>VXAZ01000587.1:825265-1015165 GCA_013399875.1 Gymnorhina tibicen
GGCGCCGCCGCCGCCGGGCACGCCGAGGGGGTGAGCGCCAAGGAGAGCCGGTCCAGCCGGGCCAAGAGGCGAGGGCACGGCGGCGGGCACGACGCGCTCAAAGGGTAGGTGCGGGGCCGGCCCCGGCCCCTCCCGGGGTGCCGCGGCGCGGGCCGGGCAGCCGGCGCACATCTGCCTGCGTGTGAGTGTGTGTGTGTGTATCCATAGCCGGAACCCCTGGAGCTCCGGGGGTGCGAGAGCTCCCCGAACCCCCTTGGGGCTGCCCGTACCGAGGAGCGGTTTGGGCTGGGGGGCGCCGGGCTCCGCCTGCAGCACCGCGGGGTAGCGCCAGGGCTCGGGGCGCCAGCCCCGCCACCCTGCCAGCCCCCCCGCGGGACCGGGTCCTCTGCGACCTGCAGCCGTTCTTCACCTCTGAGCGGACGATGCTTCGTGAGGATGAGCCGCAGCAGTGTCGAGGTTGCTAATTTACCTTCTAGGAAGGCCTTAGATAAAGGCACGCTGCGGGCTTGTGCGTTCCTCCCGCATCCCGCGCCTCTGCTTTGCATAAAGCAGGATAATGGTGATGCCTGGAGCCCACAGCATGCCCTTTCCATCAGCTGTCCTCTCTCATCTCCCCCTTGAACCTTTTGTGATGTCCATCTTGCTCTCAAGTGGGCTGTCTAACTGTCTAGTACTAGTATGAGTGAGCCCAAGCATACAAGAGTTTAATTTCTGATGAAACATTGTGGCATATGCTTAGCAGAGAGGTTTTTTGAAAGCCTAAATCTGCGTCAGGCAAACTTTTCTCAGTTCTAATGGAACACCTTTCCAATGCAAAAATAGTTGTGAAGTCAGTTGAAAGGCATTGCGTGCATGTGCAGTTGAAAATCTAGTTCACTGTAAAGGTGAAAAGTTTGTAATAAAGTAATAAAAAAGAACTTTCCTTTCTCAGGTGATCCAATGTGCCTTTTCAGCCCATAGCCAGATTTTTTCTCTTGTCAGACAGAGGACAAATGTAACAAAAATTGTATTAAATTACGTATGCTTCTGTAAGGGATGTGGGCTACTTTCTTCTTTCCCCCCCCATTTCCTCAAAAAGGAGCTATTACAACTTTATTGTTAGAGGCCTTGATGAATATGCTTTAATTTCTTGCTAACTTCCTCATAGTTCTATAGTACTTTTTACCTATATTTGGATTTACAATCTTGGCTTTTTTAATGCTTGCCTGATTGAAAAAGGTTTATGTTTTTAGGTTCGCGTGATGCAAAAATGGATGCAAGCTGTCAGCACTGTTTTACATGGATCTGATTTTGTAGGATCAGATTCTCTTATTTCATTTCCTTATACCTTGTCACAAAATAAATAGTTGGACAGAGCAGATCCAAAGTAGATGTGACAAGATCTAGGTGATGAGAAGGATGTACAGTAAAGTTTGAGGGACTAATCACAAGCAATGAAAGATGATAAGGAAAAACATTTATTAGAAGGTGCCTGTATTCTTTAGGGTGTTTTAAGAACCTGTGTTGTTATAGAACTCTGAGTTAATAGCAAACTGATAAACACCATTTTTTGCTCGGTGGCACAGAGTATGGCATCCAGCACACTGTGCTGACTTGGTGGAAGTTAGAGGCACCTTAGCTGAGGATAAAATTTCTTTGCTGTATATAACTGTTACTCTAACCTGTGCTGTTTAGACAGTAAAAATAGTGCACCCAGGGATGATATTTCAAGTGTTAATTATTTTTGGAATCTAAAATGGGTTAGGGTAAGTACTTAATCCTGTGAGTTGGTTCTTGTGCTTAACAGAAGCCTGACAAATTTTATGTACATTGCAATAATTCTTTCTTTTATTGTATATTATCTATGTATATTATCTATTATATATCTGCTTAGTAATCTGCAAATCTAGAGGTAATGTCAATATAAATTTTAGGTATTCTGTATCTTAGTCTTTTTGAATATTGCAAACAGGAATGAGTGCCCCCGGGAAGCAGATTCTTAACAAGGATGTAATAATTTGCCAGATGAACTGAGATAAAGACAAAACAAATTATTCATTTGGTTTCTTGTTAGACCTTTTTTTGTAACCCTGATTTTAGGCTGAGTACAGAGTTCCCAAATTGCTTGGAGGACAGTAATTTTGATAATTGTTGGGTGAATCCTGCTGGATATTTCCAGTTTAGAAGTTTGAGCACTTTCTTAGGTGTGGTACTGTACTGTACAATGTGAATAAAAATAATTGTCATTCTAACAGACAAGGTTGGAACGAATTCTTTGGAAGGACAGATGGAAAACATATTTTGAATGTACAGGAACCGTATATACATTATTCATTGTAATTGGAGGACTGAAACACTAAAAATATGATTTTACAAGAAGACATAGTATTTTTTTAACTTGTTCATCAGTACAAATGCATTTGGGACTCTGATAATTGTAATACAAGTCATAACAGATGCTGGGAAACTTTTATTTTCATGTTATTGCAGTTGACTAAGACTTTCTTTTCATTTTGAAATGAACTCTTGCTCTGACTGTAAGGCACATGGGGATACATTTTTTGAGAAAACCCTTTACACTTATTCTTTTTGTGTGTTTGATTATAATGACTATTGGAAGTCTTCTGGCATTTGAAAGTATTGAGGTTAGTCTGTGTGAATTGTGGTCTTGTACGTTAAAATGAAACCTAAGATCTGTTTCAATTCTCATGATTTTTCCTGCTTAACATTTTTTACTGCAATCTGTTGACTGCAGGAGATGTTTGCTTTCATCTGTGTGACCTTTGCCTCATTGTTTATGCCAGTGAGCTGTCTGAGTGTAGAATGTGATTCTAGAAGCATATTTTAATTGTAATAATTATAAATTATTTGGAAGTGCCTCTTAGGCTCTCAGTTTAAGACTTTACCCTTGCTGCTCATGTAGTTTGAATCAATCCTACTATGGAGGCACTAGGGGTGAAGTCTTTTCATACCCTCCGTGTTTGGCCTATTGCAATGTGTATTTATGTGCTGGTGCCTGATGCCTCTAAGTGATCAGAAAGCAATCAGAGCAAAGGCAGTAATTATTAAAAAATATAACTAGACTCTCTGGTCATGGAAATGTTGCTGGAATTCATTGTGATGAGAATATTAGTCACATATTAATTATTATTATTGCAAGTTAAATTAAGCTGCTAATGAGACACTTGTCCAGATCTGCAGAACTTCATCACAGATGTTACTGTATTGAGTTATAAGGCATCAAGCCATTACCCTGCTACCCCTTAAGCACCTAAGGATGCAGTGTCAACTTCTGTAAGAAAGAAACCCTACAAAACTGGCCATGAATGGGAAGTTCTTTCTAAACCATATCTACTTGAAGGCAACCATTCACATGTCTTTCAATCATTTGAACATAAAGTAAAAAATAATTTACTGGTGATTTGGTTGGTACTTGTCTGAGTACAAGAAGCATCATACTCAAAGATCTTAGAATTAATTAGGAGTTCTCATTTTCTGATGATGCTAGATGACTTCGAACACTAATGAGTAGCAGTCAGTTCTTAATCATATTTTAAGCAATGTTTGTCATGTTTATCAGTCTCTTCTCAGTATAATGGCCAAAGAAAGCAATGATTTGCCTAACAAATAGCAGAAATTTTGAAAGAAGTGAAATTTCTTCAAGATAGCTGAATTCTGACATGTTTCTAATTAGGAGACTAATTAAATGTATTTTTGCAAGAATGATTTAATTTCTTTGTTTTTATTAAGTTGAAATGATAGCGAATATTGCAGAACAAAATAGTTGGCTCCAGAATGATTCATAAAAGTCTTGGATTATAGGTATTCAACAGGGGATTGAGCTTTTTGGGCCAATTTCTTTTGGTTATCTCAAATGAAGACCCCAGGTTTACTGATATGCTTCCCTGAGTAAACTTGGTTGGATTTGACCCCTTTTATACATCAGTGCTCCCTGAAATAGAATAAACCTTGTAAATCTATAACTTAATTCTAGTGTTCAGCTATATAATTAGGGCTTCTGGTTTTCGTTTCAAACCAATATTTACCACTAAAAGCCTGCTGAGGAAAAGCAGACTTTCTGTCCTGGTAAATATTTGTTTGTACTGAAAAACCTCAAACATTTTTCTTGCTGCTTGTGGCCTGCACACCTCTGGGCAGCTGCGGGTGCCACACGTTGTCAGTGTCACTCTGCGAGCGGGAGGCAGCCTGAATACTTGGAAATAAAACACTTAATTAAAAATACATGCAGCTTGCTGTAATACCCGATGTGCTGGAGCACTCACCTGGCTTCCAGGTGGCATCCTTCCAGTCCTCTGTGCCTATGGGGTAAAGCTTACATAGAGGATGAGGAACTTTTATTCCAGCACATCCTAGTGTGAAAACTGAAGTCTTTGGCAACTAAACATAGTGTTAATATTCTGCACCTCTCTGAATGTGTTTGCCAATGGTTGTGGTACTGTTCTTTTCTTATTACACGATGCTTGGAAGTGAAATGAGTTGATAGCTATCGGCACTGTGCCTCATATATGTGTCTCCTCTCTTTTGGTATGATGTGATTTGATGTAGGTGTGACTTCATGGAGCAGAAGAAAAACAGTAAAAAGCAAATAATCTTCAGGGCTCCGTAGTCCTTGTAGTCCCCATTTAGATATCCAAATTGTGTCATTTGGACACCATCTCGTTAGAAGGCACAGCCTTAATCCGAATTCTGGTTTATCAGTTTTGGGGATAGATTTCTAGGCCTTTGTAGTTTATAGGGCAGAATTAGGACTTCATTCATTTTGGCCATGCCAGTGAAACCTGTAGTTAAAACTCTTGGGGAATACTGTTGTAGTCTCCCTTTCCCTGGGGAGGCTCTGAGGCACATGTGATTCTGTTACTGACAGCTTCACCAGTCTTCCTCTCTGTGATCTTTTCTCATATTATAGCGGGACACAAATGCTTTTGAAGCACCATGTGCCTCTCCTAAAATATATTAGATAAATACTTTCTTGCCATTTGATGGTAGTAGGTCATAAATAGAGCAAACAGAGGAAAAAGGCTACAATAAACAGTGTAGCAGCATTCATGATGTACTGTATGAAACAAGATTGTTTTGGAACTGTTGTAAAATCGGCCTGGCAGACTAAGATGAAGCAGGTTTCCTATGACCCAGCACCACTGTGCCAAGGTGACATGTTGAACATCAGGAAGGCAAGACTGGATGTAATTATTTTCCTTTCTTCCCCTCATTTATCTATTTATTCATTTTTGTCTGCATAGCTCTTGGCTGTATCAGGCTGGCCTGATACACTGCCCCAGATGCTGCAGGAGCAGTCACAGCTGGCCTGTGGTGGCTTTTGTGTGTTTCACATCAGTATTGTCACTTTGTGCACCATCACAGGAAGGTACCTTGCTGTCCTACATCCTGAGGGGTACTTTAAGGCTGTGACTTTATTGTGTGGCAGGTTACAAACAGATTAATCCCATAGCCCTTAGTGAGATGTTGTGGATTGTACTTTGTCTCTTTCTTTGTGCTCCAGGTAATAATTTTCTTTTGTGGATTTGTTACGCAATTGTCTAATCTTATGTGTGGTGGTGTCTTTCTGGAGACTTTCTGATCTGTGTCTTAGTGTTTAATTGAAATTTTATTGGCAGGGGTATACTGTCTTCAGAAACTGGAGGCATAAAGGGTTGGGGGAAGAACAGCACCTGCAGAAAGTGTGCCTTGTGGTGAAGTAGTTTGCAGTTTGCGGTGCAGGTTTCCTGACAGAATTGCTTCAAGGAGACAGAAGAAACTCTGGCTAGGCAGAGCTGCACTTTCCTCAATCGAGAGCTTACTGAAGATTCATAAAAGTAGACTTCTCCCCTGTTGTCAGCCAGCACAGGATACATTTTTTGCTCAGTGTTAGTTCCACAAGTTGTTCTCCTGATTCAGTGTTGTCTGGGTCTGTTTGCCTTGGTCACTGGATAAGCTTCTGCTCTGTGTGCAGCTTCACACCGGTGTCAGAACCTTTGGGGCTGTGCTGGGCTTGAGGATGCAGACTTGAACTAAGCAGAGGGCTGCTCTGAGCTGATGTGGGAGCAAAGGGAGGATCTTTGGGTTAGAGCTTGGCAGGAACAGTCCATCTGTCAGCTTCACTTACAGTCATCCTTATCAAATAGGATTGCAGCTTCTGTTTCCCTGTATGCTTATTTTCCTTTCCTGTGGTGTGTTGCTCAGCATTGCTGCTCACTTAGGACAGTCTTTGTCATTCATCTTCCATCCTGCAAACTTGAAAGTTCAGTGTATGAACTTCAATACAGCTTTAGACAAGGGTGACTTTGAGTATATTCATGGACTGAGGAACTATTCTAACCTGTGATTGTTAGAATAATATTACCCTAAATGAAAGACCCCAAATATTTAGCTGTATGGATCACTAGGAAAACTTCCTCTTGGTAGAAATGTGGTAGACACTGGGTAATAGGAGGCCATCTCTACTTAAACGAGACTTTAGGACCTTGATATCTTTGAATGTGCACATATGAAAATAGTAAGAAATGAATCATTAACTTTTTTTGTTTTGCAATGAGATTGACTCCCATCTCATCCTTCTTCTTCATCTCTCTAATGAGCCCTGAACATGAAGAGGATATAGAGGCACGTCTGTCATTTTGGTCTTGCTCCCCAGACTCAGTAAATATTTTTGTAGAATGGAGCAATTGTGGCCTGGAGTGTTTCTGATTAACCATTGCACTGTGCTGGGAAATACATTTGTAGCTTTTCGATCTTACATTTCTCTTTTGGTTGTTTTCTCATCCATTCTGACTTTCCCACCTAGTTTTATTTATTTAATATTTTAAAAAGGATTTCAGACCTACTGAACAGCCTCATTCATGCTAAGGCTGGTGTGCAGATAGAGGCATAAGGACAACCATTTGGTTTTTTGACATGTCAGGAAAGTTGGGCTCTTCTTTGGAAAGTACCTTGGGATATAAAATGTAGCCTGTTAAATTAAAACCTCTGCCTTCTGGTTTTGCTTATAGATCTTCACTGAAGTATGAAGGAGGTCTAGCTTTTATCTGGAAAAATATTTCCAGTGTTGACTTACTGGAGAATCTGTTGTTTTCCTTTCTACTTCTCATTTTATGAAATGATTCATGACCATTATAGCCTCAGAAATACCAAATGAAAGCCACAGTTCTTTTGTCTACAGTCTTAATCATTTTCATCCTCTTTTTCAAGCTTCTCTCTCTCTCTCATGTTTTGCTGGAGGACATCAGAATATCCAGTGATGTTCAGCTGAGATTTCAAACTAGAATTTGTTTCCTTTCAGGAACATTATTTTCCTGTCTTTTCTTCTTCTTTGTTTTTCCCACTAATATTCTGTCTTTTTCTCTTCCCTGTGTACAGAGTAAATTAGTGTCTGCTAGGGACAAGTTGAACTGAAACAGTGGGATCTGTATCAACAGGGTTTTCCTGTTTCCTTATGATAGATGTGCAGGTAACTGGCCTTTTGGAAGTGTGGAGTCACTGTTCCAGCAAGGAGAGAGACAAAGGCTAGAATAGTGTGTAGTGAAGGGAGGAGAAGAAATACTGGTAACTTACTAGAATAAATCTTCAGTATCCTAAGGGAGAGCAAATTAATAGCACTGCTTAACACCTAAGGGCGTTATGTGACGGTATTGATGCAAGTGGCAGCTATAGGAGACTCCCTAAAGTATTGGGTGTCCTCCATAGTGGGGATGGTGGGTGGCACCAGCACAAACTGCAGCCTCCAGGGAATCCTCAACACGGGGCTGGCTGGCCTTGGGCTTGTCTGGCCAGTGTGCCCCATACCAGCCCTCGTGTTCTGCTCAGCTTGGGCAAGGGCTGGCGGAAATCCTGAGTTCCCTGTGTGCTCTCCCTTGGGAAACTGTTAGAGGTTTGCCTCCTCAATAACCATTAGTGGGCACATGGTGAGTGTGGGAAGTAGACCTGGAGGCGTGAAATGATCTCTCCCTGTTCCCCTGTTGGAAGTGACATCTGGACAGCTCAGCATTGCCTTAGCCCACAGTTACATCCATTTCCCATGGGATGTCATTTAGTGCTACCAGATAGAAAAGACTCCTTGTCCTCTGAGTACGTATTTTTAATTTGGTTTAGTGTGTGTGTTTGTTTTAAGAAAGTACCTGATGGATCCTTCCTATTTACCTGCTGCACTTGCCTGGCCTGGCAGATAGTTTCTTGTGGTGACAGACTTGTACTTTACATGTCTTATACAGCCATGTAGATGGGTTTTGAACTGGACCCGTTGACATTCTCAAGTGGAACAATGAAGGAATACATGCCAGAAACGCGTCTGTCCCTGGCTATGAATGAGAACAATGCCTGGCTGTCAGGTTAGATGAGCGTGTCCCTGCAAAGGACAGAGTTGGATTTTCAGAGCAAGTGTGGAAGAATTCTCTTAATGTCAAATTAAGCTGTTGTTGGATTGCTGTGTTTAGCTGTCACAGTGTGATGGAGGTTAGGGTTAGAACAGTGTTCAGTGTTGCTGCAGGAAACTTGCATGTCGTTTTGAACTCTTGACTTGCACATAGGCCAGAGCCGAAGATACCCGTAGAGCTGCTCAGCGTGTTATTTTTTTAGTTGAACTGAGCCAGGATTCTGGGACAGCGGTATCCTTACTGTCAGAGTGAGAAATAGTTATCATATTAGGCTCTCTGCATGGCACAGGCTTGCTTATTGCAGTGTAAAAATGAGTACATGAGATGCAATCCTCTGTACGTAAAAAATATATTTTGCTTAAAATGCATGCTTATTCTTTATAGTATAATAGAAGCTAAATTTTGTGTTTGTTCCAGAGTGTACCATAGTTTCGTAGGTTTTCCTTTTATACAATTGAAATAAATAGTTTTAAGGGTTCTCTTAATGATCCTCACTGAATGGTTAAAAGGGGCACAGTGATCAAAAATCCCATTTTTATAATATTTAGCTAAACAACAGGAAAAAAAACCCTGTTTAAACTATTTGAGGTACCTGGAAATGAGCCTTACGCATGCTAAACGCAGCCCTGTGTCTGTGTTTTTGGCTCTGTCCAACGCGCAGTTAAGTTTTTCACTTTGTGGGTGTACTTGCTGAAAGTGGTGAGCTCAAAGCGCAGCCGGGCTTCTCCCTTGGGGCTTGGTGCCCGGTGCTGTGTCAGGGTGGCTGCCTGTCATGTGCTGTAGCTGGTACTGCTGCATCCCACTAGGAACCAGATCTGCCCTTCCCAGTTCTGCTTTGCTCGCTGCTCCTTGGAGGAGGGGGTAGGTGCCAGCACAGCTGAAGGAGGTGCTTGAGATACTGACCTCTAATTTATGCATACTTGGCTTCTGTCATTTAAGTGAGGAGGGATCTTGGAAGGCCATATGGTCCAACCCCTACTCAGAGCACGGTGAACTTAAATCAGGCTGCTCATGGCTGTGTCCACTAAAGTTTGGATTATCTCTAGCCATGGAAGTTCTTGATTCTGTGGGAAAGCTGAGTAAAACTCCAGGGGAGTCAGCAGAGCTGAGCCACTCTGAGCATTTAGTGTTTACTCTGAGACACTGAGAGGCTTAGGTAGGTACATAAAGCTGGTTTACAGCAAAAGGTATAGATCTGATTTCGTGTCTCTTGAAACCTACTAGTAAAAACTATTCATCTTCACATTCTGGAGCCTTAACTACTATTTCTTATTACATTGGTTGGACTTAGACAAGCACATTTTTAAGACGAGCCTCTCATTTTCTCAGGTGGAGTTTGTCATTCTTTTTAACTCCCCAGTGCAAGCATGGAAGCATCACTCCAATTTTATGTGGAAATTATCAGTAAATAGTACTGGGTATAGTTTTAGCAGCTACCAGAGTTACCCACATAAGAAGAAAAATAGGCAAAGGCTTCTCTAAAAATAACCATTGGCTGATGATATTGCTTTAAATTGTATTTTTCTGCCAGAAAACTGTGTCCCTACATTATGTTAAACATATGCTAACCACTGCAGCCAAATAGTTAATAGAAGTTGTTCACGAAACATTCTCTTGCAAGGAGGAATCCCTGTGTATTTTCCTAGGGAGAGGAAAACTGAGTTGAGGGAGCGATGAGAACCCCTTCCCAGTATCCCTGCGTCTCAGCTCAGCTCTGACTGGTGATCAGCTGTTCCTCTTGCTCTCTCAGCTGCTCTCTGCCCGCTCCGTCTGGTCTCGGTCTAATTTATTTGAGACCCGTGCTTTGGGTTTGATTCAGCGCGGATTACGCCAGCGTTGGCCGGTGCATGGCAGTGCTGCTGACAAAATTTCTGCCTGAAGCCTCGCTCGCAGCAGTGCCAGAAACTCTTCCTCCCATGGGAGTTGCAGATGGGCAATGCTTTCTTCCGGAGAGGGCTGTAATTTCCTCGAGGGGTCACAGGCAGGGCAGAGTGGGGATGTGCAGAATTAGCCCTCCCCCCGGCAGGCTGCAGCACGGGGCTCCGGCCGTGCCTCTGCCGGGACCCCGGAGAGGACGGTCCCAGTGCCGGAGGCGTCCCTGCCGTTCCCGGCCTGGCTGTTCGCTGCTGCCGGCTTCACACAGGGCTTTTGAACATCTCCCTCACTTCCCCGGCTGTCACGTACCCTCGCTGCCCGGTTATAGCTGATAAGAAGACTCTGCCAAGCTTAGCATGATTTGCTTCTCATTATTTTACCTCTGTGTGCCCGCTCCGCAAACCCACCCGCAGTGCCTGGGTAATGGCTGCAGGTCGGGGGAGCCGGGCAGCCACGCATCCCTGCTGGGACAGGGCTCTAGAAGCACGGGAGGGGCAGACCCAGTCGGTCCTTTCCGTGGGTGCCATCGGTATTGCCCCGCGGAGAAAGGAGACCTTTTCTGTGAGAGCTGTGCTGCATCCCTGCGCTGGCCGGGGCAGGACCGCGCGGGTCCATCTCGAGGAGCCGATGCTGCGGTTCTGCCCGGCTCATTCCCCACGCGCTGGGAAGGGGAAAGGACAGACGAGGCTTTACTTCCTTATGGGGTGTAGGGCCCCCGTGGCTGTTTCTGAAGAATATCTCCTAGTTTGGTGCATGCAGGTGCTGTCAGTATCTAAGCAAGCCTATAATTCTCAAGTGTAAGTTCTCAGAGTTTCCAGATGAACCTTTTTCTCTCTGCTGTTCCAAGATTTTCTAGTTGATGACTCATGTCTAAGGGCTTTTGATAATTCAGCTCACTTTGCTACTGAATTTCTACTTGCGTGTCATTAATCAAAGACATATCTTGTTTACTTTGGACATCTTTGATGAAACTCGGGGCATCAGCCATCCTGTCTCTCAGCACCATACCATTACAGAAGTCCTTTTATACTTTACAAGTTCATTAAGTGACTCTAAAATAAAATGAAAGACTTGTCTTTTTATTTATTTATTTATTTTTAATTGCAATGGTAACAGCTTTGTTCTGAGATTTTCTCTTCCTTCTCTGGGCTTTGGAGTGAAAGGAAGGTGCTGTAGTGGTTTGAGGGTGTATAGATATGTTTTTGCTTATTTTATCATTACAAATCAGATTATATAACTGAATTCTGTTTGTAGTGCTGTTCAGGAAAACAGATTTATAAGAATATAAACCACTTCTTTAGTATTCATAGCTTATAATATCAGCAGGAAAATATACTCTATTTAACACAAAGTGGGTAACTGTTTAAAGTATGATAGAGCCATGATAGAGCCTTTACAATTTGATTTTACATGAGGTAAATTATTTATTATTGCCTTGAATACTTTATTTATTTATGGGGATTTATTGCTATAGTGTCTGATCACCTCATAAATATCAATGAATTTAAAATTAATTATTTTCAAAGTAATTTTTCAAATATGCACGATTTATGAACACTCCCTCTGTCTCAAAGAAGCATTTAGACTTTAATGTAGGTTTCTTTTATAAGCTAGACAGCAGCTTTCTGACGAAAAAGTGTTCCACTGGAAAATGCACTTGTCAGGCTCAAACTGTTCCATGGAAGTACAGTTTGATGACCTTTTTTTTTTTTCTTTTTTTTCAAAGCTAAGCACACTGCATCAGAGTTGGAGCCTCCTGAGTGTATGGCTTAGCCTACCCTGTGGACAGCTTCAAGGCTCTCAGGGTCTCTGACTTCATGGTTGCTGGCACATCTAGGTTTTCCGGAGTCCCAATTTGGAAAAAGAGTTTTAAAACCAGGTTTCTCTGTGACACAGAAATCTGCTCCTGACTCTTAACGTGGACCAGATGGTCCCCAAAGCCACGTACTTGCTGAGACTGAAGTTTGACAGAGTACATAAACAGTGCTTTATAGTCAGCCTTCTATAGATCCTCGCCAAGTGGAATCGGAAGTGGGTGGTTTATGCCTGTAGGTTGTAACAGGTAGCAACAAACCCATTCTATCTGTCTTAGTAAGTTCCATTATTTCTTCTGACTGGAGAAGGTGAAAAGCAATCTCACTTGTCTGCTTGCCAGTCTTACTTGGCAGATGATTGTGGAGCAACATTTGGCATTGATGAACAGGGAACTCTAGGAAAGTTACATGGTTATGGCCCTGCAGGGAAGTAGCTGACATTACTAAAACTGAATACGCTGGAATGAAATGAATAAGACTTTGAGTCTGTAACATCAGCTACAGGAAGGGAAAAGGACCCTGCAACAAGTCCAACTGTGTTGCTTACATTCACCTCAGTTTCTACTTTGTAATTATCCAAAACCAGTTGGTAGTGGTAGTGCTTGCTTTGAATTAAGTAGTTTCTGGCCAGAGCTGGAAAGAATAGGTGTCACTGAAATTGGTGTAATCAGAATACTTGAAACCGCATTCGTGATGCATATCTCTAAATAAATACAGTATATAACTTTTGTTAGTTAGAAAATGCGCATAAAGAAATGTTTGTATATATTGAGATTGTTTGTCTTAAATTGTGCCACCATAATGAAGTAACTATTGTTCGCTTAGACATTGCAATACTAGGAATGAAGAACTTTCTGAAAGACCAAGAGCAAAATAATAATTGGAAACCTTTCCTAAAACAGTAAACATTTAAATCTGTCTCTAATCTGTATACAGTATTTCAATAAAGAGTTCCTAGGAAGTTTGTAGCCAGTTCTAGCTGCATTAATCTATTGAGTAATTGCTCGAAATATTAATAGAGGTTGTAAAATTTTTTCCTCTGCTAAGATTATTAAGCATAAAACAAAAGAAGGAACATCTTCTCATTTTTGAAACTGTTCTTACTGGCTTTATTTGCATGGATAGATGCATTAAATAAATAGGACAAGATAGATTTAAAAAAATCTATTATCTATGAGGGACATAGAATCATTTCACCTTTTCTATTTTACCAATAAAATCATGATAGGAATAATGTCATGTCCCGTCAGCTTTCATTATAAACTCTAGTAATAAAGTTATTTGACAGGGTAAAATGTGTATGAGAGGAATGGGTTGGAAAGAAAAATTCCTGTGGATACATCATTTAAGGAGAGCAGTAGGCCCCTCATACTCAATTCAGAGGACTGTATTGCTACATACATCCCCACCTTGATTATTTTTGGTAGTAAGTAATTTTTCCTAATGAAGAATTAACACGTTTTGACTCATTTATTTGGCTAATATTCTTGTTGGCACGTTTCACTCATACATACATAGTTTTGTTTATGGACAAAACAGGGAACTGTAATAGTGCTTTAGAGTAAAGAAGAGAAAGCAACAGGAAGCTAAAAAATTACCACTCAAAGAGCACTAGATTTAATTTGTGCTTATTAATGATCTGGATGGGATCCCTCATTTTGTATTTAAGTGTGAGTTTTGCTCAAAAAACCTGTATGGTTACTTCTTCAGATACGGAGTGATGTGAGGCAAGGTTTGCCCATTCTATTCCTGTTGTTAAGATGCTACTGATTTGATTTTGTGCTTGTAACGTAATCTTTAATTTGTATAAGTGTTTGTTACCTAAAAACCCCAACAGCTACAGGCTAGAAACATACAACACTTCTAAATGTAATTACTGAAATGTATATTTCAGTGATCTACTTTTTCCGTTTTATGCCTCTACTTTTAAAACATATTTCTGAGTAAAAATAAGAATTCATCCTTTTTTTTTTTCCCAGACCAAATGTGTGTGGATCACGTTACAATGCCTACTGCTGCCCTGGGTGGAAAACTTTACCTGGTGGAAACCAGTGCATAGTCCGTAAGTTAATCTAGTCATGTGTTTATCTTTGTCCTTCTATGTTTCAGGGTGTTTTTAATTGTACACCAGAACTGAAATGTGTTTCTATATGTTTTCAATAGCAGCTGTACATGATTGCTTTACCATTTAAAATATATTAAGCTAATATACAAAGTTTTGTGGGCTACAACACAGTGATGTGATACCAGTATTAAACAAAAGATTAATCTCATCCACATGTTCTGTTTAAGTCTGTGGAAAAGGGTTCCAAGGGGCGTGTGAACTCTCGGGAATGAGTGGAATATGTTAATCTGTTTAAGTTAATGGAAGAAGGCAACAGCATCAGGCCAGCAAGCACATTTTATCTGCTTCTTTGGACCACATCCCTGAAATATGTATGTAGGGATATAATTACATGCATACACCATAGTGCTATACATGCATATTCATGTGTAGTACAACAGCGTACCAGAAATAACTCCTAAAGGCACTTGGCCCAAGGCTGATAAGACTCCTTCCAGAGGTCCTGCAGCAATGTGCTATCAGATGGGAATTACTGCTCCTGCGTGTGTGGGGTGCAGAAATAAAGGAAGCATTGTAACGTTGCCTCAGTGCCATCCTTCCTCCAAGAGTAGTCTGGTAAAATGGACAACAGTTTCACTTTTCCGAGGAAATCTCCCCGTATCTAGTGTGGCCTGTGGCATGTTCCCAGACCTTTTCATAGCAGATGGTGAAGGTCTAGGTCTTAGCTGCCCCCTATAAAGATGCAGATGAACAGGAGGAACTGTTTTGGGATCTGTTGTATGCAGTTCAATGAGTTTGTGGGTGTTTATGTTATGGTACTGAATTTTCTATCAGGTGTTTTTTTATGTGTTTGAGGTTTTTGAGACATATTTTAAAGGCATTTATGTTTTCTTAATAGCAATCTGCAGACATTCCTGTGGGGATGGATTTTGCTCTAGACCAAACATGTGCACATGCCCAAATGGTCAGATAGCCCCCTCCTGTGGTTCAAAATCAAGTAAGTATTTCTTCTGTGTCTCTGATACTGCTCTTTTGAGTCTGTGAAGCTGCTAAGGTATGTAAAATGGTTCAGTGGTCAGTATTTAAGACAAATAACCTCTGAGTCACCAGACGTACTTTTACCACAGGAAGGGAAGTGTAGCTTCCTATGATGAAACCGAGGAATGACTCAGAGACTGGCTATTGGAGACACTTTTTTTTTTTTTTTTTTTTTGCCAAATCAAACCCAAATTAGTCTTATTGGAAGCTATTTTCATTTGCCACTTTGTAAAATGAATTCCCATCTCCCTTGCTTTCTGGAAAATGCCTTATCTCTGTTCACTGGTAGACATGCACGTGTATACAGCACAAAAGTTGTAATGATAGAGAGACGACTCTTGACCATTGGCTGACCTTGACATGCTTTGTAATTTTCTTCAGCTTTCAAGGGTTATAAATCAGACACTGTGCATGCTGTATGTTAATGCCTAGGCCTACAAGCATTAGAGCATTTCCTTGCCAGGCTCGGTACATATTTTCTGAATCTAATACTGCTGACTTTCCTCAGGTGACGCTTCCGTAGGTACTCGAGGTACAGAGTTGCACAAGGTTTTTTTAGTGGAACAGCTTTTCATCAGAAAAGCAAAGGTGCTTTGAAAATGAAACTTTTCAGAGAGATGACTTTTCCTAAAAATGTTTGAATTTCAGGTTTTCAAGGAAGGTTCTCCAGAGCCAGGGAAAAATAAGTAAAATTAAATTCATTCAGTGAACAGAGAACTCAATGGCTTAAACATGAGCTGAGCTGTTTGATATAAAGTAGGATTTTGCTCAGTTCATATCTCAGATGCCAGCTGTAAAGTACTCTGTATTCTCACTTGAACATGATGCTTGTCTCTTAGAATGTAGAAGATTTAGATTTTTTTATGAAATGTGAAGTTTCATTTTGGGGGAGACGGGTTCTCACAAATGCCTATAACTATCTGAACAACATATTAACAGAAGTCAGTGGGGGATGCACTCAGCTGAGGTCTGTAATATTATGCACAGTGGTCATCCTTTTAGTTCTGAATATCTTTTGAGACTCAGTGTGTGGTCTGCTTTGCTTCTGTGTTTTTTACCTTGCCATTTTTTTTTGCTTTCCTGGTTGATAAGAGTTTTCCCTCATAACTGACCATTTCAGTTTGTGGTTTTAGCATCCTTTTTACGCAATAACAGTGGAAAAACATTAACAACTGCAGAATGTAATGGAATGGCATGTACTAAAATGGTAAATATTGTTCTTTGTAGTTCAACCCATCTCATGCTCCTGTGATGGCTGTTAGGGAGAGGAGAGCATGAGGAAGATCTGGAGCTGTGAAGTTCCCAGAGGGTGCTGGAGGGAGGGGAGGGTGCAAAATGCTGCACAAATGTGTGTGGTGATGTGTTCCTACCTGGATTTGCAGCTACTGTTTTACCAGGTCTTATGCCTTAGTCTTGTAAGCCAGTAAAGGAAGGTATGACCTTCCCAAGTACCCTTCAGGGCCCAGCAGGAGAGATGTATCCCTGTATCTGTCACATATTTTGGCACCTTTGTAAAAGGCAGGAACAAGTGGGCCTCAGTATTACCTCATTTTTTTCTTTGGCCACACTGAAGTCTTTTATGAGTCAAGACTTAAAAGAAGAACAGAGTATGAGTAAAATTTCAGTTCTTCTTGTGGTTCTTTTCCTGAAATATTCTACCATCGATCTCCATAGTTTTAGCCTTCACTGCAGTAGCACAGATAAATGGGTGCAGGATTTTACCACTGTGTTTAATCAAGCAGCTTCTAAAGCCTATATGACATAGCTAATTTGGTTCTTGACCATTACTTCTCCTAAGTATGACTTTTCAACTAATCATAAGTTTTAATCTGTGCTGACATTATTTTCCTTACATTGCTGCATAGGTTTGCCTGCTTTTAAGTGTTGATTCTCTGTATAGAGTATAAGTATTAACACTTTACAAATAGACTTAACAGTTGGCTTAAAATAGATATGGTTTATATCTTGTTCAATTTCTGCAGTAATGTAAGATACATTTTGTATATGTGGTTACATCCCCTTTATTTACTAAAACATACTAATTCTAAAAGCAAAAGTGTCTTTTAAGTTGTAGGGAGAAGAGACTCACTGCTTCTGTGCACTCTTGTGTAATATTTTTTATGATTTAGCACATCATTAGTACTTACAGAACATACTTTATGGAAGTCATTTGCTCTGTTGGCACTGTAGACAAAATCCGTGAATATGTATTCACACAATAGACCACAATGACTTAGATCTGCAAGTAGAAAACAAAGTAAACATAAAAAATACTGTTTGACATCAAATGGCTACTGTCAACTACCTTTGGTAACAGTTAACATTTTGTTAGAATACACATTCATGAAACCCTATTCTAATTATATGTTTTAAAAAATAATAAAAAATTGGATTAAAATTGGATTAAAATTGAATTTAAATGATATGTGTTTGTCACATGCAAAATAAAAATAGCATCTATGAGTGAAAATGCCATGATTTCTCAGAATTGAGTGTATAGCTTCTGATATATGAGATATGTCTGAGATGTTCTTTGGATATTTTCAGCTACATGTGTCTTTAGTACTTAAAGAATCAGTAGTGGGCATGGGTTTTATAGCAGGTACACCCATAGACAGAAACTGAATTAACAGTGACTCTTATACTCTGGTTGTCTGTCGAAATAAAATATTTAATGCAGATTGGAAAGCGTGTGGATTTGAGAGCAAAACAAAGCCTCCAAGTTTGATTCTTATGCAGGTCAGTTGCTGGGACTTTTCTGGTTAAGAGTCAGCTTTAGGAATCTGATTTGTGGTTGAAAAGATCAACCGGTGGTTTTCTCAGCAGGGATTTTAGTGACATCAGTAAACTTGCTAGCTGAGTAGTGGTTATTTCTGTGTAATTAGTGAATTTTTAGGTGTGCTTACAGCAGGCTTGGAGATAAGATTGCCAAGTGTGGAGGCCTCTGTGCCGCTGGCTCTGGTGTGTGGGTGCTCTGATGCTGCAGGTGCGCCTGTGTGGAGATGTGCAACGCTCGGTGCTGTGGGAGATGTGGAGATGTGCAACGCTCGGTGCTGTGGGAGATGTGGAGATGTGCAACGCTCTGTGCTGTGCCAGCTCTGTGGTGGCAGCGGCTTCACTGCTGCCCCCACAGCACCCGGGCTGTGGCTGCCGTGTCCGTGTCTGTCGGTGCTGCAGCCTGGCCCTTCTTTGTGCTCCATTCGTGCTCTGGGATCCTGCCACACGTTAGAGCTGCTGCTCTGCCCCTGTGGGAGAGGGGGCAAACGAGGAGGAGGGTGTCAGGCTGCCTCCAGGGTTAGGGGTCAGGTCTGTCTCTGAGCTCAGCCCCTGCTTTTGCTTCTGTAGTCAGAATGGTTTGGGCTGGCTGAAACAGGGAAGGCGTTTGCTGATGGGGCTGTCCCTGAAGGAAAGGAGCCGTGACAGAGGCACCGGGAGCTGTGGTGGGTGCTCGGGCTGACAGCTGTGGAGACAGGCGTCCGTGTCCGGAGCGGGGCCTGCTCCGCTCCTCTGCCAGCAGCATCAGAAGCACAGCCGAGGACTGAGCTCCTCCTCAGAGACTTCCTGCCCGGAGTCTCCCTCAGAGGCTGCCGGTGCTGTGGGGCTGAGCCTGGACCTTGGCTCCGTGCCCCGGGACCCCACTCCTCGGGTGCTGTGGGAGCTGTCTGCTCAATGGCAGTACAACCTGGAGCTCAGCCCCTTGCCTTTTCTTCTGCTACTGTCAGAGGTGGTGTAAGGTCTTGAATGTCGAATGTTCCCCAGAGTTTTTTGAGGGTACTGCGGGTTTTGTCTGTGCCTTGTGCAGGGCTGCGGGGCAGCAGGCCCGTGTCCCGCCTTGGCGCTAGCTGCCATCTCTCCCCTGAGTCAGTCACTCGACAGAGAAAGCACGCTGAGCATCTGGGATGCGATGAGGCCGTCATTCCTTGTTTACAGCTCCTGGCAGGCAAAGCCCTGCGTCATGCACAGCCGGGGCTGGGAGCGTTTCCTCGGCAGTGGCACGGAGGCAGAGCCGGCCTCTCCTGCGGTGCCCGCTGGCTGCCCTGCCGCGCCCTCAGCCTGAGGTGCTGGGCCGGCGGCTCCGCTGGTGTTGCCGCCTGAGGACTGCAGACCCTCAGGCCTCACGTTTCTCAGTTTGGGATCGCAGAGCAGACAGCACCTGTGCTACCTTTCATCTGCGTGGTGAGCTCCTGCACGTTTTGTGAGCGGTTGTGGTAGTGCTCCGGGTGTGATGAAGTCTCAACTTGGTTTTGCTGGGTATTTATTTAAAAAGTCGGGAACTGTTATGCTTGAGAGGGCAGCGCTTTGATAAAAAACACAACTGTCGCCCACACGCGAAGCCTGTTGGCTGTGCATGGTCTTGCTGGCTCTTTTGCAGGTTTATAAAGTTGTGTTCCTGCAGTTATTCCTGTTTTGACTTCAGGCATTTCCAGTGCAGACTGTTTACAAATTGGATGTGAAAAAGGACAATAATTGATTAAAAGCAACCATTCATTAATGTTAACCTTTCCTGTGCATGCCAAGATAAGGCAAAGCTATATGCATTGATTTAGCAGCCTTATGGTAATTCCTGTGCTTTTCCTCTGACTCTCTGTCCGTGTGATATCTTGGAACAGGTTGTTTCATTTACCGGAATATCTCCACTGACATTAATGGAATTGTTGATATAGCTGAGAAAAGAGAACCTGGACCTGCATTAATATGCTAGTTTTCAAAAATGCATTTTTAAAATCATCATCTGAGCTCCAGACAGCCTTTGAATGTGTTTTTGTAAACTTTTGGAAGGATAATATTACAGAATAGTCTGTATGATTTTGGAAGTACTCTTTTCAACATTCCTGCAAAAGAGGGCAGAAAATAAGTAATTAGTTTACTGACTGTATGTCATTGATTCTCTTGCCTGGTAACAGGGGAGAAAGGTCACTGACTTAAATGGCTCATTTTAGTAAAGATGACTGGGTGTCCAGCAGTCTCCCATAATGATTTTAGTTTAAAAAGGAGGAAGAAATATTTTACCTTGGAAAAGTTCTTTTAAGAAGCCGTAAGACAAGTTATGGAAACTTTGTGTGTGTATCCCAAAATGAGGAAATAGACTTTATTTATACATGAACAAATAATATGAAAATCATCATTTAAGCTACCGTTAACCTTTTTATCTCAAATGTAGTTCAAACTACTTAAATGGCTTTGGTCTTCATGTGGGAATGGAAATTAGCTCTTGGCATAGCTTGCTCTAATTGAAATCAGTTTGTGGTTTTTAAGTTCCTTCCCTGCTTGACAGATGATATCATTTCCTATGCTTTTTGTAATCCCCTCTGTTTTTCTAAGATTGTATAAAGCTGAGTTGAACTACACATTTTAAAGTAACTATACACCTTTTTCTGACCTACTTAGGACATTGTCCAAAAATCTTCACCAGATATTCACTCTGTATTTGCAGACAATTTTACTTTTTATTGAGGAATGTTAGTACATTTTTGTTGCTTGAAGTACTGAAGTACATGCAAAGCAGAACAAATATGTATAATAACTATTAGACACATAAGAAATGTAATACACAGTTTTTGCTTTCATAATCGAAGAATTAAGATCACTAGTGTTTTAAATGCTAGATTGCTTTAAATTCTTTATCCAGTTGTATGTTTTACTTCTGTTTTGTGGATTCATATTGTTACAGAAGACAGTACAGTTAAAATTATTATTTCTACTTGAAAATAAAAAAGAAATTCTATTCACATACTTCTGAACTGTTAAAAGCCAAATGATGCCTAAGGGTTTTGTGTGAGATGAAAAATTCAGTGTTTGGCATGGCACCTGTTAGGCTCTGATGGGACATGCAATTTCCATTTTTCAGTCCTGAGCATTTCAGACAGCACAGTGTAGGTATCCAGTGCTCCATCACAATCTTCTGAACTGCTGATCAGACTGTAATCCTATTGGGGGAGGAGCCTTTCATGTGGTTCCTGTTAAGAGGAAAACCATTTCCCAGCTGCTTACTGGAGTGCAGGCCCCAGTTCACAGCTGTGTTGGACAGCAGGACTTGTAAGAACTTCACTTTGTTGGGAGATCTGCCCACTTCTCTATGCCTGATGAGGAGCCTGACATACTTTTAGTTGCTCCCAACATCTAGTTAAGAAATCTATTTGCCCTTATTACTAGAAAAATGCAGCAGAGACATTATGCTTTACTGGCATGGGGCTTAAGCTGCCTGTTAACCATTATGAGTGGTGGGGCTGCAGCTGAGGAGAGCGTGCTGCTGCTCCCCTGCCTCTGCCCTTGGCAGGGGAAGGTTGTTGGCTCTGGGGAAGTGCTGTCTGTAAGCTCTGCAGCTCCCAAGCACAGCAGCTCTACTGGTGGGGTGAGCCCACAGTTGGCCTACAGAAAGAAATCTCTCTGTTATTTCTCCTTTTTGTGCAAGAAGTCCTGCCTGGCCAGGTCAGCTTCTGGTGTTGCATGTGTTGGCAGAACAGGGCTGTCTTCAGGAGCTTTCTTGTATGCTTCCCTTTAATACTTCCCTCCCCCACTTCCCAGATGATAAGACTCCCTTTCTAATGGTGCTGTCTGCCAGAAGTTTAGTACTTTTCCCTTACTGAAGGCTTTTTCTCATAATTGCAAACTAGGAAAGAAATATTGAGGATTTATGCTCATATGAAATGCCTTTGACTTCATTCGCATGAGAGGGTGCATCAAATCTTTGCACCTTGTCCTATACTCCTTAGGAACTGCCTATCTATATTGTGTTCTGTAGTGCCATTTTAAGTATCTGTCCTAAAATGTGCATTCTTGACTTCTAGTACTTTCTAATTCACAGAATCAATATCTGAAAAAAAAAAAAAAAAGGTAAAGTCCTTTAGCAAATAGCAAAGTGTTTCTGACTGGTTTGATTTAACTGAGGAAAATCTCTTTTCCTTTCAAGTCCAACACTGTAACATCCGGTGCATGAATGGAGGGAGCTGCAGTGATGACCATTGCCTCTGTCAGAAGGGATATACAGGAACACACTGTGGACAGCGTAAGTACACTCCTAGGAATGTAGATGCTGTTAAGTGGTTCTGTGATATGAGGATTGGACACCCTTTAGCACTAAAATTTCAGCTGCTGTTGAGCTGGTTTTTGATCAGAATTTTACAGAAAAACACGTGACTTTGTAATGAACGCTGAGTGAATTCTTACTGATCAAGATTATTAAAGTAAACATCATGTGACTTCCTAACAATTGGTTATAACTTGATCCTGTAGTTCTCACACTACCATAATTTCCGCTGACCTCCAGGATTTTTCACCCAGTAGATCAATGGGTCGTACATGTAAATTTTACATGGGATTCAGTTTTCATTTTATAGGTAAAGTTAAGGTTTTTAATACAAAGTCTTGTTTTCATTTCAGAGTTTGCCTCAGATTTAGCTAGTATGCTTTAGAAATTTTGATGTTGTCTTATTAGAGTTGATCGACAGATTTTTTTTTTTATTTGCTCAAGGAGTCCTTAGCCAAAAGCATTCCTGGATCTGCTGCTTGAAATCTCTCCCAAACTGACTCTGGTGCTCTCTTGTTCTTCTTGGCTGGAATGCTGTGAAGTAACTCAAATAAGGATGTAGACGCTGCTTTTAACCAAAGCTGTCATGTTGCTATCTGGTGAACTATTGGTCTGACACAGAAAATGTGTTTAGCTCATTTAATGAAAACCTTTTGTGCTCTGTCAAAATCAATGGCACACTTTACATGAACTTCAGTGGGACCAGGAATTTACCCTAATAATCTGGAGGAGGCTCACATGGTGAAAGGATTAAGAATTGTATTTCTGCCTTCACTGTGAAATATCAAGTGGATAAAAGAGGATAAATGGAAATCTTCTTTCTACTGAAGTGAATGTGAAACGGAACAAAGAATAATATTACTCAATGAACATCAAATTGTATTTGAAATCTCCTTTTTCATGTGCGTGTTGTATTTTCTGATTATTTTTGAGAGGAACTGCTTTTGGAGTTTATTATTAAAAAATTGAGTTCTGAAGCCAGTGACATCATCATACAGGGGAAGAATATCTTGAATTAACATGGAAGAGATATTGATTACATTTTGCTATCCTAATTAGTAGCATTATTTATTTAACATCAGCAAACAGCCTTTTAATACTGGATTATTACAGGAGGAACAAATACATTTGAGGATTTAGAGATGAAATATTCCTCTGCATCTTCTATGTGCAGTCTCTATCAGTGTTTATTAGTTGCAAGTTTGAAATAGATGTTATTTTGAAGTTATGGGATTGTCTACCTATCCCAAGGAGAAAGGCTCTGAGAGGTCAGAAAAGCTGTGGTTGTTCCTGTGTTTTGTTATGCTCCCTTGAAAAGATGAGTTCATGGTACTAATGAGGCCAGGAAGTAGTAAAAGGTCATCAAGTAGATTCTAGGAAAAGAGTTTGGTATCCTGTTATGTTTACCATTTTTACCAGTTTACCTAAGTTGATCAGGTACTACCTTCATGCCTTTCTGAAAATAGCTCAGTAAAGATTGCTTTTGCCTTCCCTTTGGTACAGCTGTCTGTGAAAATGGATGCCTAAACGGAGGGAGATGCGTAGCTCCGAACCGATGTGCTTGCACGTATGGCTTCACTGGACCCCAGTGTGAGAGAGGTATGTGCCCTAAATCAGTGGAAATAATTATGTTCCAACACCTCTAACAGCAGGGTTGTTGGGCCATTACCTGTTGTATTCTATAGCTGGATTGGCTGTGCTTGTTTTTGTTGGTCTCAAGACGGAAAATAAATTTTAAGTAGCGTTTCTTGAAATATTTGGACTTCATAAGGATAGAGGCCAGGATGGAACACAGATGGAACTGTTTACTTTTTTGTGATGAAAACACTACAGTGGAAGAGGTGGCAAATGAAAGTTTTTATGTGCTTTTGCTCAAACTTCAGTTTCTAAGTCATCAGAAAATGCCTTTTCATCTCATATACATGATAAGTAGCATCTTGCCTCTGGCTTTATGTTTTTTTTTGCAGAGTTTATTCGATTCTTTTTTCCATTTTGTACAGATATATTGTTTTCAATTTTAGCTTTTTAGTTGCATATCCATAGTGATAATCTTCAAATGAAAACACAATTATACCAACTGCCTTAATGGTATGTGGATTTTTTTCAGGGTTATTAAACCAATTTAATGTTTCACTTGTGAGCAGTATAGTGGACAATGTTTAGGTATAATCCTGTTGAGTTTTATAAAAATACAAATAAAATACTTTCATTTGTCAGAGCAATTGGTCTGTGTAGTTGGAAATTCATCCATACTACTCATAAAATAGGCTGTGTTACATATCTATGAACCTGGGACAGAACAGACATCAATAATCTGATTTTGGGCTTCCATTTAGAGGATGTAGATTTCATTAGCACATGAAATTTCTGTCAGTGAGCATGCTAGATGATCTCTGCTGTCAGTGCTGCACCTGGAGGAGTAATGATTGGCTCTTTTATGTGGCAGCATAGGTGGGTGATACAGAACAACAACTCTGAGGGGACCAAAGCTTTTTGTTCTGTGCTAAAACAGATGGTAGGATGAAGCAGGTATTTCCTGCACTGCCTACAGTAGATAAAATTGCTGTGTTGGCACTGTGTGAAGTCTTGCCAGTTGTGCACTCAGATGTTATAAAAGTAGTTCAAACAAGTGGTGAATTTTTTCCAAAGATTGAAAAGTAGTTCTGTTCTGAATCATGAGATCCCACTGCTGGAGAGGAGTAAGAAGAATGGGCAATTAGGTTAAAATTCCTAAATTTGAAGAGAATAAATGCTTATAGGTGAGAATGCACTGAATATTACTGCAAGGACTTGGAATTTCAAGCAATTTCTGCTTGTTTTTCATCGGTGAAGTTTCTGAGCCTTCAGTCTGGTGAGGAGGTGTAAAGTGTAAGTTCAGAAGATTGTTCAGTGCTACTTCCGTGTTGCCTAATCTGAGACCAGTTCGACTCCACATCATTAGGGCAAGTTTCTAGGCTGAATCTGGTAACAGCTTCAATCCTGTCCCTCAGGGCTCCTTCCTGGTGGTGGGTGGAGTGAGAAACTGGTGGCACAGAGCCATTTGAGCCAAGTCAAGCTGTCCTGAAGTTACATGCATGCTGTTGAGCACAATTGAGGTGGAAATCTGTAACTTAAAAGCCTTGTCCATAGGCAGTTTTTTACTTAAAATGTGTGTTTGATTTTATAGTTATCAATAAAAGAGAAAATAGACATTAATGAGCTGTAGTATTCGTGGCTAATGCTCGCTTGCTATGTTGAGGCCAAATGATTGTCATATCTTCCCAGAAAACCTCTGAAATTTGGCTGCTTTCACAGATTTCCTCCGGCCTTTCTACCTAGCTGAGCTAATATGTTCCCCTCCTCTAAAAAGGGTGTGGTGGTTTTTCGGTCTCAGAATCGCATTATGCCATGAGAAAAACTTTTTCTGAAGATAACTTCTCAAATATAAACTAATCTTGGTCTTAGAAAAACTTGCCTTGTTCAGCGCATGCACCTGTGTGGTCACTGGGGAGTTGTCTGGCTGCATGTGATTTTGCACAGCTGTCAGCTAAGTAAGAGGTCCATATTTTGAATCTAGCTTTGGAAAGTTCTGTGGATTTGACACTCCCCGATGGGCTTCTGATGTACATGTGAATGGATGTTAGCCAGTAAATTGACAAGATTCATGCCTTGTGGAGTAAAATCGTGTGTTTATTAGAAAGAAAAGAAAGAGGGGAGGAAACAAAACAATGAAACCAAAGCATCTCTGTGCATGGAAGTGGGGGGGGAAGGAAAATACTCAAGAGAAATAGTCTCTTAAACTATGCCATTTCTGGGGGAAGCAGGAGAGGCAGCTTGTTTTGAAAACACCATTTCTGGATATAAACGTAATGTGAAGTGATAGAGTTTTGTGGCATACACATTCTCCATCTGTTTGGCTGCGGTCTGACTTCTAGGTTATGCCATCCCACAGACTAACAGTTATGGAAGTAATTTACTGCTGTGTCTCACCCAGTGCTTTTCTCTGCAAGCATCAGCTAACAGCAACAATCAGAGTGTTTGTGGCACATATGTCACACACCAAAGAATATTCCAGCCTTTGCCGCTGTGTGTAACTTAGAACTGACTTGAATAAAACAATGTCGAGGCAACCAAACACGTGGGGTTATTCTAATAATCCGATAGGGAAAACACTTAAAATGTTGCAGGTGGTTGGAACAAAATTACATCCAGTTTCTTAGATACAGAGACAAGTTGTGTAGTTCTGTGTCTACTGTTTTAAGTAGTTTTTCCGTACATTACCTCAGTAAATGCTGACCATGTGATTGTTCATGAAGATATGCAAGACTTCTGTGTAGGTCGGTAGCATCAAATACATGCACAATGAAGGGCTTTATCTGGTGCAAGACTCACTGCTTTCACAGTGCAGCAAACTCCATCAAATTTGTGGCATGAGTATTTCTATGTATTTATTCAGTCATTCTTTGAGAGGGTAGCAGCTGGCCTTGGACAGTTTTGGCACACAAATTGCTTTTTTGTATGTCTTAGAAGTGTTAATCTTAGTGTAAAGCACTATAAACATGAGCATGAGGAATTTTGAGATTGACTTTTATCAGTGGCGTTCCTCTTCATGTTCTGGGAGTGTGTACCATGTCTCTGGTGAGACGGGCTTCACCAGAGCTGGATCGACAGCTTTATCATGCTGCAAGTGGTGCACATGTATCATTAACTCCTAAGCTGTTGTGTGTGGTGTTTGGCTCCTTTCCAGAGTGGGAGAAGCTGCCTGGACGTACTGTCAAGTATATGCAGCTGTATCATAAAGCAACAGACCTGGCTTTTCTGTGGAATGGTGTTCAAAAAGGTGGACTTGACATAAACTCGACAGTACACTCAAAAGTGTAGTGGAGTCAGGAATGCTTCCTACAGCCATTTAAGACACATTTGAAATACATAGCCCAGGAAGGAAAATATTTCAAAGACATCGTCTCAGTTAAAAGTTGAGCTTCAGGGATTTCTTTTAGGAAGGTGCTGAGTTCTCTGGCGGTGGTCCAGTGCTGGGCTTTGACGTGCCTTTACATTCAAACCTGAGATGTCAATATGCCTAGAATTATGCAAGTGCTTAAGGGCCTTGCTGGATTTTGGCCCAAGCTTTCAGAGCTAGTTAAGATCTGGGAGATGCATTCAGCTTTTAGCTTATCAGTAGTCATATTATTAATGAAAAGAAATCACAGGTAGCAGAAAATGAAGATGTGGGCAAAGCAAAATTTCTCCCACTGGTTAAAAACTGGATGCCATTTTTATGCTATTTGAATGTTAATACTGAATAACTTGAATGAGTTACAGATTCTGCAGTTTCTTTTAGAGTTGCTGAAGAGACTGAGAGCAGAGACTTAGCTTATGGTCCCCTGAGGATGATTCAGAACATCGACAGCTCTTTCTATTGTCTGTAAAAGAGCCTAGGGGATTTAGCTGGCTATGGGAGATGCCCACGTTTGGGTCATGTGAAAACATCCCTGTATCCTGCACTTTATGAAAGTCCAGAGGAAAAATTGACGTTAGGAGCTCAAGGAGATCAAACAACCCTATCAGATTTGGTAGAGCTGTCTCCAGATTTGTGCACAAAGGCTTTCTTGACTCTTTGAAACTGGTTCTCTTTGGACATTTGGGTGATAATGCTTTAAGAGGGTGAGTTCTATATAATGGAAGATTGTACATTGTTGTTATCCTTGTATTGCAGAAATGCAATGAAACGTGCTTTTCTTTTTCTGTCTGGATTCATTTAGAGAAACACAGTGGAAGCTTAGAATGTGTTACAGCCCTGTTTGTTTATTTGAATGCTTGTGACAACATCAGGGGCTCAATCCTGCTGCATTCTGGAGTTCTGCCACTCGCTTCGCATAGGAGCAGAATTGGGCCTGATGTAGTTCAAATATTAAAAACGTACCACGTGTGTTTTGTTTTTTTATGGACTCAGAATATGAGCAAACGATTGCTTTTTCTTCAAACAGAGTAGTTTCTGTACTGCTCTCTCCATGGCAGGAATTTTTGCATAATTTTTAATTATATTTGGCCATTATTAAAAGTTCCCAGAATTAATGCCATATGTAAAAATATCTTTCCCGGAGCCTCTCTATGAAAGTGCAGCCGCTGAAAGTGGTCAAGAGTAATGTAGGGCTCTGTATATTTTTTTTTCTTTCTAAATACTACAACGGGTAGAATGTTTTTACAAAGAGGACACTGCACCCCTTAGTGTGCCCCGTCTGGTATTTAGTCTAAATGGAAAGTAAATAACAAAGTGTAGATAGCAGTAAAAGTATGTTCCCAAAGCCTTATGTTGCATTTAAAGTAGTATTGCAGCATATGGTAGCTGGCAAACATTTGAATAAACTTGATTTCTGCAGCTTTCTTCCAAGAAACACATCTGTTGACATAGACATGTAGTTTCTGCAGCCATGTAACATGAATGCATGTACCGTGTTATAGCAGCAAACTGAAAGATGGCTAAACTTGAAGGCCTGCACTAAGGACTCTTGCACACATTTTCCCCCTGAGAAGTTACGAAAAATGGCTTCAGGCTGAAGATCAATATATTCAGTCACAGAGTGATGTTTTACTGACTTTAAAATAATTTCAGTATATGTCGTCACCCTTGAGGTCTTGCAGTTTTAGAATAAAAATTCTTTTGGATTATCTTTTCTGTAGAAGATGTTGGTATAACTGGATGAGTTTTTCAATTTTTAAAATTGAAGTTGCAGCTTTATGGTGGAGAAGTCAGCCTCTACAGAATGATTGTGTGTGATTTAAGGTGGTTTGTAATACTTAGCAAGATAATCAATAGATCTCTGGATCAGAACTCAGGACTCGGCTCAGTCTGTTATTTGATGCCAAAAAGCACTTTTAGGGATCTTGTGTATAGGAAGGCTTTTGTCCATTGTTCTGATCCTGGCAAATACACCCCATAACTGGTCCTGTGTTGCTTGCTCTATGCTTTGTGTGTCTTAAATATCACATAGCAAGTTTTAAAATGTTTCTTCAGATAAATGCTTATAAGCTTAATCAAGATCCATAAATGATTAAGTACATATGGCTTAGGTCTCTTGTGAGATGTTAGGGCTCCAGCTTTTGTACATGAAGCTGAACATTTACATTTTGTTCCAAATTGAGTTTTGATTTCAGTCAAACAAATCTAAAGTTTTCATTCAGCTATTTGGCAGACCTTTTTATATTTCCATGCCTTCTTGATTGGCTGCTAAGGACACTGACCTTTAGATGTGCAGTAAAGTATTGTTTGGACTTTGCTTTGTTTTGATTTTGGTCGTAGCAGTGGAGATGCATTCAAATTTAATCACAAATTGTGGAGTCTATATTATCATAAAAACATTTGAATGAAATAGCTGCATTGTTCTGATCAGTAAGATTTGGTTCCTGGACGTAGGACATTGAAAGGACTCACAGGAAAGTCACTAGATCCTTCTTCTGGTACTGCAAACAGCTTTGTTGTTGAACCTGACTCCTACCGCCAGCTGTGCTGGCAGCTTCTGGCTCCTGTTTGCTGTGCAAGAAATTGGGTTCAGCTTTCACTGCAGCTGGGCTGGACCTTGTGCTGGCTTTGCCTGCACGTGGTACTTGCAGTCTGCCTTGCAGTGTCTTAAGAAATGAAGAGTGGAGGAGAGGCTTTGTAGAAGTTACCTACACAGAGAGATGTCTGTGTTTGGTTGTGGGATGTTACACACAGATCATACAGATATGACTTCTATATATGCAGTGCAGACAGCTGAAAGCTGTAACTTCCCTGAATGGCCTACACTGCCAGATCTGTGCTCTGCAGTGTTCCAGGCCTTCAAAATGAGTGTCTTTAAGCTGTTCTTCCCCTCTTAGTACCATTGTACCAGGCCCATTTTTCAATTCCAGCCAAAACTTGTAGAAAATAAACTAGCTGGGCACAACTGATTTCTCTTGGAACTTTCCAAAGAAAAGGTGCCTTTGAAATGGTGGCTCCCAGAGCTGGACATAATACAGGGAATGAGTAAAAGCAGCTGAGAACTTACCTAACAATGCCTGCTTAGCTGTTTATGGAGAAAATTATTCCTTCTTCTCTGGGCTGCAATATATTTTGATATAAGAAAGCACCGCTACCTGAAATCCTCTCATTTGTTACAGTGCAAACAAATGTTTCCTTGTGAATCACCCATTCATAGCTTTTTTTCTTGTTGGGCTGATAAGCTGAGAATTTTTGTTAAAGATGCCACAAAGACAAATATCAGTATGCCAGATGCCTCAGTCAAGTTTGTGACTTTCTTTTTCCTTGTTTTTACAAGTGATCTAAAACTTTTTTGATGGTCAGTTCTAACAAAGAAGAGAAACCTCTTTTAAGACATAGATCTACCCTAATGAAAGGATAAACTGACGAAGGCGTTTCCAAGTAAAACAATTCTTTTATGTAGGTCAGCTGCAAAATGCTAATGAAAATGCATCTTAAACGGAGGTGCTCAAAGTGGCCAGTGCAACTGTTTTGACACATGTAAGTTTATTTGCTACATATTTGTAACAGAGCTGTTGAAATCTCTTTAAAAATTGAATCTTTTCTAAAGTAAACTGTTAGACTTAGAAAGAGATCTATCCTATATGAGCATAAAAGCTGCAAAAAATTGTGGGAAACAACTACCTAAGAGCAGCTGTAAGGACAGGCACATTCTCACTTCCAGTTTCCCTTGAGAGGTTCACGAATAATGACTGAGTAGTTTTTATATTTTTTTTCGTGACAGCTTGTACAGTTTGGCACTTTAGAGAAATGCTGTAGGAAAAGAAAAGAGGCCTAAATAAGGTCTGAAAAGAAAAGAGCCCTGAGAGAAATATCACTCTCCAAATTCTGCTATGCTGTAAAACAGGGCCTGGCTTTGCACTCTTTATCCAGAAGAAACTTCTTTTGGAAAAGGGTGGAATTTTGCTACATAAAGAAAGCAAGATTCAATATTTCCCTTTGTAGGAAGGTGTGCAAAGGCTAGGGATAAGTAATTTTAAAAAAGCATGAAAGTTATTAAAAGTGTGTGTGTGTTTACATATATATATATATACATGGGTTTATATTCTAAGAAAGATGTATGAAACCTTTTAAGCGCCTGATTTTTGATTGTGATCTTATACATTTACTTTGTATGTATTGCAGGCGTTACCCAAGCTAAACTAGCACAGGTAGGCTAATGGAACTGCAATCTCCTGTGCCATAGCCTTAATTTCTTTCCATGGTGGTGTAATTCAGGTTATAGGTCTCCCATTCTAAAGGACTGTTTTACTTGTCCCTGAATGTTTAACTTAGTGTGTGACTCAATTTTTAAAAAGCATTTAACTCGAGGAAGCCTGGCTTACCAAGTGATCTTGGTGATGTTTTATAATGATCCTGTCCTCAGTGTTTATGTTTTTGCAAAGTTTACCCAGTGATTGCCAGCTGTTCAGTACTGTCCCCATTTGCTCCTTACTCCTTGGAATGAATGGTCTTCTGTGACCCTGTAGTGCTTTTTCTTCTAACACAGAGGTGCTGACACTCACAGGGAAGCAGGAGCTGAGCAGAAACCTGTATGCTCACAGTTCTTGCCTCCTTGGGGAAGTGGCAGCTGATGCTTTCATCCTGCACCACTGCACACAGCACGGGACAAACCCAGAGCTGTCCTTGCTGGCATTGCAGCAGTGGCTGTAAGTTCAGTGATATTTTACTAGACTTACCCTTTTCCTTATTTCTGTATACACAGGGATCTCATAGTGCTCTTTGGTCTCAAGATTAAGCCATCAGTTTTTGCTCTAGGTCCTTTTATCTCGGTCCGTTGCTTACAATGGCTCCATTGAATCTATTGATAGCTGAATTTTCAGCAAGGCTTGGAAAATCAGTTTATCTCCAGCAAAAACAGCACACCAAAATGCATATCTGCTGTTCAGTGGGGTAACTCCTACCTATCAAACAATGCATTTACATTCTTTTAAAAATAGAACTGTAGGAATTATAGGGAAATAGGGTAATTTCTAACTGTGTTTCAGCTTACAGAATTGCTTAGGGTGGAAGGGACCTGTTGAGATCACCTAGTCCCCTGCTCAAGCAGGATCAGCTGGAGCAGGTTGCCCAGGACTGTGTCCAGTCACTCTCTGGAAAATGTGTTAAAATATATGTTAGTCTGTGATTTGTAACACCTCCAGCTGTTCCATTCAGACCTATTAGCTATTTAATGAAGATCCAGTGCTAACATTGTCAAAGTGTTCATAATTCTGGATCTTCTCTGTTTTTTTTCTTTTTTGTGTGTTCTGTTACCCAGAGAGTGTTTGTCCTGTGGCAGCAATTGATTGAGTGCCATGAAATGAAAGCACGTTATGCTGATAATTTCTAATGTACTTGCCTAATAAAATTCTAAAAATGGAACAGTTAGTTTAAAAATAAAAAGAAAAGCTGACAAAATTACAGTGGTTTATGGGGTGTGGAATAGGGAATGGTTTTAAATCTGAGGAATACTAAAAAGTACAGACACACTGTCAGGGGAGTTTTCCTGTTTGCACTTGACACTAATTGTAGTTACCTGCTTGTCACTTAATATACAAAATGATGGGGAGACCTATTAGGTACTTGATAATTTCACCTGGTTTAGGAGGCAGCTGGGTCCCTCAGAGATGGGAGATTTTAGGACCTCAAAAGCTCCTGTTTGCTTATGTTTCTAAGAACTACAGCAAGAAAAAAGTAGTAAACTTAGAGTGGAAAGACCATGCTGTGCACTTTCTTCAAAGTGCAGTTAAGGTGGATCTTTAAGCGAGACACACCTTGAACAGTTTCTTCAAGGGACGTTGGGCTGGTCTCTGGGCTGGATTGTCCAGATGTCTTAGCTCAGTTGAGCAGCACAGTGACAGAACACTGCTTGGACTTGAAGTGTTTATAAGAGGTAATAGGAAAACCAGCAAGCGATGAAGTGTAATGGTCCTGCTGGGATATGATGAAAGCCTTTATGAGAATCTCCCTGTCCTGGTGTGACAGTATGGGTGGTAACTTGGAGAGATTTGTAAAATGCAAGTATGACAGCTTTATAGTTAGATTAATACAGGCTTCAGAAGAAGCCACAGGGTCAAAAGTTACTTCCAAGCCTGCAGCTTGGAAGGTCAAAAGATCTGCCATTGAAATGGGAGGTGAAAAAATAGGTGAGTGATGCACCTCTGTGAAAGGATCCTGTGAAAGGAGAGTGCCTTCCTGGTTACTTCGTCTCCAATAATCTTTAAGATAAGGTACAGCATAATGATGCAGATATTATGTCTGGAATTGAATTACACCACATGGTGTGAACTAATTCCAGCTACTTGATTCTTGAGTTGAGGAGTAAAAGAGTAATAAGAGGATGATTTGTGAACTTTTTGAGGGATTGAAGTAAGGAGAGAGTAATATTTTAATACACTGAAATTTGGTAGAGTTATCGGGGCTCATAAAGCAAAAGCAAGAGAAACAGGTGAGAAGGGAAGGTAGGCAAGAAGATGATGACAGAGAGGATCTAGCAAACAGTTTTCACACTTCTTGGGAAAAGAGCATTGGAGGCAGGTTGAGAAATTTAGACTGCTGCTTGGGCAGGGGAGACCCAGCGGAGATGTGCATTCCATTCATCTGAATGGCTCTTCTAGCAAAAACATTGCTAGACACAAGCACAGGCCAGGAATGGCAAATGATGAATGACTTAGCAAGCTATCTTGCTGGGTATTTAATCTGTGTGGTTATCTAAATAATTTGAAATGCTTCTCTTGGCCTGAGCCAGGCTGGACAAAATGAAGTGCCATGCATTAAACCTTGTGCTATTTCAGTTCTCAGGTCCCAGCAGGAACCCAACAAGATATGGCTCCATGAAAGGTGATACTATATTAAACTAACAGTACAAGTTGTATCAAAGTTGGTTCCAAATGCAATACAAAAAGTCATGGTTTTAGAAGGCATTTTAAATCTAGCACTAGCACTTCAGTCACTTGCTGATGTCAGTACAAAAAAAGTGCTTTGTACAGCTGCTTGAGTGCAAGGAAGATGCGAGGTTAAACTGGGTTAGCGGAAATGAAAGACGTGCAGTGGAAGAAGTTTTGGTATCAGAATGTTTACGGAATTTGTCATCAAATAACAGAAGTGTTTAAATTGGAGGGCAAATTTAAAGCATTCCTTTTTATAAATTTTTCCCTATTTATGTGCAATTGAAATTATTTACAAAGGTGTACAAGGAAACATTAATTTCTTTCCCTCTTAAAAAGGAAAGATGATGGCAAATCTGTCTTAGTCTCTTACTGTTCAAGCCTTCTTGAGCTCAGGCCTGAGCCACCGGTGTGTATTAAAATAATTCTGCTATTCTTACTACAGTCGATTACAGTGCTCTGTTATAAAGGGTGGAGGCACTTGGTGGTTCTCCAAAGAAAGTGAGTAATAATTGACCTAATGTACAGAGCACATGAATAACATATTCTTTTGGTAAGAAATTTATGTTTTACAGGGTGTGCTAGAGTTCACATCCCTTTTTCACATCTTCCAAAAGATTTTAAAATACTCAGCTGCTCTATTAAATTTCTAATTCAACAAATACTCAAATACAAAGTATGCATTAGATAAAGCTCTTGAGTTGAATCCAAACACTGAAAAATCTTTTAATCTGCCTTGAAAACAGCTGTTTAGAATTTCGAGTAGAAGTAACAACTTCCTTCAGCCTACGTTGTTGATGTCCGTTTCAGTTCAGGCCGGGAGGAATTTCTCTTTGTTACTCTGCAACAGCAGCAAGCCTTTGCATCTATGATTCGACTATTCCCCAAGCAGAGTAGGACTGGTATCCTGGTCCTCCTTGAAATAAATGGCAACACTTCCTTTGAATTCAGTGTGATGGGGAGAGACTTACTGAGAAGACTTAAGATAGTTTTGACACTTCAGTGGTAGTTGTCTGGAGTGCAGCTTACAGGGGCTCCTTTTAACATCTCCCACTGCTGAGAGACTGCTTCATGTTTGTCTGCTGAAGGAATTCTTGATACGAGAATTGAGTTTTCAGTGTCTGAAATGATTTAAACAAATTAGATGGGGTTTGTGCATATGCACATATAACTTTTATTCTTTGTTCATAAAAAATTGGGTAATCTTCTTAAAAGTTACACGGTGACTCGGCATCAAATCCCACATACAAGATTTCTGGGCAACTGCCCATTGCATCCAAGGAAATACCAGAAGAGTGTGAGATGACTGGCATTTCAATGAACATCTGAAGCAGTAGTGATCTGCCACTTAGTGTAAACTATTGCCAAAACCCTGCAGGGAATGGCTTATGGCTTATTCTACAGCCTGTTTTGCTGTGTCCAGAGGGTAGATTATACATGCATTTCACACACACACATTTGTGCCTGGATCAGTTTTATATTCAGACTTTTGGGCAGTACTTTTAATTCAAAGGTAGAAGTCTTGACATTGTTCAGAGAAGTGAAGCCTGGATGAAACTTCGTGGTCACTATCGAAGTGACTCAAAACCTACTCACATAAAATAAAGGGATGCCCAAAGACCTAAGCAGGCTTTGAATGAGGAATCAGAGAGACCCGATCAGATCTTGTCAGCCAGATTTCAATAAGGTTATTGAGAAAGCAATTAGATCTGTGCTGTGCTACCACACAGTACCAACAATCAGTAATTTAGGATAAAGTTAAAAGCCACATGAGCCACAAATACGAACATGTTTTAGCAGAGATCGGTTGTTATAGTGTATAGAAAATATCATCATATGGAATGGTATTTATTTAACTGCAACTAGGGACTTCAAGATGATGAGTAAGAAATATTCCAGTAGAGTAAATAGCAAAGTAAATCCATACATCCTCTTTCAGTTCTATAATACACTGTTCTTTTCCTTTTGGGCCTACGTGTCACATACACAGTCTTTCATGGGACATTCTCATTTCCAAAGTGTTTTTAGAATGCAAGTGTGTTAATGTACATTGATTAACACCTAGACAAGTTTGTATGTGTCCTCCAACAGCTTCTGATGAAGTGTAAGGAGCCCTTTTAAATCTAAAGGAGATGTTTGCATTTTAGTAGGATTTAGGTTATGCTCAAATTTGAGCGGATGTGGAAGAGTTTTGGGCCTTCCTTTTTGATGAGATGATGTCCCTGTGTCATTTTTTAATGTTTGTTGGTTTTATTCAAGTAGTCAGCACTGTGTGTGGTTTGCAGTGGTGGGATGTTGATGCAGAGGTGCAGATGCCAGTGATTCTCCACACCTCTTCCAAAGTGGAGTGGGATCACAGTCTGTCAGCAGAATTGCTGCCCTGCAGAGGGGCAGCCTGATGCTCACATGAGAAATAACCAAGATCACTTTTGTGAACAGGGCTTTTAATCAGCTGTTTAAAAGTTGCTGATCCAATTTCAAGTTTCTAATTAAATGAAATGGGAGAAAGAAAGAGATCAGCATGCTTCCAGGCAAGAGTTCCAATCCAGTGGTTATCTCGTGTGGGCTAAATGTCTTTATAACTTAAGCTTATAGTATATTCACACACTAATAAAATGTTCTTATGTAAGGGTAGTTCAACCACCACAAGCTTATTTTATTTTATAAGACTAAACTGTTTGATGCTCTAAAAACATTTTTCTCCTGTGAATGTTATTTATCACAAGTGTAGTTGAAACCTGAAACTTAATTATTAAAACAGATATTCAGACCCTTTCCTGACAAGAATGATGTGGATAAAAGACATTATTTCTGGAGGAAATCCTACTTACCTTTTGGAGATAGTGCAAAATATTTCTGATAATCAGGAGGAAGTTTTCTCTTCAGTGCAAAATATTTCTGATAATCAGGAGGAAGTTTTCTCTTCCACTGAAGTGTCTTAAATGATGAGCTTTCTACTGTTTTATGAGAAATTTTTTAAAGCCACCTAAAAGTTTTCCCACAGTGCTGGTTTAAAAGCAGCTGAAACTTTAGACACCATGCAGAACAGTCTGTTGTTCCACTAACATTGCTGGAAGTCAATCACATATATGTTGATGACCACCTAGATTGCTAAACGTACCCATTCTGCTAAAAATTGAAAGAAAATATTTCCTATATTTTTAGGTACAAGTTTGAATTGGCACTGCAATTGCTAAACCTTGCAGCTTAGACAGATGCCAGAGCTCCCACAGAGGAACTTTAAACTGCATTATGCTGCAGCCTGTATGCTTCCCCCTCTTAACTCTTCACTGCTCCCCAGCAGTACAAGGGTGCTCCCTCTTCCCTTCTGCTTCCCTTCCCCTCTCTCCTCTTACCAGTTGTGGGGACCCCAAGGTGCTGCCTGGCACGTACTGCTCTCTTGCACTTGGTCCCAAGCAGAATTAGACTTTTAATACCTAAAGGATCATCTGTCTCAGCTGTGAATGTCTTTTGCTTTGAGGGTAAGGGAGTTTAATGGATCGCTGGCTTACTCATGGCTCAATACTTCATTCAAAGCCCAGTGAAGTTAAAAGGAAAAACATACTCAGGAGTTTTGGTGGTGTGGAGCAGGTCCTATATCCAGAAAGGTAAGGTGAACATTGAGACACTGCCTACACCTGGATTACCTCACTTCTGTTCTTTCTCTGAGTCCTGATTCCTTGATAGGACCACCCATTAATTTAAGTTCCTGCTTTGTATGGTGCAGAGTTACACCAGGAAGACTTGTTTGGGAGAAAAAAATGAACAGGATGCACTTAACAGTCTGCTTTGACTGTGAAATGAAGCTTGTTCTTCTCAGAAATAATTTATATATATATACAAATATATATAAAACACATGCACACCTTACTGCTCTTTTTTTTTTTAAAATAAATTTTAGCTCTGAAGGTAGGAACACGGACTTTGTCACAGTTTATTCTGATCCACTCAACTGTTCAATTATTGGTCTTTTAGTGTAAAAAATATTTCAGAAGATAGTGCAAGTATTTACTATCTAGTGGAAATCCCTTAGCAAGAGCTTCAAGTGTTTTTCTTATTCAATATAGTTAATTTTATGTCTTTGAGATGGATAGGTATGAGTTGCCTAATGGAACAGATAAGCAGTATGTTGTCACTGCTAGATTAGGCCATTCTTCGCGTGGTTTGGAACCCCTTTTTTATCTCATATTCTCATTTATCACTGGCCTGGTGTTTGTTTTTCCTGATTTAGGTTTATGACATTGAACTATATAAATAATATCAGGGTACATAATTTGTACTTTGTCAGCTTGAAAGTGTCAAAAAGAAAACAAATACAGATATCAGCTCTACAAATGTGAGGAAAATGCCTTTTGGGAAAATGGATGGTTAATATCTGCAATTTGTGTAGTCATTGTTTATTCATATTTGGCCACCCAATGATTCCAGTGGATAGTATTTCAGAGTGCATAGCCAGATGTGTCAGTGAGATGCACATCCTTTTGCTGGGACGTTCTCAGGTGTCTTTTTGCTTCTTGCTCACTGCTGTTCTTGGAGCATGGGGCTGAGCACTGCTGCCTCCTGCTCTCCCTGCAAGGCGTGGTGCTTGCTGCAGCTCGCCCAGCTCCTGGGTGCAGCTGGGATTGCGCCCACCCTGCTCCATACACGGATTCCTCTCCTGGATGGCTTTGGCTGGCTGGCTGCTCTTTACTAGCTGGCTCTGTGGCCCTCATTTTTACCTAGTTAGCTGGCCAGCCTGTCCTGGCAAACTTCCCTCTCCTGGTCGGCTGGTGAAGCTCTCGAGCTGGCCAGCCTTTTCCTTCCCTTCCCTTTCCTTTCCTCCCCTTCTCACACATGGTGTCTGCTGGCTCCCCCTGTTTATCTCTCCTTGTCTCTGTGCCTCCCACTCATTTCTTACTTTTGCTTTGATCCATCCTGCCTTCCTGTTTTTCGTCCCCCTGCTCTTTTGCTGTTTTGCTTCTTTGTATCCTTGTTTCCTTTACACTTGTTCCCTGAAGGCTTTTTGCTCTGGCTTTCCCCTACCTACAAGCAGTATGTATCTTTTCCAGAGCTTGCTGTCTGTCTCCCGTCCGTTCATCTGATCTAGCAGCCACATTGTTTGAAACAGTTACTAACAGAACCCTGATCGGTGTTACAGGTTGGAGAAACCGTTATATTTATCACTTTTTATTTACTATGGATATTTTTAGAAGTTTATAAATCTAGTCTATGCTTCCATAGAAACGCCCATAGTAAAACCCCAACTGAAGCACTTTGTTATGCTTCTGTGCCTTTTTTTCCCATAATTGTGGATTATCAAGTATCTGTGTATTCTCTATAATTCACTGTCATCTCCCTTAGGACTCTTAGAAATGTCACAACTCACTGTTTTAATCCAGACATCACAATTATAACTGTAGTCCCACAAACACTTAATTATTTTAGTGTGGAATAAGGACTTTTGGGTGATCACAATGATGGGAAAGGAAGTGCAAAGAAAATTCATGGCAGTTGAGAATTTGCTGCTGAAGACCCTGTGAGAGAAGGCAGAGAATTCTCTGGCCATTTTTCTCCTGCTTGTTTCAATCTTTGTTCCAGAGTCCTCACTCAGACACAGTTCTGGGTGATGCTAATCGAAGTTTTGTCTGAGTTAGGACTAGAGAAACTGGTATCTGTTGTTACATGCTGTAGCATACCTGATGTAATATGTGGTTAAACCCCCTGTAAATATCTATATTTTTTGTCCCTATTTGATTCAAACCTATTTTTTAAATGTATCTTTCACTCTTTCTCTCCACATGTTTTCATTCTCCCTAAATATGGGGTAACCTAATATCATAAATTACTCTGAATACTGATTAGCAAGTCAGTCCCTAATGGTAGCTACACAACCTTGTCAATGGGAAAATACTCTTATCCCCCCCCATATGTGTTTTGTCCCTTCATGACAGAAATATGAATCCCATGTGAGAGGGCATTTTTTCCATGTAGCAGCCCATCCCCTTCTAGTGAATATCATCAATCCTTCTCCTCTAAGATTTTAAAAGTTTTTGGGTTGCTTTTACACATGTGTATAGATATATTTCTGAAAAAAGTTCATAGCATCTATTGAGTTGGAAAATTAATTAGACGACCTAATTGATTGTGCATGAGTTCCTCTGTGGAATGTGTTCTGCTGCTGTTGCACTCACCCAGCACAGAAAATATCAGGAGTGAGTTCCTCTCATCTTTTGCTAGAAACTGACAATTAATTGAACATGTAAAAAACCCCATAAAACACCACAACAGTCCCCCCTCCAAAAAAGAAAAAAAACCGAACCCAACCAACCATAAAACCTGGAAGAATCGTAACACGAAAAAACTTTACGTGAGAGATCTTTTCTCATTTTATTAGAGTAATGCCAAGAGGCCTGAACTCAGCTTGAGGCTCCCTTTATCATTCAGAAAACATACAAGTCTGCGTCCCAAAGGCTGTGTAGTCTGAGGAGGAAAAAGCCCCACCAGCATCCAGAAGTTTTGGCAGCCCCACGTTCCATGTGGGGAGCTAATATACAGGGAGATTAAGTCACTTGTGTAAGGACGTACTGGGAGTCTGTAGCAGAGTCTGAAACTGAACCCAGGTCATCTCAGTCCCAGCCAAGTGTCTCAACCACAAGACTCTCCCTCCTTTTCAGTATGTCAGTGTAGAAAGTAGGCCAAAAAGCAGTTTCCAACCTTTAATACACAGCATTTTGCAAGGCTGTGAAGTATTATGTATTAGACAGGCATCTGGATCAGCAGCAGTTTCTGCGGATACTTTTATCTGTAAACAGAAGCAAAGCCTGCAAGGGCTTTGTAAATTTTACATGAATTATTATTTTATCGATAAATAACTTTGTTAAATTGATAAAAACTGTACTTAAATTCGAGGCATTTTAATGATTTTTAAGAATGGAAAATGCATTTAGAAGACTTCTGTTGTCTGTGGCTCTCTAATTTTCATATGTTTTAGATTCTGGTGCTACTCATCCATCACGATGCATTAGCAGCGGTGCGTGGCTATGCCAGCCTGTGCAGGGTGTTGCACCGTGTGGTGTAGGCTCAGGAAGGGAGGCTCGGGTCGCATGACAGGCTAACGCTCCAGTGTTATGCAAAGGTTAAGTACTCCTGTGTTGGGAGTTAGTGAGGCCTGCAGTTTGCTGACCTAAATCTGAGTGATTCCTCTTTTGTTGAGTACTTGCTTATCTCTTGGAGCATCTCTGTGTAGCCAGGGTGTAACAAAACTTCAGCTGGAATCTGTTGTACCCAGAATGGAAGAGGATAAAAGAAGTGCAAGTATGGGCGAATATACGTACATGTATAACCATTCCCCTTCTTCAACTGGCTCTCCCATTTTGGTATGAAATCAGCATTATTGTGTGGTACTATACAAAGAACAGGCCAGAGCTCGTTTGTTCCCCTCAGTATGCTAGTTAGTTATTCGTAGACACATGGCTTGTTTGCTGGACCCCTGATTCCTTTCTCTCTCATCCCCCAAATAAAAATTACTTATCTAGTTCTCACTGACTCTCATGTATGTTCTGGAGCACCATTTCATGAGCTCCATTATTTGAAACCATTAGTCCCAGATGTTGTGTGCATTTACACAGATAAATTTCAGTGATTGTCATGGGAAAAAAAAAGATCAGCTTTGATGGGATTTATGCAGCATGGAGGTGAGAGGAACCTTGTTTTCTAAAGTAAGTGATGAGAAGTGATTCAAAATGGTGATAAGTGTACCGGACCATGCAGTACACATGACAGTTGCCAGGATTCTGGTGCTATTCCTCATAAGCACATGGTTAGTAAAATACAATTGGAGTGTGTCACTTTTGTTGAACCACTATGGCCCAGCTTTTGACAAGAGGCCTCTGAACCTGGGTGGCTCTCTCTCTTCCCCAACACCCCCCAACACTGTCTGTTTTCTGTGTGAGAGGGTGTTCACGCAGTCTCAGGCAGTGGGATTCCCCCACTGAATGATCATTCTCTCATCAAAGTCAGTGAGTCTAATGCTTCCCTTGTCGCTGGGACCTGGGCTTCATGCTGGATGTCAGATCTGGGCACCAACAAAACCAAGCAGTTTTCTCTAACAGGGAGGAAACAAAAACCTGTTAGGATTGCAGTCTTAGATCTTGAATGTTTCTGTTAAAGACACTCAGGCTGGTGACTGTTTCCAAGTTTTAATGATTTGTCCCACATGTGGAGGCAAATGAAATCTTAGGACCTGACATTCCCTTCAACAAGTAAGGAGATGCCAGTTTCCAGTGCTGAGGTAAAAATAGATTTGCAATATCTGTTAGACTAAAATAACGTATACGGAGCAAGTGTGATGAGTAAGGGAAGGCCAAAGGCATCAGCCCAGATGCTATTAAAAACCTAAGAAATGTTAAACAATATGCTAAGAATGGGGAGTTGCTTACACTTTCAGTAAAGACGCAAAACCTTTCCCATATTTATTTAGAGTATTCATGGTAATTCAAAGTCTTTTAGAAAGACTCACAGTTGTTCTCGACAAATACCTTAAGAACCAAAAAGTGCTCTTCATTACATCACTAACAGGAGTCAGTAAAGACCTTTTGCTCTTCGCTCCTGCTGCAGGCAAGTAAGAAGTGAACTTGACCCCAAGTTTGAGAATTGTGTGTGGATTAATATCCCTTCCCCTCCCCCTTGTTCCCGTTTTATGATACTTATTATTCTGTATTCTGTCACTGCTTGGGAAAATCAGACTTTCGGTGTGGTTTTACAAAGAGTTTAATTGACAATTGTCATAAATGGGTTCTATAATCGTAGATTAAAGATGTGATGGTCCTCAGTCATTTGAGGCCAGTCATTAACTGACTCTGAGGGACACCCACCCATTAGTGCTAAGCAAAGACAAGACTCCTTCAACCAAGGGGTCAATGAAGACAGGAAAGACAGAAGCCCTAAAGAAATAATATGAGTAATGAAACACATGTATTAGCATCTCATGAACCTGATATTGGTGGGTATAATATATATTTAGTAAAATTATACTTGCTTAGTTGAAAACTTCTGAATCAAGATTGGATCATTTACATTCTTGGTTTTTTACTTCTAGTAATAGAAATTGAATACATGTGATAATTCTAGAGTTGTGGCATGTATTCTGTAACATTTCAACAGAGATACCTGAGACTTATTCAGAGTTAAATAGTGCATGTTATTGCTGTGTTTATTTTTGGACCACGGTCTTAATGCAAATCCCATATATGTGGTTATGCAAAATGATCCAGATTCTGGTCATGATTACACCGGTGTACACAGAGTGATGCCACAGTTTCACTGAGGAAGGAATCTGATCCTGTAACACAGAGGGTTGCATGGTATTTCAATTAAGTAGTTGATGTGTTTCACCATAGAGTTAGAGGTGAGGTATTAGTGTCTGAAGCAATTTTTGTACTTTAGTGACTTACATTTTTAACACTTCCTGAGATTTTTTGGTGGGTTATTGTGCAACCATGAAATGAAATAATTGTTAAAATATTTCTATAAAAATCAAATACTCTGTGTTGTCACTGTTTTTCAGATATTTTTCATGTCTTTTTAGCTGGCTGTATAAAATACAAAACTCTGTTTTACAGCCTTGCTCAAGAAGAACAGTACTAGTTATTCCAAAGTCTTTAGGCTAGTAAAAAAAAATCATTATTTACATCATATCAAGTCTGTCATCACGAAAATCGTATCACAAAAATACATGTATATGAGAATACAAAAAGCTGAGTGAGTGTCTGGTTGAAGAAATTTGGCCAGGGAGCTGTCTGCCATGTGGAGAAAAGTCTTTACAGGGATACAAGCTGTTTGCCCCTTCCCTTCATTCAGTGGAAGTTTTCCACCGTTATAATTTCTCAGGAGTGCTGGTCTTTTTGGATTACGGAAAAGAGGGAGCTTGCTTCAGACAAGCTTGATGTTCCTGCTATAAAGGAGCAAGATAATGATTGTTCTAATTACTTTGTTAACGAGCTGCCAGGACTTCAGAAGTTCAGAGTTCTGTTAGGATCACAGAAGCTGTTTGTGTAGGTATCATTAAGTTAACATCATTAAACACCCGAACCATCATTATTACATTTACTGCCTTCCCACACTGAACGCAAGTCGACTTCTCCCCATTCCTGCTGTATGTTTACTCCTGCTGCATTTCACTGAGCTTGAGGACTGAAAATTGGTTCCCTCTCTCCCTCTCATCTCCCCTTTTTATTTATAACCTATTTTCAGTTCTGGACTGAGTTTCATTCCAGTGCTCTGCAATTGCATTCTGTTTCATGGCACTGCAGAGGAGCATTTATGTTTTAGAAAAGAAAAGGTTATTTCTAGTGGATTGTACCACTCCATCTCCTTCGTAAATTTGAGTGGTATCTCTTTAAATTGTACACATTGCGTTGTCTGAAAGCATTTTCCCTCTCTTTGGATGTCAGTCTATGTAATATTCTGTAAGTCATTAGGATTTATTTTTCTTACACGGTTTGCACTACTTTTGGATAGTCTTAGTTACTTTAGTCAGTGTATTTTGGAGCCAAAGGGAAAAAAAATACCCAGATCTCGTCTACTAGGTTTGTCTTTACCTTGCTAGTTAATAGTTAATACTTTATGGTATGTAAAGAGCATTTCTATAACGTGGCACTCCTAAGAACACTTTTTAAAAAACAGTAATAAACTTCAGCCAACTTGTTCTTTTTAAGTGAAATTTGCAAAGTTCTGTAGTAGAATCCGTTCTCCTTAATAATCATCTGGTCTTGACAATAAATATGTCACCAAAGCTAGTTAGTTTTTACAAAAAGGGAGATGAAAATCAAGTCAGGATTTTATTTAATTGTTGCTAGCCTGTGAAAGAAATTGGAAAAATTAAAATCTGCAAAGACAGGGTCCTTTGCAGCTTATACAGCAAAGTAGGGTAGGCTAGAGTTTGTCAGGTAACTGACTATTCAGAAATGAGAAATTATTCTACATTTAGCTACATTGCTTACTGTTTTCTTCATCATGGAAAAGAATAAAATGTGGTAACAATTTTCTGTATTTGGATTGCTGCCGCACATAATTGGGAACAACAGAGCTAAGGCTTTGATTTTGGTGAAATGCTTAGTCTGCGTGTTGGATTAAAATGTGTGCAACAAATCACTCCAATTCTGTAATAATAATTTCTGAACACTATTTTTTTATTTTATTACCGTAATGTTATTACTTTTCAGTTACAGACTTTGAGAACTGGGTCAGTTGCAAGAACAAAATTGGCATGAAAATAGTTGTATATTTGTTCTGGAAAATAGATAGCCAACATACTTTATAAAATAGTCAGCCTGAATTGTTCTGTGCATCAAATGTAAGTGATAATGTTAGTCTCGTATTATTAGTAAGCTATTAATTCAAAGTCCTGTTTTTTAACCAGTATCCTAGGAAGACTAGATAATATTTGCTAGATAGACGTGTTAAACAGATCATCTGTGCAGAAATGGATTTGTGAAGCAGCTTACGGAATGGAAAATAAATTTAGGCTGAAATGTGCCAGCAAGTCAATATATGAGAACAATTTGCAACAAGCAAAGGTGAGGAAGACATGAAGAAATGGGGTCATCGGATTCATGAACTAAAGGGTAATATTCCTGGGGCTGGATTATATGAGGCAGTAACTAACTTTTTGGCTGCCCAATAGAGAATAAAGAGTTATGGTACCAGTGTTAGATATGCTTCCATGGATGTTTTCTCTCTTGTGAAAATAACGAGAAGCAACTTGGAGCTGTGGTCTGTCCGCAGCACAGCTGTAGTATTTTGAGACATTTCTGCTGCCAGGTTTATATCCCTGCCAGAAACAGTGCCTGAATGGTTGCACTCCGAGTCCCTAGTTCCAGTGACATCTTAGCACTAGCCAGTGTTACATCTCAGCTATTTGAGCTCAGTGCTGCACTGTGCGCTGAAGCAGCTGGGAAATGGTCTTGCTTATATGTGAAACCGTCTCTGGCACTGGAAAGGAGCAGACAGAAGTGGCATGGTGATAATTTCTTCACATACCACATCCAAACCTACCAAACCTTGTTGGTAAGAAGTGTCAGACATCATAGGAAATAAGTTTTTAAATATTTACAGAGTTTTGTTTTCTTTCCTTCTGAACACCCTCTGATATCTTTGCCATGTACTTTCCAATGATGACACATTGGGATCTGACTGGGGTGAGTAATGGTGTCTGGCTGGGGGGAGGAGAGGACAGGGAGTGCTTAACAGTGAGTAATTATTTAAGGAAATGGCCTGTGTGGAAAGAAAAGTGTGTTGTGATTGGATGCATTTATCAACTGGCCTTTCAGTGTCACCTGTGGACAGAGCATTATTGTGTCTGAGTTTTTAAGTAGTTGTAAGTCAGTTTATTGAGCTAACTTGGGAATGTGTCAGGGTCTGGTCTTGATTCAGTCTGTGAACTGAGATGTGAGATGTGTTCCCTATTAGAAGAGATGGAAGTAAATGGTAGTTATCCCATGGTCATCCCTGAGCGTGGTCATTCACTTTTCTGACCAGCAGTTAAAAGTCATAAGGTCTTGTATGTGAAAGATCATTTCATGATCAATATCATTTCAAGTCTGCAAGCAACTGACAGCACCATTTTGCAAGTGAAGATGGAGTTACAAGCTCATTGCTCTTCCCTATTTCCTTTGTACAGTGACACACAGAGGTTGACATTAATTTTTGTGAAGTGTATGTATGTAGGGCCTTCTGTTCTCTCCATCCTTATCAGGAGATTTTAGTATGTCTGAAAATACCTAGAATCACTTTGATTTTGGAGTTAAGCCTGAAGTGCTAAAGCTTTGTGTTCATTGTGTAACTCTCTGTGCTATGCTGATGCTCACTGCTACAGTCAGCTTGGTCATGCTGTTCTCTTCTGTCAGTGCCAAGACTCTGCAATTCTTTGAATATTACTGCAAAAATTCTCATTTCAGACACAGCACAGCCTGCCTTCTGAAATGAGGCACATTGTGGTTTTCTCCATCATCTCCCAATGTATTGCTACCTTCTCTGAAGAGAGTGAAATGACTGAAGTACAGTGGAACATACAGTGATGGGTGCTGTGTTTTTCCACTGACAGTATAGTTGTTCGTGTATTCTTTGGCTGTGGGAGATCAGGTTCCAAAGGAGCATTCTCAGGTACAAGTGACTGTGCCTCCCTTTCCTGACGTGTGGCTGAGCAGTGGCACAGGCTGCCAAGTGCAGTGGGTCACACCTGGGCAGCGCTGAGCGGCCGTGCAGAGATGAGATGATGTTTCTGCCCTGCACAGACTCTCTTCCAATGTCCCTCTTTAATCCCCAGCTGGTGAAAAAACCCAAGCAACCCTCCAAACAACAGAAACAAAAGTGCTGCTAGGCAGGAAAATAATTGTACTAATGATCAGCTTTAAGGTACTTCACTTGCCTTAGAGCCCTTTCTGACCTTTCTTTCATTATTTGTATGATAATGGAATGTTCCTTTCTTTCCCTTTCCCTTTCCCCCTGTACTCAAGAAAGGGGAAGTCGCTGGTTTGTGTTGCCAAGGGGGCTTCGGTTGCACAGCAGTCTTGGCTGGGTTTGGGGGTTCATGCCAGATTTTCCCCCTGTGAGGTGCTAACAGCTCGGAGGAGCTGGGTTTGCTGCTCAGACAGTGCCGCAGCCCGAGGTGCTGTGTGAGCTGTGCATGCCGTGTGAGAAGAGCTGGAAAAACACCGCTCACTTCAGCATTATCCATTTTTCTGTGATGGCAAGAGATGGTATTTTCCTTTTTCCTGCAATGAGGTCTTGATCACGATCAGAGAAATGCTGGCTTGCTACAGTCTCATCCTTTGACCTTTGCACTCACTCAATTTTTATTTATTTTAAGAGAGGTGAAGGAGTCTGTCAGCCTCCCTTAGCAGGTGGTTATCAGTTTGCAAAATCAGGCTGTTAATTTGAAACATCGTGAACTCTTTATAGGAGATTTATAGTGAATCCTAGAGGGAAGATGAACCAAATTTCATCCAGCATCCTTGCACTAGCATAATTATTTAATCCAGGTTCCATTAGTTCACAATGTTTTTAAACTTTATTTTTACATTGAAAACTATATTGTGCTTGAAACTAAGCAGAAGTTATTGGGAACAGGGGGATTAAGATGGGTGTCTGGTGTCAGAAGTCTTGCACTATCCTGGTGCTTGCAGTCTCTTCGGTGCTGTCCAGAATTACTTGAAACAATTATCATTATTTATTGCTGTGCTTGGTTTTGATCAAAGCCTGCCAGGACTACATATTTCAGCAGCCTCTCTGCTGCTTTTAGGAATATAAAGGATCTTTTGAGAAGATAACTAAAATTATTTGATGGTTCTGACTGAAACAGGAATGAGCTCTAGATCAAAATGCAACTTGGTTCTTTCCTGTGGAATTAGTAAGATGAATTGTTGCATGGAGTAAACTGGTGTCATTCTGTTGCCCTCTTGCTCTTTTTGACAGTATATGAACTTAGTGTGGTTTTACAGTTTCTACCATCTTCTGAGTTGTCTGAAACTCCCTGTGGAATTATTCCTTATCGAAATAGCTAAGAAGTGTGTAAAGAAGCAGATAAAGTTGTTAGATAATGGTGGCTACTGCCTTACTGAAGGCTGCTTGCATGTGCTGAAATTTGCATTAGAAGTGACTTAAAAGATTTGAATTACCAGTTGCACATCTTTAAAAGATTGTTTTACTAAAATAATTTCAAGGCGCAACGTTCTTCAGTTAAATTGAAGTTATCCCCGAGAAAAGAAAGAAACAACCCATACAAATTGTGTAATAGGTTTCCCGGCTATGTTCTCCCTCCTTCTCTCTTTCCAGCGCCTGACTGATCTTTGGTACCTTGTGTTTGAGCTTTACTTATTGAAGTAGTTTGAGTAATCACAAATGACATGAATGTGTAAGGAAAATTTGTTGCTACAAAATAAGGATTGTGGTTTTAAGCTTATATCCTCTTCATTTTGCCAATGTGTTATAAGAATCCCACTTTCTTCTCTTAGGCCTTCATCTTGTAATAAATAAAGAAGTCTTAAAGTCACTATTTAAAACACTTCAATTTTAAAGCTCTTTTTATCTGGCTTCTGTATAAAAAAATGGATGGATGTGTGGATTTCTCTGTGGCCTTAGGCTGGCGTGTACATTCAAATGACCTTTTTCATATGCATTTTCTGAATTTTAGAATTTTCCATTAAGAACAGAAAAGAAAAATCTTACTTGTGAAAATGTGGAAGACTGTATTTGAGAAAATGGAAGGAAAGCTGTATTTAGAAGAAAACTGAGTATTAAGAATAAAATTTATCAAGGCAAAATATTAGGTGAAAATAGAGTCTGTAATTCTCCATACTAAAGTGTTACAAACTTGAATAATAACAAATAGGAGCCAGACTTGCCTGGTTTTGGGTGCATATTTGACCCGCATTTTGTTACCGAGACCTCGTGGAAAGATTTGCATGACTATGAAGTTAATTTCGTTGGGTTCACCATATCTCTAAGACATATTAGCCACTGCTAAGTCATTTATAGCTTGAAAGCAAACAATTGTAAATGCTGATCCATTCATATCCTACCATAAAACACAAGATGGGTTATTCACTACTGTCTGACGCGTGCTCCCACTGCGAGCAGAACAAAATGACTCCTTTTTAACCCATCTATATATAAACGGCACAGGGACAATCTACAATGAGGGATTTCATTCTGGGGAGGTACTCGGAAGATTTCCTGTTGCCGACACAAAACTATGGCATTTCTAAAGAAATTGTTGTCTCTTGTTTTAATATTTGGAGTTACAGCATTGGGAGTTTTACATAGAGTAAAGCACATATTCTTATTTTGATCAGAAAATCGAGCTGGGAAATAATTTTTTTGTAATTGATAGGTATAACTGATCATGATTTATTTGTTTTAATTTCTGTGTTGAAGGAATAATATAAAGCTGGTAATATTTGGGTTTGTACTGCATGCTTTCAAAGCTGCATTTCTAGAATGAGAAATGAGAAAGAAGGCAATGTAGGTTTTGACAAAAGCAAAACAAGCCTGTCGAACTGGGAAAATTCAAGCAGTTACAAAAAGGCTTTAAAATAGGGAAAAACTTGATAGAAGCTGTAGTGTAGAAAATTAATGTGGGAAGTGAAGGGACACAATAAGAAATACCAAGCCAAAGAAAGTTAAAATGATGATAAGGAATTAAATAATCAAGGGCAAGAAAGATGTTATCAGAGATTCTGACTAGTTTCATGATGAGGCTGATGGAATTGCTAGAGAAGAGTGGGAGAAGTGAAGTGTTCAGTAAATGTAGCTGTACTGTTTGGAGGGGATAGGACAGGAATTTTATACTTGTAATCTGATAGCCTTTCAGGCTGAAATTAAATAGCAGAAGTTGGATTTACGTATTTTTATACAGCCAGTCCAGCTAACCACGGAGCCTGAAAACAGCTAATGGGTTCTCACAGGTTAATTCTCCACAGATCTGGAAATACAAGACAAATTTCCAGAGGCTGAAAGAAAATTGTTGTCGATCCAGTATTTTAAAAGGAAAAGCGATTATCTGAGTGATTATAGGTGTGTTAAATAAATGGCAATTCTCGGAGTGATACATAGTTAATGAAGAATAAATGGTATTTAGTGTCATTTAGTACAAGTTCATCAGAGAAAGGTCCTTTGATCTAACTCGATATCCTTTCTGATATCGTCATGTTAATTGATGAAGACAACAGTAGCAATATAGCATGATTGTTTGCCTTACAGAATTTCTGTAAGCCATTTTATTAGTTATATCAGAATGGCTTGATTAATTATCAGAATTACAGCATATGGACACAGCATCTCTGGGTTGGCATGAAGATTAATTAAATGATAGGCTTCAGGGTGCATGTGGTGTGGGGAGACAGAGCAGATGGGAAAGACGTCCATTCTCACTTCTGCCCTATTTAGCACTTTTAAACAATGATTTAGTGAAAACATACTATTATTAACCAAGTTTGGATGTGGCGTGAAAATTGGAGGAATTTATAATGTCATGACTCTAAGGAAGTGTGGATTGCTTAGTGACCTTGGCTGAGGTATCTGGTGACTACTTCAGTCCAAACAAACAACAGGTTCATAGTTTGCTGGCTGTGCTTACAGGATGCTGGACTCTGTCCTGGTGCACCGTAACAAAAAAAGCATTTCAGAGTTGCTTGTGAAGAATTAACTGGAGTGTGCGCACCCCGGATGTGCAGGAGACAGCAGGAGTTGGCAGTACCACTGTTTGGTTTTTGCCCTTGGAGGATGGAACAAAATGAAGCCTACTAGTTTTATTAACATCTTAGTTTGATTCTGTCTGTTGGCTAAGTGGCCTGTCCTACCATAAACAAATCAAAGCAGATGTGTTCCACATGCCCTCCATTCAGCTGTAGGCAAAGCTTGCCCACATATCTGGTACAGCATATGCCTGAATAGCAGTGAAAACTGTCCTCAAAAAACTTCCTGCAGTCTGTATTTGCTTCCCTTGAGCCTCATTTGAGAACAGCCATCCAACTTGTGGAAATAAACATATCCTAACTCTTTTATCAGTATTCTTTTAAATAATGTACTGCATATTTAAAAGAAACTGATGAAAAGACCCTGGAAAGAATATTATGAGTGATTAAACGAAGCAGCAAAGGGCACCTACACATATAATATTCCTGGTAAAATAGTCACAGTTTAGATTTTCAGTGGATTTGAATTAAAGAGAGAGAGAAAAAAATGTTCTCTGTAGAGCACATCTAACATCCATGGTTGGGTTGGTGGGTAATTTGTGTGAAAAGCAATTGCCTAAATGAGCTGTTGTTTTGCTTTATTTTGAGTTTTGTTGTGTATTTTTATTGTAATTCTGATCAGGTTTCCTGTTTTTGGTGCAGATTACAGGACCGGCCCTTGCTTCACTTTGGTAACCAACCAGATGTGCCAGGGCCAGCTCAGTGGAATTGTCTGCACAAAAACCCTGTGCTGTGCAACTGTTGGGAGAGCGTGGGGCCATCCCTGCGAGATGTGTCCTGCCCAGCCGCATCCCTGCCGCCGAGGCTTCATTCCAAACATTCGAACGGGGGCCTGTCAAGGTAAGTTAGCAGCAGAGCTTCCCCAAAAGCTGCTGAAATTGTTACTGGATTAATCTTAATTGAGTTGCACTGCTGTGAATAACCTGTCCTAAGCCATTCTCAGCTATATGTGTGAAGAATGGAAAAACACTGTCAGATGCATTACTTCATGATTCAGTGAGTGCCTGATGTTCAAGTGAGTACATTAGTAACTCAGGTCATGTGAGAGCAGCCAGCATCTTAATGAATTTCTCACTGCCAGCAGCCCTTTCCCTTGGTTCCGTAATGGTGTTTTTCTGAGTGTACCACTCGATCGTTCTGTGGAGGAATTTGTTTTGTTTCAGAGAGCACTCAAAACATGCAAAAATCGATCTGTGGCAATACTGCCCCATTTATCCGGTGTGGGATTTTTCAGCTAAAAGTTGTTTAATTTGGATTCATCTTGGATGTCTTATTTCTTGAGCTACAGTGCTTTGACCTGGAGAAGAGTGTCTGTCGTGCCATGTGTAATGCCCTGTTATATATTTTATACGATTTTGGAAATGCATTTGCATTTGTTTCAAATCATAAAATCCACCCAGATGTTGCTTACTTCTTTCAGAGCATGCCTTACCATAGAAAGTCCTTACACGGCTTTTGGCTTTTAGTCTAATACTTCCAGCTGTATAAATTCTTTTATTGTCTGGATGTCTGGCAGGAAGCAGGAGAAAGTTAACAGGGGCAACTATGTATTAAACTGATGTGGATTATACATTCCCAGCACCATATCTTTGGGGCCAGTTTATTTCAATCTGTCTAACATTTTCTAATAATTTACAGTATTTTTGAAAATAGGGAAGATAAAGATTATAAATCAATGAGTGATTTTATATAATCATGAAATTCCTATGAAGGGACTTCAAGGCATTCCATTCCATTAAAAATTTAGATACCCTCTGTCACAGGCCAGGTCATGGTTGGTGCCTGCAGACAGAGATGATGAACTTCAAGATGGACATGGTTTTGTGCACTGCACGATGTGCCCAAATTTTGACCTCAGTGATTTTGTTCCCCCTCTCACTGTAAAGGTCAAGGCTAAATTATGCAGGAATCTGTGAAATGAGGTTCTGGACACTTTTGAAAGCCTATGTACATAAATATGTGGCCCACACCCCTGAACTTATGCCCCACCTAGTTATATCTCTCTTGTTTGTGTCAGGGGAAAGCTGCAGGGAACTCTCCAATGGGTTTGTGCAGTTTGGAATAAGGATACTTCTGCTTACTGCACATTTGTTAGGAAGCAGCTACATGGATGCTGATCTGTATGTGGTGCCAACACAGTTTTGGCCCTGTACATTTGACTTGTATTTTCCAATTTTCCCTTCTTAAGTATTGTGTTTGTAATTTCAACGGATCTTTTATGGAATCACATATTAGCTTTATTTTTCATGCGATTGTACTAAATCCTTTTGAAATCAGATAACATCCATTCAGACTGAAGACATTTCAGGGATTTCACATCCATATTCAATCTAAATAAAGAAAAACAGGTTAAATAAAATCCAGGTTCTCTGAAGAGAAAAAGGAATCATTATTATTGTGTGGAGAAGAAAGAAAAAATAAAGCAGAAATGAGGGCAAGGTTATTTTCAAAAGTAAATAGAACATCACTGCCCAAAGTTTGACTTTGGCTGAAAGTTAAATTAATATCACAGCTGAGATTTTTAAAGATACAAAGAGGAAAAATTAAACCAAAAGGTGGGATTTTGAAACAGACATCATGACTCAGAAGCACACCTTTTGTTTTTTTAGTTTTTGAGGTTTTTTTAAGTCAGTACAGTGCCATGAAGTCTGGCTGATTACTGTTACTAAAGCACAGCCCATTGCTGTAGCTCGAGTCCCAGCAGCCATGTGGCTGAGTCAAGGCTGCTGAGGCTGTGCTGGTTCTTTGACCTCCCAGCACAGCAGTTCCCTCAGGGACAGCTCTGCTCTGCCTCTGCTGCTGCACCCCTGAGCTGGATTGGTTCAGCCAGGGATCTTTAATTAATGCTTTGCCATGTGCTGCAGGTATGCCCCATGGCATTCCTGAAGCTTCCTACTTGTGGCTCTCAGGAAAATTCTCTTAGCCTTTTATACAGACATAATACTTCGCTTTTCAGACTGCAGGACACATTACAGCTGTCTCTTTGGGATTTCTAAAGGGAGGTTTGAAGGCATCATCTCCCTCAGCTTGTGTCCCTGCATTGAAACCTATGTCAGTGTGAAGCCCAAGAACTCAGGCAAGCAGGTTTCATCAGCAGCAGCTGGTTCTGCTGAGGAGACGGGGGAAAGCACGAGCATTTGGTTCGGAGAGTGTGGTGCTCTGTGCTCCTGAAGGAGCTCCTGAGCAGTAGAGACAGGGCAGCCCCTGGGAACTGTGAGCCAGACTTCCCGAGTGTCCTATTGCAATGCCACTCCTCCGCCTCCTTTAGCCTCTTCTCTGGAGCTGTTATTGAGCCGTAGCAACACTTCTGCAGCTAAGTGACGACACACGTTGTTGTGCTAAAATAATTGTGAGGCCAGAAACTGGGGCCTCTTGAAAATGTTTGTCTTGAGCTTACTACCTAGCCTGTGATATCATCTCTGTTGTTTCATTTTCCTTAGTGAAAAAATGAAAAGCAAGGAAAGAAAAATAAAAGGGAAGAAACTCTCCAAATTTATGTATATCTAAGCAGGTCATTAATAATTCCTCCTGAGACATTAATTATGGCTATGAAACTTTTTGAGTCAAATCCTAAGCACGGTCTAATGTCATCGCTGCTGATCTTGCTGCAGTGTCAAGTTAATAATTTCCATCAGTAAAGACTCTGCAGTTGCTGTGCCTCTCCATGAGGCCCCCTCCATGCACACTGAAACTGCCCCTCTGTGCTGGTGGCCTAAGCTCTGGATGGAGTTGCCAAGATTTTTGAGGGGGCAAGTGATTTTGGGTGACCAGCTTTACAAACTTCAAAGTAACTTGAGCTCTGGCAGGCTGTGTTCTCTGCACACCATTCCCCAGATGTTTTGGAAAAACAAAGCAATAGCAGTTAGATATTTAATGTCTGCAATAATAATAACCATGTGATTTCTTGCAGAAAATATTTAGAGTACTGTACTTAATCATACTTTGCATAGAGTAATTACAAAATTAGTGTCTGTCTTCCCAAGCAAGTATCATAATATTATGATGGGTGAAGAAGGGATTTAGGCATATTTAATTCCTGTGTAGACAAATTATTATGGCTGTTCTTGAGAAATGAAATAAAAGTGGGTGTTTTTTCCTTTTTTATGTCATAGATGTGGATGAATGCCAAGCCATCCCTGGGATCTGTCAAGGGGGAAATTGTATTAATACTGTTGGATCTTTTGAGTGCAAATGCCCAGCTGGACACAAGTTTAATGAAGTAACACAAAAATGTGACGGTAAGAACTTCTAGAACTTTCTTCTGTAAGTAGAAGGAGGAGAGTCTTCTTTTGGAGACCAACTTTGTTTAACAGTTTGTAACAAACTTTCTGTCTCTTTTGCCTTGAATATGCAAATAGCATTATTCACAACAAATACAATAGGGGTGCTTTCTCCCAAACCAGAGACTGTTAAAAATTAACTTAATTTGAGCAGACAAGTTTCATAAGTGCTTAGTGATTTTGGAATGCCAACTTTCAGTACCAGAAAAGTATCTGTGAGAAGAAGGTGTGCATTCACGATCCTTTCTTGCATCAAGTGCCCTTTAAGAAGTACTCAAAATTTTTTAGTCATTTTAGAAGAATTATGACTTACTCTTTCAAAAGAAAAATCCCTATTTTAGGCAAAACTTTATAATTTATTTGCAGGTTAGGGAGAGCAGTTTCAGAAGAGTTTGTACACAGCATGGTTTACATATCTTCTGCCAATGATTTTGGCAGAATGCAACCTACATTTAGGATAGAACAACATTGCAAGTGTTTCCTTCTGTGGATGAAGTACCAAGAATGTGGTGAATAGGAGAGACTGAACATGTGCCTTGTTAAGTATTAGTACATGAAAAGCTGAGAGTTGTAGGCTGCATCTCATAAACATCCTGATGATATTTTTCAATTGCTGAATCATCTTTAAAAAAACCCCAACCAACAATCAAAGAACAAAAAATCCCCGAACAACCACCACCCTCAGAGCCTGCACTTGCTAACAGTTAAGGAACTGGACTCAAGAACCTGCTATAGGTTGCTGTGTTCCCAAATTCTGCCACAAATTTCCTGCCCCATTTGTGAAATCCCTTTGCAGTGATCACCTGGATGCAATGATCAGATGAATTTTTCCTTCTTCAATTTCATTCCTATTGATTTTTGAACCTCTGCAGACAGACAGTTACTTTCAATACATCGTCATATTGTATGTACCAAGCAATTTTAGTTAAAGCTGAGTAGGTATTAATACAATTCAAATAATGAGAAGTACCACCTTTATACCAGCGGCATGAAATAAGATAGAGACTCAACATTTAAGAGCATGATCATGCAACAACAGCATATCCATTCTGTTCTTTCTAAATTGTCTCTTGAATTTTGTAAGACAATGTAAGACAAGTTGTTTGGTTTACGGTAATTAGCTATAGTTAATTCTGATACATAATAAATAACATCTGATTGTTTGCTTGGTTTAGCTTCCTACTTAGTGAGTAGGACTTCTGGCAGTTGTAACATGTCCTTGGTCACTGATTTAGTTCAACTGGGAGCTACCTGCCGAGTTACCAGTACTGTTTTTTCAAGGGGTCTCCATTAAAGTAAGATCATAATAGCAATCGTCAAGCACAGGGAGACAATCAGCAAGATGGGAAATGAGGTGTGTTGGCCGAGGTTCTCTTTATTAGCATAGCTGGTGGAAATCTGTATTTTAAGTGCTACATTATTTCACTGCTTGATATAACCATTTCTTTTCCATTGGCACTAATGCTGAGGTAAATTCTATTTTTTGTGGTGACCGGGGGAGTAATTTTTCCTGGAGTGACATTTAAGTCTGCAAGTACATCAAGTATACTCACCTTTGCAAAACTTGCATACGTAGCAATGACAGTGTTGCTTATATGGATGTCAACACTAATATAAATAGTGAAATACTGTTTGGGTTAGGCTCAACCCTAAAATAAAGAGTAATGATTTTGCTTTTAAAAAGGTCGGACTCTATATAAACAGTGGCAACAATGACTTTATGATAAACATTGGTGAATTTGAGTCAGAAAATGCTTGAATCTGATCCATTTACGATTGCATTTTTCTCTGTTAATTAAGGGCTTTATTCAGACCAGAATTCAATTTCCACATTTTTTGTCACTGAGACTTGTGGGACTCCTGTGGAGTATAATCTTGGAGCAGAAGCCAGAAGTCTCTTAGCAGTGCTCTCGGGGCACTCGGACTTGAGGCTTTGGCAACATCCTCGAAGTAGCACTGAACAAAAAGTCACACCCCTCTCACACACCCAAGTGAGGAATGTGACCCACATCAGGACAGCTAGCAAGATGCTGGGGAAGAATGTGTGCACAGGGGACCCTGCTCCACTTAGGATGGCTGAGTCTGCAGACTTGGGCTATGTTTGTGCTGCCCCAGTCCCTCCACTACTTTCCTGCAAAGGCAAGGGGCCACAAAAATATTAGAGCATGCCGTGCTTTACCTAGGAGAGCAGGAGTTGTTAGTTTTTATGTGATTGAGTTTTAAATTACTGTCTTCATAGAGGAAGAAGAACTGAGATCCTCTCTACTTGCTAAAATTCTCATTAATGGTCCTGTGGGACTTTGGGTGTTCCCCCATCTGTTGGGGCCAAATTCCAATTTAGGCATTACATTTAAATTCTTCCAGTCCTTTTTAATGACTATGGTATTATTCACTCCTTGCCTTGGTGTGTTGGGTGGTGTTGCAGTATTTCATCTCAGAAATTTTTGTGGTTGGTGAAATCATTATTACAGTCATGTGTCTGTCTTTTCGTAGATCTCTGGAGGAGGGGTTGGGTAGAGAGTCCTGTCATGCCATTATTTCTAGCTGGATGCCCCCTGTCAGGAGAGCATCTGGGTGATTGTAGATGGCTGTGACAAGCAGATGTCATTGATCAGTCTAGAGAATAACCTCCCCTTCTGCTCTGTTTGGCTGATTACTCTTGTAGGTACCATGGAAAAGATTGAGCTGTTTTTAACCTCAGCAGAACTCCAGGTTCCTAGGAGATGAGGGCAGTGCTGATTAGATACAGCTGCATTGTTAAGACAGTCACTGGAAACCAAGGGCAAACTAACTACACATCACAGGCGGGCTACTGGTGGTAATTAAGGAGCACTTGGGACTGACATAGGTTGTTATTCACATAGCTGTAAATAATATAAACTAGCTGTGCAAGAAACCCTTTGAGTTCCCTCTGTGCAGCTATGATGAGTTGTAAGAATTTGTTAGGTTTTTTTCCTGCAGACTTTGAAAATTTTTCTGCGTTGTATCCATGATGATGAAGAAGTATATGGATTGAGATTCATTAGTGAAGACAATCATGACATGGAAATTTTATTTTAAAATCACTGACAAAATGTAGGGGGAATTACGGACACTGCCCGATTTCTGCAGTAGATACTTCAGTTGCACTCTAGAAACCCATTGAAACCTCAGAACACTGATTTAGTGGAGAAAGTCAGGGAAGATAATTCTTGTTGCCTGCAGTCATCCTGGTCTGAGCTGTAATCCTGTCAGATTGCATTAGCTGAACAATACCTAGCTGCTAGTGCTTTTGTGCAGGGGATTTCCAAGACAAAACCCGAGTGCAGGAAGAAGGACAGGCGGTTCAGTAGGTGGTACATCTCCCTCTGAGTCTGTGTTGAAGCAGTGCCTCAGTGTGGTACCAGGAGATGCTGTGCTGCTGGAGATAATGGTTAAGCTCCTGATCACTGTGGTCATTTCACACTTCGCACTCTGGCCTCAGCACAGTTTTCTTAATTCTAGTATGCAGAATTCAAACTGGATGGGTTACAGTTTTCTTAGAGTTCGTGAATCTCCTCTGCAGTTTTAAGATTTTCACCCATCATTATTAAGCAGTAAAACTTTGGCAATTTACAGATACTGTATTTTCAGTTTGCAGCTACAGTATTTTTTTAGGTTCTGTTTCATTTCTGTTTATAAGATGCCTAATGAACGGTGCTAATTCAAAACTGCTGATTATGCCCTGAATTTGATTATTACTACTAATTATAAAATACCTCCTCTTGTGCCAAAACTAATATAGCTAACCTGCCCCTGCATCTCTTTTTTCTTGAAGATATCGATGAATGTAGCACCATTCCTGGAATTTGTGATGGAGGAGAGTGTTCAAACACAGTTAGCAGTTACTTCTGCAAGTGTCCTCCAGGGTTTTATACAGCTCCTGATGGCTTAAAATGCATAGGTGAGTAGAATCCTGTGAACAACAGGACAGTAGGTGTCATAAACATTCATGAATATCTAAAATGGGTAACAGTATGTCAGAAACATATTTCAACTTGTGAACTTGAAATCCTTCTTTTATATAGAAGTACATCACGTGCCTGTGTATGTAGTCTGAAATGAGTTTTCCATTTGCAGGATGTTTCTTCTTTGCCTCTTCATTTTATTGACCTTCTCTTTTATTTTTCTAGTGCAGTTTTTCTATTATGTCATATTTGTTGCCTTAGAACTTGTTTAACCATCTCCTTGGTATTGTTGCTCTCATGTTTGTCTTTAATTTAGTCCATGTTGTATTCAGCACTCACTTAGAAAAGCAAATTTGCATTCCAGCTGTTATGACCCTAATACAGGTGTTTGTCATTAAAGGAAATAGTGTGGTAAACTGAGTATGGGACATTTTTGTGTGCTTTTATGATGCTGGTTATCTGGGAGGGCTGTTCTCTCAGGCTTTCACTGTGGCAGAGCAGAACCCATCTTCCAAAGGCCGGACCAGGAACCAAAGAACTTTGTGAATGAAATGACTGCCACTGCAGTGCCAAAGCCCTGAAAGAACAGTGTTAGCAGTTAATGCTCCTGGGAAGCATACAGCCTGCTCTGAGGCAGGTCTGTTAATTCATTTTTTTCTCATTTTTGTGCAGTAATTTCTTTTTTCAGTGCCAGTGCTGAATTTTGGGCAAAAATCAAATGAAAGATTTACTTCCTCGGTTTTAGCTTGTTTATTTAAAGGCTCTTACACAGTGCCAGCACTAGGAATCAAGACAGCATCCTGTGTTTAGTCCCTTTGGTAGAAAATAATTTTGGAAAAAAATTGGAAAGAATTCCAAACTTCACAGAGATCAGTACCAGATAATACTAACTTTCCCAAGAGATCTGGAAGTAGTTTGGGTTATGATTAATTTTGAATGGTGCCATTCAATTTCTGCACGTTGTAAGAAATAAACTGTTTTTCTTCCATCATCAAGAATAGCTTTTCTGTAGTTTTGATCCATACTCTACACTTAAAATGCCAATGGGAATTGCTTTTGTTGCTTCAGATTAATAGCTCCTAAATTGCTATGGATCATTAAATCATTGATTGCTGCCTGCACTTAATATTTGTGAGCAAGATTCACCTTTCTGTAACAAAAATTTTCTAGAGATGCACAACTTGCATTTTCTTTTTACTTTTTATATCACCACTCAGTCAGGACTGCCCAGCGCTCACACCCATGTCATGTTCCTGCCGTTTCCCAGCATTTTTACCCCATGTATTTGTAGGCTGAAGTAATTCAGCTAAAGAATTGGAGTTTTAAATGATGACAAGGTATGATAAACAATGTGCCAGACTATGAGCCATCATTAAAATTCTGCCTTTGTGTTCAAGGCAAAATGTGCTAAATGGGAAGTGCTATCAATTATCTGCAGATATTTTGGATTCACATCTAATATGCAGACTCATACTTGCCATATTCACAGGGACAGATCTGTGTTACTGCTGGGCAAAACATGTAATCTTGATTTAATTACAATATGCCTGTCTTAAGTGAGAAGTGTTAGCTGAACGTGTCTGCTCTGTTAGAGAGGAGGAAATGCTTCTGAGAAATGTATCCCTTAGGGGACTCAAACTGAGCAGCACTGGGGCCAAATATCCAAAGGATGCACCAGGAGCTCCATTATTACAAACCTTAAAAGTAAGACTAGACAAAGCAAAGCAAATATCTCCTAGAGCTGCAGAGCAGAAACAAGAGCAGGGCATTTCATCCCAAGTACCTGAAGAGTGTAGTGAATAAAGCTGTTAGCCTGTACTTCCAACTGGCATAAATTTGTTTGGTCTGTGTTACTTTCTGATGGCCCCTTTTTAGGTTTTTCCTTTTTGAGAGACACATTTTTATTGACATTTATTCTCATGGTGATTTTTTGCCTTTTGAGAAGACTATAATTTTTTAGTAAAAATAATAAGTACTAAAAACTGAAACAGATAAAGTTGTTTCCTGCTGTTCTTGTCCTGATTTGTGTGTTTTTACCATTTGGAACAGAAAAGGAAAGGGGGGAAAAAAGTAAAAATAATCACTTCTGATGAGGAATATGGAAAGATTTGGGATTTTTCTCATAAACTTACTGGGTTTTTTCTGAAAATGATGTGGCTTTTGGACACACTCTTACACCTGTAGGTAGATAAAGCTGTTTGCTGTGTGCTTGTCTCTTCGTGGCTCATTGTGTACTTGCACAGATCCCGTGTAAATTCCTTTTCCACTTCTTCCCATTACCGCTCTTGAATGTCTCAAAATTTGGTCCTGACCAAAATCGAGAAGGATGAATTACAAAGGAGGACGATCAGGTCTGTTAGATAACTTCCTTCTTCCCATCCACCCCACCATCACAGCAAGCAACTGAATATCTCTCCAGGGGTACTGGAGAACAGTTTCGACTCCAAGGAGTTCTCTTTAATTTTTAAGAGGGTAGATGAAGGAGTAAAGATGTGTGGCAGTTTAGCTGGGTACCAGGAGAAAATGGAGAACCAGTAATAGACCTGAGAACTGATTTTTTGTTCTCTGTTTCAGATTTCCATCATACGATAATATGAGTGATCTAAATAAAGTTTGGAAATAAAGGCCAACCTACTATTTTAGCTGTACTGTCAGTAATAGCCATGTTCAGGGTTCCAGCTAATAAAAGGCAGAACTATCACAGGCTCTCACAACATATCACTATATGTCAATTTCCTCAAAATAATAGGAAACTTCCTGCTTTTTTTATAGCCACTTGAGTAGCTAGTAAATTCTGGAAAGCGCTGGTGGTAGATAGACGAATCCACCATGCCCTGGATAATTGAGGTACTGTTTCTTTAGGGAATGATGTCTGCTGTTGTAAGACTATATCTGCAACTTTTTCCACTACACTTTGACAGCAAGTATTTGTATATTTTAGAAACGAACTTGGTCTGGTTTATCATGCAGCATCAAATCACATCACAGCTTATATTGAGCTTGACGTGATGTGACATATTGTGAAACAATTCCTCAAAGCTTCAGATGGTATCACAAGATTATTTTTTATGGGTTTTTTTAATCTCATCCACATTTTCTTGTCCTTTTCTAAGCTGAGCTATCTCTGTGCAATGTTGTTAGAGCTGAGCATATAAAATCTGGGTACAGGACATTCTTTGTACAAACACATACTTACCCTTTTTAGACAGGAAGCCCACACATCTCCATGAACAGTGTGATTGCACCAGTTAAAACTGTGTTGCTCTTTCTTGCCTGCAAGCCTATATCTTGTCAAATCACTACATACTTCAGCTGGGGAAGCCATGACTAGTGAAAAATGAGCTAATGCTTCGAGAGCTGCAATGCTGTGAATTTATTGCTGTGCGTCTGTGCTTTCAAATCAAGGCTTAATTGAGCTGGTACTATCACTAGTAGAGATGACACTGCAATTTTTCTTTAGGGGCACAGAAGCATATGTTGTTATCTACTGAATATATGTTTTTACTGCATTTTTGCCTCCGTTAACTCATTGCCGTTCCATGTTTCACTGCAGCTTTCTCACAGATTACACTCAAGTCCAAAGCAGCCCAAATATTATCTAGATTTTTCTGGTTTTCTGATTCTCATAACATTGCAAGGGCTATGTCATCGATAATGCAAATCACTCCAGAAAAATGTGACCGTTCCCTTGTGTGAAAGCCACGTTCCTCGTTGCACCGATGCTCACCCACCCACTTCTTTCTCTTGGCAGACGTGCGCCCTGGCTTCTGCTTCTCCACGCTGAGCAACGGGCGCTGTGGCAACCAGCTGCCGCAGCCCCTGTCCAAGATGCAGTGCTGCTGTGACAGCGGCCGCTGCTGGGCTTCTGCTCCAGCCACCGCGCCGGAGATGTGTCCCATCAGATCCACTGGTACGAACCCTCCCGAACTCTCCTCAGCCTGCCTGAACGCTGAATTAGCAGGGATTTTCTTTTTTTTTAGCCGTAATGTTTTCATTAAAGAACTACACAGAATGGTTGAGGCTGAAGGGCACCTTGGCAGATTGTTCAGTCCAACTCCCCTGCTCAAGCAAAGCCTCCTTATGGCTAGGTGCTCAGGACCCCTGGGAGGGCAAGCAGACAGAGAGAATTATTTGTTGCTAATTAGTGTTTTGTAGTCAAGTTATGCTGACCTTGCCTAGTTCTGATTTGTTTTCAACATCCTCTTCAAGATCAAATTACTTGCTCTAGACCCTTCTAATATATCCCTGTTCCCTCTGCATTTTCATTCTCATTGGGAAACTGGGATTTCCTTCCTCATGACAAGCTTTGTGAGGTGCCATATATTTCCTGAAATTTGACGCAGAAGATGGTTTCTCTCTGCTACCAAAATGTGCTGTTCTTTATTGCCTCCTTGTGTATTGAGATCCTCAGATAATGTATCACTTGAATTGAGAGAAGATGGTGAGCAGATTGTGAAACTAAGTATGAGGGAGTGGAGGGAAGATGATTTTGAGATTGTTTAGGACTGGAGACCTAATAAAATGCTTTAGAAAAGGAGAATACAAGAAATTTAAGAATTTATGGGAGGAGGTTAAGGGAGGTGCAGAGTTTATGGAGGAATGGGATCGTAAAACTATAGCAGTGTAACTCTGAAGAAATTGTCAGAGCTCATATATGGGGGTTTTTGTTATTCTTGTTTTTAATCCTTTGAGTGAAGCTGCATAGTACTGGAGCAGAAATCTACAATCAGAACTCTTGGAAGCCTTTCTGTTTCTGTCACTGTCTTATTAATAATATTTAAACATGTTAAAAGTTCAAAACTGGCTAGAATAGTACTAAAACCATAGTGTACTGTGTTGATAACCATCTGAAATAGGAAGACAAGGAGAAATTTTTCAGTCTTAACTCAGTTCTTGTTTTCTTCAAATACTTTCTAATTATTCATATCTAACTGGTGAACAAACTGGGTGGAAAAGTAAGGTAATTTGGCCAAAGCTGCAGACTGAGACGTCATGGAGAAGGAGCTAGAACCCAGGACTTCCTGACTCATAAATCCATGCAGGGTCTTCCAGATCATGGTTACATGCCACTTCTTTTTTAGTTTTGCTTCTGACCTGAGATATAAATTGAGACTATAAATTAATCTTTTTAAAGGTTCTTTGAAATTCTTTGAAAAGCTTTACATGCATTTAAGGTATGGCTGTCCTTATTTGATCAAGTTCAGTTATTCCTTACTTAGTGTATTCTGAGAAAGCAAGACAAGGAATTTGGAGCTGTCAGTGGCCCAACGTCTCTTTAACTCTGAAATGGAAATTTACTGCAATATAAAGGGGAGCACTAGCTGCCTAATTTAGCATTAGCTGCATTTTAAATGTGGGCAGCAGACCCAGTTGCTACCACAAAATAGGTTGTTAATTTCTAGAAATTACGCACGGAGATTAAAGTTGCAGTAAAAAAGGCTTGCACTGTATTTTTTATTACATGTTTATGCGGAATAACAGGGTTTACCATTGACACTATTTAAAGACTAAAATAGAGGAATAATAGAGGGAAATGCAGTGACACACAAAACAAACTGATCACCCAACAGCATTAAATAAATGCAAACATCATAATCAGGAAAAGCAGAGCTTTAGGCCACGATGTTTGTTTAACAAATCCTCTGTGATTCAGGAAGAGCTTCTAATGTGTTTTACAGGTGGAAGTAGACATGAGATGAAAGTGTTGAAGGCTGAAATATCCAGCTTAGTTCTCCCAACATTAACTTTATTTTTCTGTTCTCATTTTTTAAATATTGTTTCAGGAATTCATTCATCTCTAGATTTTTTTTTCCGTTGTATAATTCCTCTCCCATGTTGTGTCACAGACTTTAAATTTTGAAGTTCAAAGATATTGGCTGCACAAATAGTTACTTGTGTGCAGACAAATTGTGAATGTGAATTAGGTCAGCTGGAATGTGGTCTTTAATTGTGATACTCTGTGTGCATTTTTTGGATCTCAAGTTCCAAACCCACACTTCCCAAAGACAAAAGAGTCGTGGGCAAGAGGAAAAGTGGGGCAGTAGGGCAGATGCCACTATTAGAGATAAACAATAGGAGAATGCATCACACTCAGCAAAGACTGTGCTTACAGCAAAATAGATAATTTTCCCATCATCTGGAAAAAGATGAATTTGTGTGGATCTGACTTGGTTTCTCTTTGGCTACACTGCTTAGACTGCACCTTATTTGGTTTCTGCTTTTATTGGCAAACTTAATTTTCACAGGGAAATAGTGTTAGTGTATTCATTCTCTAATTGGTTTTGCCTCATTGCTTATATTTATATTTCTTTGTTTTAGGAGGTTAACTTTTAAGAAATCCAGTTGAAACTGGGCTTTTTTCCCTGTTCAGTATTTTTCTAACTCTGTGGCAAGCTTTCTATTAAATTAACTTGGGATCAAATCCAGAAGTCCTTCTTTAGGTAAACTTCACACTGAGTTCACCAAAGTTTTTTGCTTGAAAGAAGACTAAGTAGATTAGGATCAGGTCCCTGCCTCACTGTTCAATTTCATGTCCAGAATGTCAGTTCTGTTACCTTTTTACTGGCAGTCTTCTGACAAGTAGTGTTGAGATTCTGTGGATTAATGACTCAATTCAGAGAACAAAGCTTGTTACTATGAAGAAAACATATAGGCTCACATTTTCCAGATTATTTAAGGTTTGTTATTGCTAATCTGAAACACTGCAAAAAGGGGGAGAGTTGGATTAAATGGAACGGGCTGCAAGGAGTCTAAAACAGCATTCATGTGTTCATGTTTCAGACGAGTATCGTAAATTGTGCACAGTAGCTGCTATGCTGCCAGCAAGACCTGACCTTCCTCCGGCCCGTCCTGACGTCATCCCTCCACCACTCATTCCTGGTGTTTACCCTCCTCCGCATCCAGAAATCATCTATCCATCTCGGGCTCCACCACCTCATCGTAAGAGAGAAAGAAATAACCTTTCCTTGCACCGTGTGCATTTAGCTTCTTTAAAAACATGCATTTCTCAGGAGCAGCGTGCTCCCTTCAGCTGTTGGTATCTTTTACTTACTTCATGCAGACATGGAGTCTCTGCATATCCTTTTAATCAGAGCCTGCTTACCATGTACCTAATGGCAAGATACCTATCTCATTAGCAGTGTTTTCCCTGTTAAGATAGGTTTCAAAAATTACATTCCCATTGTCTGTACTGTGGCTCATGTATTGTGGTAGTTACAGTACTGTTATTTTAAGGTCGTTGTGAGCTTTGCTGCATGTCAGCACTGTGTAGTATGAATAGCTCTTTGACAAGGTTGTGAAAGATACACATTAAAGGGCTTGTCTGAGAGAAAGCAACTTCTTTCAGGTTGTTTTCCTCACTTGCGCTTGGCCAGGTAGGAAATGTACTGATAAAAGCCCTACTCTGCTGGACACTGAGACTGACGCAGTGCTCAGAAAGAACTGTTTAAGTCCTACACATAGATGGGTTGGTTTTCTCTAGAGTAAGAAGGAAGCCAGACCAGACTACCAATATAGAGCAACATACCAATACAATATAGTCCTTTTTCTGTCCCTTGCTCAGAGAATTTCCTACATGCCCATGTAGTCTGGAGTAGGCATGTGCCACCTGAAATCGTTTGGCATAGCCACATACTCTTTTGCAAGTAAACAGAAGCTGATTTTGCCCATGCTCTGTGCAGATGCAAGCAGTCTCTGCTTGCACTGGCACCAGCTGAAACTATTTAGTCTTGGTTCAGCACCAAGCTGAGCTAATAAGCCTAAGAGGCAAAGTATTTTAGCTCAGGCTGACACTGCACTGACGTAGCTGCACAGCTTCTGGTCAGCTGGGAGCAGGGACAGAGCCAGCTCACGCCTGCCTGCCAAAGACAGTATAGGCATATTCCCAGGGTTATCCCTGCCCTCCTCACTGCTATCTGGGAAAGCGAAAATAATGAACCAGTCTGCCTGCTCTTTGCTACTCTAGGCTTTTAATAGAGTTCCTGCAGTGCCACACGCCCACTTTACTTCTAGGTATGAACAGACATGGTCCTCTTTGGCAGGACAAAAGATGAAAACAGAATCAGACTTGCCACACTGAAAATTTCTGTGGTTGTTAGCTGTTTTCAAACAAATCTCTTAAGAGTCAAAGTGCCATTTTCTCTCTCCCATGTTACTATGTAATTCACATTACAGTGGAAGCTAAATGTTGACTTTTAATGGAAGATCCTGCTCAAGTTGTAGATTATCAGAAGCTGTTGTGATGAACCATTAAAATACTTTTCCAACTGTTGCTATTTCAGTGATCTTGCCGGTGAACTTGACTGACTATTGCCAAACATTCCGGCATCTCTGCCGTAATGGACGCTGTATTCCCACTCCTGGGAGCTACCGCTGCGAGTGCAACAAAGGATTCCAACTGCATGGTAGAGAGGAATGCCTCGGTATGTGGCTTTCTGCTGTAAATCACAGAGGGGAATTTCATTTTAGAGAAAAAAACATTCTTCTCCACACAATGTAACGACTGAGTTCTTCAATAGAAGAGCCCCGCCTCCGAAAAAACTCCAGAAAAGAGACTTCGAAGAGCTAATGGATTTCAATGGCAAACTTATTTTTACAACAATTTTGCCTTTAAAACAGTATTTAACAAATCTTGTAACAAAATTATGCAGAAGCAAGGATTTCTTATTTTATGAACTCGTGACTATAATGTGTTTATTAGTGATTGGAAATGATCTCTTTAAACTGCTATCAGCTTTTTGAGTATGCAATGCCCTATTGTTAAAAAAAATCATAAACTTAGGCTTAGTAAGATTTAAAAGTCCTCTTTCAGCTCATGAGTAGTATCTTGTTGGGCTCCTGAGACCTTTAAGTTTGGAAGTCAGCAAGAGCTCAATGACAGAAGCAAAGATTAACTGTCTCTTACACGCAAGATTTTGGTTCTGTCAAAATCTTCAGTAGAGCTGGGAATGTGGAGATGTGGGATTAAGACCTCTAACTCTCACACATGCAATATCTTACTGAAAATTCATTTTGCCCAGCTCTTGCTTATCTTAGAATATAGGATCTTCTTTTCTGGGCTCTCATTGGTGTCCCCTTTCAGGATGAAGGCCACTATTTCTCCAAGTACAAAATGATAAAATACCCCTGCAGGTAAAAATTACTTTTAGCCAGTGTCATAATAAAATTATATTGTCTTTGTTCCATAGATATTGATGAATGTGAAAGGAATCCATGCATTGGTGGAGACTGTGTGAACACCCAGGGATCCTACGTCTGCCAGTGTCGTGTTGGGTATCAGAGCACAGCGACCAGAACGGAGTGCCGAGGTAATGGTCACACAGCCACATCTGCTGTTGTGTACATATCAGGAGGGAAAATAGTTTTCAAGCAAAATTAACCAGATGGGTCAAACATGAGAGTTTAAAAAAAAAATCAGATATGGCAGTAAAAATTACGAACCTGCTGGAGCTGGCTGTTCACAGACTGGGTTATGAGCAAAGGCATTTTGTCTTGTGCTAAAAGGATCTTGGCACTATTTATGGCCTTGAAGTGGAAGAGACATATTTTCTCTTTTTTTGTTTTTAAATATTAAGACATTGTTTTCTTTTGCTACTTGAAGATCTCAAGGACAATTAAACATCCCTTCTTTGGAGACACCCTATATGTATAAAAGACTAAGGAAGCTGGGGGGAAAGATAATTCTTCCAGTGGGCAAATATAAGATTACATTGCCCATGTGTTGCCTCTGCTCACTGCCAGAGAAAGAACTAAACATAAATTACAGCAATGAAAACTTAGATATGGAAAAGAAGTGAGTGGAGCACTGGGAAAGTCTAGACAGGGAAGCTGTAGAATCCTCGTTACAGTTATTTTGAGGATCAGACTGAACAGTAGGTCCTGATGGTCTTCATCCTGTCTTCCTATGGGAGTGGGACCACATAACTCCTCAGCGGTCAACCAACCCTCTGTCAGGGTTTTGTCACTCCCAAATTGTTCTGGGGTAGGAATTCAACTGTAAAGGTGGATGGATGCAATCCTTTATAATTCAGTCATAATGAGAGATTTCTGGCAGAAGATTGAATGACTGCTTTCATATTCCGTAAGAAATGAAGCATCTAAATGAAGCAGGATGTTTGAACGCTCAGAGTCACAGCTTGTCTTCATATTTTGCTTCTTGCACTGAGTGCAGGGTGCAGAGCAGGCACTCAGTCTAAAGCAGAAAGTTTCTAAAAGGCTAGAAGAAAGTTATCTGTGTTAGCATGCATTTTTTCCTCCATTTGTGAATCAGAAAGGTGTTTGTGGTAGAGAAGCTTGCTCTCCAGTCCAGGAGGACGTGCAGAGCCAGCACCACTGCTGCATGTTGCTGGGGAGTATTTGACCTAATTGCTGCCAAGCAGCCGTGTTGCGGAAGCATCTTCATAGTTCAGCTGACTGGTGGTGAGGGAGTGCTGAAGGGGAGTCTCAGCCGTGATGAATTTACTCATGAGTCATTTTTGTCACACGCTTTTAATTTGACTGATTCATTACACAAACACATGGTTGTCAGAAGCCCAGTAGCTTAATGGCATTTAAGTGTGGTCACTTAGCAGTTCCTTTGCAGTCTATGGGAACTGTGCTTGCTTGACAGCCAGAGCAGAAAATGCTGCGATGTGCAGAATCTTGGTTTTCTAAAGGAATTTTTAGGATCAGTGTAGGGAAAAGAAAAAGGCTAGTGGGGTGCATTTGGCAAAATGTACACATAGCACTGGTGCCTGCCAAAATCAGCATTTGCTGTAGAATTACTTCTTATGACTACTTTGGATGTTGAGATTTTAATTTTTTGCATGCACAAATGTGTCTGTGCTGATGTGCTTTTGGAAATGTATTCCTTACGTCTGCTCTTGAAAAACAAAGTCTCCATAATGACCAGATGTTTATCTATTCCTTGCTCTGAGGTTCCAGGGGAGGGTTTTTTCTGCATGATGACTCTGATTGGTAACTGATTAAACACTGCAGTCTGTATTGCAAGCTACTGATTCATCCATTATTAGGATCCCTTATAATTCTAGTAGGAGTTTGGCTGAATGAGTATCTTACTTGGAGACATAGGTGAATAAAGTCACATTGTGATTAATGATCTGAACAAAAAATGCTTCTCAATTGCAGAAGAGAGGTTATTAAATGGACCTCAAAAAAAGTGAAATTTTTTGATGATTAGCTATGAATGTGTGGCAGTCAAAGCTTTAATAGCTAAGTGCTTACTATAATCTACCCAACATTTCTGACAAGAGAAGGTCAGGTCTTACAGGGAGCTGACAGCAATTTTGGCTATTTCAGTGAGAGAGGGGCTTTGATTTTTTGCAAGCTTCTCTGAGGAGAAAAAAAAATGGTGATGTTATTTCATCTGCAAATTAGAAATGTGTCAGACTAGTGCTGGGACTCTGATCAGCTGTGAGTTTATAAAGAACAATGAGATTCAGTATTAATTTTCAACACATTAGGATGGCATCAGGTGCATAAAAATACAAAACCTAATGAGCTCTGAAAATTAAAAGGCCAGAAAAATCTTGAGATGCTGTGGCATTTCTGCCTGTCCTAAGGAAGAAAGCTGGTGGAGTTGCTGAAGCCAGACATGGGTGCAACCAAGGGCCAGAGAAGTGGGGGGAAAAGGGGCTGAGCAGAGAGGAAGGTCACGTTTCTGCATTGCTGCTTGATGATGTTTCTTTATCAAATGAGGTTCATCAAGCCTGTACACTTTTGCTGGAGGTGGAGGGGTGCAAGCTGCCGCTGCAGTGCGTGGTCACTGAGCAGCTCGTGCCCCTGCTGGCCTGCTTGCTTGCTTGCAGAACAGTGATTTTCAGGGGTTTCTTAGACTCTCACAGAACTGCCGTGCTGCTAAGAAAGCAAGTACAGGTTCACAATTTTGAGAGGCATCAGTTCCCCCTGCCTAAGTGTCCAGAGAGCAGGGGCATTTGGGAGGACACCCTGTGCTCCACCCCTTGCAGAAGTGCAGCAATGCGTTTCTACGGAGAGGGCTTGGGGAAGGGCACCCCCAGGGTGCATGATAGACAGGTCTGCATGGGCTGCTTGTGATCTCCGTGAGCACAGTCCCCTGTGTGCAGGAATCTCTGGGAGATGGTCCAGGCCTTGATGGAGAATACTGAGCAATCTGAAAAATGTCTAGACAGTCTGTCTCAGCATCTCCTCTCCCCTCCTTTGGAGGAGAGGGAGAGCTGCCAGCCTCGTGTGATATCACTATTCAGGTCCTCCAAAGCACTTGCCAAGCACCTCCTGCAGAGAGGGGGAAATGAGGATCTGATGTTTCAAATACAAAGTAAGCAGGAGAAATTCTTCTGGGGTGGGAAAGTCTTGAACTTTCCTGTTATCTTACAAAGCGGCAGCAAAAGGCAAGCTTTCCCCCATCTTTCCTTAAGTAGTTAGGTACTGTTAAGTTTTAAAGCTCAGTAAAAATATTTTAATGATGAGCAAAAATGAAAAAAACCCCATAAATTGTGATTCTTGTTTGAGAAAGCTGCAGGGTAATGTTCACTGAAATTCTTTCACAGCAACTTGAAATTTCAAGCTGACGAACATTTTCCACCCCCGTAACGTTCAGTTATGGAAATCAAAATAAATCCTTTTTCAGGTGAATACAGTTTCCATGTAGGTTTAAAAATCTAGGGGATGGGGAAATGGGAAAAATTCCTCTTGAGTAGAAAAAAGAATTCCCCCCAAATGTTATTTTTCTTTCTGGTTGGCTTTCAGACATCGATGAATGTTTACAGAATGGTCGTATCTGCAATAATGGACGATGCATAAATACAGATGGCAGTTTTCACTGTGTGTGTAATGCTGGCTTTCAAGTGGCAGTTGATGGGAAAAACTGTGAAGGTAAGACTTTTCTGAAGTTATTCCATATCAGCAATTACAGTTGCAAGAGGTTATTCACATCAATGAAAAAGAAAAGGACCCCTGGTGGGGGGGAAGGGAAGGAACAAGGAGTCAGATTTCCAAATACCTTTTGCTGTATCTGGGAGGGCAAGTAAAATGTCTTTTGCAGCCAGTTCTGGAGCCTTGGCTTGGCAATCCTCAACGGGATGTCTGTCCAGCAGGAGAAATAGCACATACCACTATCACAAAATGCAGTTTCTTTGATGGGAGTGGTACATTTTAAAACATAGCACAAGTCACATGCTGCCTGATTTTACTGTGTGTTTAACAGCATGCTTTATGGGATCTTACTGGGTGACTAGCAATGTGGTTTATGTAGATGCAGGCTGGTCTGACCTATAAAAACTATTTTAACAAAAATTTGTAAACATAATTGATGTGTTCCTACCTCCCAGACCTTTAGTAAAGGGGAAAAAAAGAAGAATGTTCTTTATCATGCTTCCCAAGGTCCTTGGGAGGGTTCCCAATGATCTATTCATACGTTAAAAGAATTTCAAGCACTGTTCTTAGAAACATTTTTGGCAGAATATTATCTCAGTGATTCAGCTCAAAGTCTTAATGCCAAAATTCCTGGTTGGGATAGATACACGTTTTTTTTTTTTTAAATCATAAATTATTTTTGTCTGACTTAGCCTGTAAGTAAAAAGAAAACACACTATGTCTAGAAGTGTAATTTCTGTCCAAGACAGCTGCAATATTAAGGAAAATAGCACGATTCTGAATATATTGTAATGTCATTATGATCCAGTGATTTTATGTGCTAGTAGTGATTCTGTTAATCCTTGGTAGAGACAGACATTTTAAGACTCTGTTTTTCCTGACTCTTTTTTAGATACAGTTTAGCACCATAAGCTGCTTTTTAAATATCTTATTATGGAAGTACATTGACTAAATATATTTGGAAATTCGACTATTCAGGAAAAAACCCTCTATTCTGATTTCTTCCTTTCCCACCAAATACCATGTGCTAATAGTAATAAAAACCAGGACATCGGCAGTCTGGTAAAACATTTTTAATTCCATTGCATGTGCTGCCAGAATGTCTGTTGCATCCACTTATGAAACAGTTTCATCTCTGGCACTGTAATGCATTGAGCTGTGTGCACACACACTAATCAGTAAAGACCATGGCATTGTGCCATACCTTAATGTAACTGTGTGTAGTTCTTTAGATGAAACTGGTAAATACTACTGATTTTTTTTGGATGTAACATCCGAAACTGATTTCATCTGCGCCAGGATGAAGTGAAGACTGAGAGGAAATAAAAGCTTATTCAAATCAAGCACAGAATTCTCTGTACTTGTCTTTTTTTTTTCTTCCTTTTTTTTTTTCTTTCCCATTGTGTGAGTAACTTTGCAGGGTTCAGAATAACAGTGTCTGAGACCTCCACCTTTTCCTATTTGAATCCTTCATGCTATCCCATTCATCCCAGAGGATGAATAATGCTTTTATGAAGCTGTAATTAGGAAGTACCCTACTGTATGGCCTGTCATGCTGAATGCAAGAAAGGGGCAGGTTTTATTTTAAATGGAAGTTGTGGATGGCAGTGCCCACAGAATTCATGCGTGAGCACAGTGCTGGGAATTCTCCCATACCATAAATCTTAGACTTGTCCAGTGGAGGTTACAGAAGTTTTCACTCCAAACCCAAATGTACACCCCTCTCCTTTCGGGTCTTCTTAGTAGCATAAAATTGTATTTACATTCCAAACAGGATGCTGCTTCTAACCTAGCTTCTATTTAGATTAAGACTGCAAATCCTCTTTAATTACATCCTTTCTCACTTTTTGGTGGCTTTTACCAGCTGGAAGTTCTTAAGCTGTCCAGTTTCTCATCTGTTTTTTTATTGTCTTTGCTTTTTTGGATTCATTCGTTTTTATGTTAATGATTCATTACGAAAAATGGAGTCACTGCTTTGACACATCCTCTAGGACAGTGCAGTATGTCCCATCATATGTTTGTGATTATCATTATACCTCTGACAACTAAGACAAAAATTAAGGTTTATCTTTTGGATATCACTAGTAAGAGTTCTTATGCTTGGCCATTATGAGCATTATGTCTGTCGTGTACATTTTCAGATATGGATGAATGCAGCATCAGGAACATTTGCCTCAATGGGATGTGCATCAATGAAGATGGCAGTTTTAAATGCATTTGTAAACCAGGCTTCCAGTTAGCATCCGATGGACGCTATTGCACAGGTGAGCACAAGAAATGGGTTCCCGAAACTTGTGAGTCCTGTCTCTCTGGGTAGCTTCAAGAATAACCTTACTTCCTTACAGTGATCCTTGGGAACAAGAGGTACTGAGCAGAGTTCTCAGCAGATATGCTTTTTTAATCAGCTGGAATTACTTGTGGTTGTGCAATACAGTACTCAGTATTCTCCACACTGTTGAGCAACCACCCTAACCAGCCAGTGGGAAATATTGTTTGAGCAAGGACTGCATGATCTGACCTAATTAAACTCCTTTTTTTTTTTTGCGTATGGTGTCTTCTGCAGATTGGTATATCTCACATTGTATTTGGCCTTTGAAAGTATTCTGCCTTTGGCCACCCAAACATCCTGGCTCGTTGGGAGTGCCCAGCACTCCGCGTGACCAAGATGCACACATGAGCACCACAGCAAGATTCTTTTCCTTGTGCTGCACTAGCTCAGCAATACCTCCTGTGGGAGACACTGCAGCCTCCTGCTTGCTAGTTATGTCATTAGAGTTTCCTTCGGTCCCATCAGGAACTGGAAATTTTGTGTCTATAAATCTTCATGTTTCCACAGGTTTTACAGGCACAAAGCAGAAGTTCGAAATAAAGAATAAACAAGTGATGGGCCAAGTTATTTACAGTTTCTCTTTTGAAAAATCCAAAATCTTTTAACTCTTTGAATCGAGGCAGAAAAAGTGCTTCATTACATTTTGGCAAATTTTAAAAAATGTCACATTGCAGCATCTTGTGGACCAATAGCAAAAGTAAATGTTTGAATAATTTGGTTTTGAGAGTTAGTGACATGAAAGGTGAATTAATTTGGATCCTTTTGCTTATTGAATACTGTACCAGTCTAAAATAGACTTTAGATCAAAATCGGGACAATAAATTGTGTAAAACATCTGAAACATCTCTTAAACGTGATAACTCTTGCCCTGGGTATGCAGGACAGTGCTACCCAGCCTTCAGGTGAGGGAATTGGGTAACTCTAATGAGATGATCCCATTCTGGCTTTGGAAAAGGGTTGCTTTAGTTGGGATGTGCTTTAGTTTCTCAAGTGAGCCATTGTGCATTACCATACAAGTGTCTCCTTAGCCTAACAAGCTGTGTTGGCTGCAGCCTTCACACACTTAGAGCAATCACGTTTATTTCCATTCTTACCTGTTTTCCACGTGGGATGTGTGTGCTTTGCCAAAGCTGATTTTCCAGCTGCTCTGTGTGGGGGATGCCAGTGAGACTCCAGTGCCCATCAGGCCGTGGCACATCAGCCAGTTGTGTTCCCACAGATCCCTGGCTGCTCTCTGTCATTAGCAGGGACGTGACTCATGGATGCAAGCTCAGCCCAGCCCAAATGCTTGTCTTGATTTTTGCCTTGAGCATCATTTTTTTATTTTATTTTTTTTTGTTACATCAGCCTGTGCCCTGAAATGGCATCCAAGAAGATGGTAACTCTATCTGACTACTTACACCACAATGATGTTCAGTCTTACAGCCTCTGTTATGTGCCTCGTGGGTAACAGGAGTATGGATATAGTCAGAAAGGGGATTCTGGCCCTAGAGAAATGTTACTTCTCTGCATCAAAGGAGGAATATTTGAAAATTATCCAAAGTTGCAGAGAACTCAGCTGATTCCTACTGAAGGTTGGAACAAATCTTATAGTAAAAAGAAGAATTTCTCCCACTGCTTTTCAGCACTTACTGTAAGCCTTGTTCTTTATGAATGAGCATGCAAACATTTATTACATGTTAAAATTGTTATTGGGTCAAAATCAAACCAGATTTTGAAACCTGGACACCCAAATTACACCTTTTATCCTCTTCATGTTTGTCTCCTTTCTTCCATTTGCTCAAAGTGTCATGAAACAATTCCCAGGTCTTCAGTGGCGGGAGGGGCACAGCTAAAATTTTATAAGTTTGATCTTCAGTAATGTCTTTTCCTGTCTATTTTGATGTTTGTCCTTATGGAGTCCTTCCTGTACATGCCAAATGTGCGAAGTAAATAACCTGTGTCCTACAGAACTTCAAGTCTTTGAAACACCCATTGTTGACACTGCATATCCCGAATTTATTTGTCAAGTGCACGCATTAAAATCTTGCACAAGCTAAAACTCTAAGGCCATGCTTGGATGTGCAGGGAGTTCTTGTGCACATTGGGAATACATGTGTGCACAAACTGACATTTCTGCAGCAAACTGGCTTCCTGCCTGAGCAATTCTGATAGGGAATTGAGTATGTGTTTTTGCCAAACGAGGGGATCAACAAAGGAATGGAAGAGTGCAACTCATTGCTTCTGTAACTGTCTCATTTGATGCACTCTAAGCTGAGTTTTCAGCTAGTAAGAAGGGCTTCTAACCCAAAGATGGGGATAATGTAATTAACACCTAGTTCCATAAAATTGGAATTTAAGTGTAAGTACAGGGCATATGCTTGACTGCCTGGTAAAAAATTCCACTTAGACTTTCTGAAATAACATGCCAAAAAAAGATGTTACACCATAGCCTTGTATATTCCCTGAAATACAAGACATGCTAAATTTATTCACCATTAGCTGCTTTCGATTATGATTTGCTTGATTTTTTAGAAACACTTATATGGGGCAGGCAGAAGTTGGAAGCATTATTTCTGTTCCATACATTGTTTCAATGTATGAATGTTTAGATCAAACAGGAGTTCCCCGAACTGAAAGCCATTGCAAGGCAATTGAACATGGTAGTTTGGTAGCCCAAGTAGATTTTTCCTGGTTAAAATTGGAGGACTTTGTGTACCCAGCGAGCACTACTAAGCAAGCTAAGCAGAAAAGGCAAAACTCATTGAACATGGAGAATGAACCCATTAGTTGGTTTTCCAGAACCAGGTTGAGTATATTTTAAGTTGTCCAAATGGTGACTTTTACCACAGAACACAGTGGAGCATTCTCAAGGTTATAAATTTGGACTTCATGCCTGTGTGTGAAGTTGATTTATTCCGTGGAATCTCAGCCCTGCTAAAAGCAGAGGCTTTTTACCCATCTTTACAGGAACCAGGTTTTCAGCTGGTTTGCACCATTTTAAGTGACCCACTTTACCTTTCTAAGGAACATCTATAGCAGTATTTCCAACACATTTGTAAACTGGTGCAAAAGAAAATAGATGGCACATGTCACCCTTTAGTAGCTTGCAAAATCCTCTTTTGAAAATGAACTACAGGAAACGGGAAAGAAGTAATTTTGCCTTTCTGTTCCTATAAATAACCTTAAAAAAGGAAAGTTGGGGGTTTTCTTTTGCTTGTAGGAGAATCTGTCGTAGGAGTTCAGTGTTGTCCACCAAAATAACTGTCTGCACCATCAAATAGTATGGGCTCATTTTGAATCCCAACTCCATTTTTATCTGCACTGAGTAAGGACTAAATTTAAAGGGGGAAAAGCATTTAAGATTTGTCTGAAACAGAACAAAAGATTCCAGGATGAAGTAGAAATGAATTGAGCCCATGTACTTAAATATAGCTTTTATTTTAAAATGCAGTTTGAAAAAGGAATCTTGGATCATACAAGCTGTGTTTTATGCCAAACAACACAAACTAAGTAAAACACAGAGGTGTTTCACTCTCAATTTGCCCTTTTAAGGTCAGAAAAAAGGAAATTGTCCCACACACTGTCTCTTGTATATAGTATGGAGAATTGTTATGAAGTGATTACTTTATGAAGGTTATACATACTTCCAAACAATATTTTAAACACTCCTTTTCTTTATCACTTCTAAAATGATGATATGCTCTCTGCATCTGGAGAATGATCTTACTATTAGCAGGATCCACAGCCTATAAAGTTCTTTTATGAATTTAACATCACTTTGTGATAGTCTAATATGAAAAGTCTTCATTCCTGTATTTCATTGCTATGGGCCTTATTGTTCAACGTGCCATTGTTGGGCAAAGATGGTGGCTTGTGCTAGGCAATTGCTCAGGGCTCAAATCACTAACAAACTCCTTTCGAGGCTGGAGTGCAGTGTGTTCATTTAAAGTTTATAAAATGGGCTGTAGTGAGCATCCGATAGGAAAACCCAATTGTCATGGAGATGGCCAGAGAGACAGGGACTGCGGGCAGGGACTGACTGGGGAGATTCAGATGTGCTTCCAGAAACTGAGCCCCACAGCAGGAGGAAAGGAAATTCTTTGGTGGCCCTGTGAAGGCACCTTGTGGGGGGGTGAAAGATTCTATTTGCTGTTTGGGCTGATTTCTTAGAGTATGAACTGTTAATACGGAAAGGGAATGTCCTGTTATATGCCACACAAGTCCTTTGCCTTAGCAGCCACAGTTTCCTCCTTCCTCCAATTATGATTTTGCCTGAATGACCCTTAAATTGGAACGTGTACCTCTTGGGAACAAGTTAGGAAAATGTAGCCCCTTCTATTCTCCAAGGAAAGCAAAATTGTTTTGTTCTGTTTATTTCTCCTGAATTTGGGATTTTCTTATTCTATGTCAAGGAACGAATTCATCATTATTCCTAACAAAATCTTTACTTGAACTAGTTCCCATTTACCCTTGATATTTTTCTAGAGGATACATTGAAAATAAGCTGCACAAATGCAAGTTTCAGCCAGGCATTGAACACTATTTAATTTAACTTCTAATAAAGCTCATTCTGTTCTCCAACAGACATCAATGAGTGTGAGACAGATGGAATATGCATGAACGGGCGCTGTGTGAACACTGATGGCTCTTTCAGATGTGAATGCTTCCCTGGCCTTGCAGTAGGACTGGATGGACGTGTCTGTGTTGGTAAGACAAACTTAATGGAGTCACAATTAACCCAGGTTAAGACATTAATGCTAGACTGATGGACAGATGAAGTTTGAATGTAGAATTTACCATTTTTTCATGGAACGGTGGGTAGTAGTTACAGTGGATACTGATAGCTCTGGGATGTTTACTGCAATAGCCCATTTTGCTCTGTTTTCATTTCCCTTTTATTTAAAGAGAAAAAAAGTGTGGGTCAAATCACAAGGTCAGGTAGACTATACAGAGTAGAGGTGATTAGTGTTGTATCAGTTCTGAATAGGTGAGAATTTACCCTGTTTCTGGCAAATTTTGTCAATTAAAGCTCTTCATTTGTCACTAAGCTCAAAGATTTAATTACTCTATTTTTAACGTGGGATGTACTCAATTTTCTGCCTGTTTCTGTACAAGCTCAGTGTTTGATTATAAAATACTAATGTGCCTGACTGCCATTTATGGGCCAGTTCTTAAATAAAGAGAAAAATCACCCCTGGACCTGAAAACATAAACATATTAAGTCTTATGTACTGGAATAGCATTAATGACTTTTCCTCGGTTTTTTACAAGCAAAGAAAGAGCAAAGACTTTGTCCATTTTGTCCATAGCTTCTCACTAGTTCAAGGTCAGGAACTGATTGTTTGCCTAGTAGTTCACTAATGCATATTAAATCATTAAATGCAGTAACTATTTGTATGCCTGAATTCTTGGGAGCATGAGGAAGAAGAATTTCCTGTCCCAAGCAGCAGGGGTGGGTATAGGTGGCTGAAAAGCAGAGAGAAATAGTGAAAGGTACTTTGTTTTGACAGCTATTTTATGGTGTTTATGACACCTGAGCTACATTTAATACGTGCCATAATTTATGGCAGGCTAGTTGGCTATGGCAGGATTAAGAGAGATTTCTTCCCTCAGATACACACATGCGAAGCACATGCTATGGTGGCTACAAGAGAGGACAATGTGTGAGACCATTAACGGGTGCGGTTACAAAGTCAGAATGCTGCTGTGCCAGCACTGACTATGCCTTTGGAGAGCCCTGCCAGCCCTGCCCAGCACAAAATTCAGGTATGGCATGTTCACTGGTAAATCTTCTCATTTGCGATTTCGGATGATAAACTATTTTTTAGAAAGGTAGAAGAAAGTTTTATATTAACATTGCGACTTAAATCAGGAGATTAAATTGTTGTCTAACATGTTGCATATTTTGAACAGCCTTCTATTTTGTATGTTGTAAGACTACAGGAGATAATTTTTTAAAGCAACAGTAAATTACTGGGTCTGGGTCCAGATTTGTTATGCACATTAAAAACAAACAGGACATTTTTATACAACAAACTGTATTTTGGTGGATGTAGATAACAAAAGATATAATTTTTAACTCAAGTTATTAATGGAAAAAACTTGATTAATTCATAGATTCAAATCCTTATGTACACCTGCCAGTCAGACTCCTCCATCCTTCAAGGGATCTGAAGCAGTTCATTCAGTACCTCGCCTTTGGGTAATCAATGCACAGACAAATGTCCGGCTCCATTTCCTGTGAATACTTGAGTCTGTCACAGAAATCCCCACCAAGTGAAGTTGTCTGGGGCATAACTTCTCTCTGGAAAGGAAGCAATCCTAACCATTCCAGTGGGAAGAAGTGTTTTCCTAAAACACTTCTTCCAACAAGGCTCTGCTGACACAGTGCTTGCCTTGAAGCCAGTAAATTAAAGAGACCTTGGTTTCATGGAGGTGACTGACTGCAGGGAGCTGGTTTGAAACCTCAGTTTGTTAAGTGTTTCTTGTCACTCAGCAAATTTGTTGTTGCATATAAACAAAGGATGCCATTTGATATGTAGTTCAAAAGCATGTCATACTACCATGGTATTTGCTTTGTAGGCAAAAATAATTCTAGATTTATTTTTTAAATCTGTTTTAACTGATAGCTTTATGAAAGCATTAGGGAGACAAAACCAGTTGGAACAAATTAGGCTGGTAGAGCTGATGTGAGCTCTTCAGCAGGAACTTGCTGATGACCATTTTATAACTTGGTGTGTTGTTTAGAATAGCAAAACACCAAGGACATATTGGCGAAATGGGAAAGAGCTTTTCCAGCAGCCTCTGGCGATGTTTGTGGGCCCTTCTTATATTGTACAGTAGAGCTGAAATCTTCTACAAATACTGGACTCTGTATCATTGACTTCTGTGTTGTGTTTGATTTACTTCATTGGAACATTTACATATGTGTAAACTGTTTTTCCTGTGTTGTTTTCCTCACCTCTCCAATTGTCAAAAAAAGGCCATCTCATGTAGGGTGAAGTGTAGCATTTCTTTGGGCTTTCAGTGGGGGAGGGAAAGAGGAGATTTCTTAGAGAAGCATTGTACCAGAGAGACTGGAAAATACTCCTGATAGGAAGACCTCTGTGCTCCTCAGAAGCAATTTGCAGAAGTTCCTGCCATTCTAGACTAAATTTTGTTGATGCATGTTCAGAGCAGGTCTGTTTTCACACACACATACAGTGACAGGGATTATTTGATTCAGGCCAGGGTACATATTAATTTGCTGGTTATGTTAATAGTGGGAGATGTGTTGCATGGGATTTTCTCAAAGAAAACACAGCTAATTCCATAAATATTTTTAATATTTATTAATTTTAGCAGTGTAAGTATTTTGGATGTTATTATAGTGAAAATATATTGGAAAATGTTGACCTATATGGTAATAATTAATGCTGAGCTGGCTCTCAGTTCATGCTATTAATTGTCCTGAACTCAGAAGAAGAGCTTGAACCCAGCAGTAAATGAGATATTTGAGAAGCTTTGACACATATTTATTTTTATACTTTTTTAAGGGTAAGATATCCTTGGTCTACTGTGAACTTGTGAAGACACTCCTGCTAAATGGAGTTAAATATGGGGGAGATTTATAGGAAAAAAATGTTCTGCTTCCTGGTCTCTTTGAACATGCACCTTGAGCAAGGACTTGGGCATAAAAGTTCTGGAGAATCTTGCTGTGATTATGTTATGGTTCGTTTGTGTAGGAGGACCAGCATGAAGTTTATGTCTATTCTTAAATGCCACAGTTTGTCATGTGAAGTTTTTACTCATCCATCTTCATAGGCAGATTCAGACCCTGAGTCTGCTAAAATGCTTCACAGGTTCAGACTACTGTGAGGTTATTAACATTTTCAGAAGAATTGGAAGGCATGTTACTTCTTTCGAATAATTAATTGCCATAGTGTAAATGGTGATGCTGAAAGCAATGAGCTAAGAAAGGATATTCCAATAAGTATTTTAATATTTTTTCCAGCTGAGTATCAGGCTCTGTGCAGCAGTGGAACTGGCATGACTGCAGGAGGAAATGGTAAGATCACCTAATGTAATTCAAACTATAGCACTTGTGTCTGAAAGTGTTACCTTGATATCCTTAATTTGTTAGCCATGCTGGTGGGGATGGTGACAGAAGAGGATAGGAGAAAGGCTTAGAGTGAAATGAATGGAGCATGGAGTTTCAGGATCATGACATTTCACCTGTGGGGCCTCTGTTTTACGTCATGGAGTGTGTGTAAATGCCGTTGTAAAATATAGACAAATTTATGAGAAGTGTCATTATCTACAGGACTTTATATGTAAATCATATTTGCATATTTCAGGTGAAATCATCATGAAGAATAAAGCCATATTGAACACTGAGCTTACTCATGTTTTCATCTGTCAAAATAGGCCAGGGTTTTTTCAACTACAGAGAAGAGGGAAATGATTACAATAAAAGCTTTGTAGTCGAAGAACTGTGAAACTTCAAACTCTTAAGTCAGCCAATGCTTACTAGTAGATTTGCTGGCAGTAGATGGGGAAAAGCACTCAGAAAGGAGGGATATTAATGCTTTGGCAAATGATGCCATCTGGAAATGCTATGAATCAGGAGATATGGGGAGTATTAATACATGGGCCTTTCTAAATCTAATCTCTGATCCCCAGTTAAATATTCCAGTTCTTACCTACAATTGAAAGTTTCCTAAATGACCGTGGGCTAGAGATAAATCAATGTTAAAGAGATGCTTTTTTCTCTTGAGTGTGAATATTTAAGTGTGAATTTCCTGATCAGAACTACATGATTATAAATATGGAGCAGCCAATGTTAATGATATTGAAACTGTCTTTTTCTAGTTTGGAGAATTAACCCCTACAAGCCCTCACCAACTGGCTCTGATGTTTGGGTTTTTTTACCTTTATGTAGATATTAATGAGTGCTTATTGGATCCTGATCTCTGTCCAAATGGAAGGTGCGAGAATCTGCATGGAACATACAAATGTTTTTGTGACCCTGGATACGAAGTAGACTCAACAGGGAAAAACTGCATTGGTATGAAATGTCTTATCCCCAAAGTGTTTCTAAAGAACCACCATATCCTTTCTCAAACTCTATTGGCTGAACTATCCAAATCTGTACTTCTAGTCTTTGCATAAAAGCAGAGGCTGCAGCCTTCTCTTGAACATGACTGATCTGACCAATGTACAGTATTCTGATGAAGTCTGACCAGTCCATTGTATAGTCGTGCCAGAAATTCTCCATTGCCCCATGGAATATCCTGCCTAAACTGAGTCTAGAGTGCATTAATCTTTTCTCAAATACGTGTTATACTGTGGGATCAAAGTCAACTTCTAATTGGGAGTTACATCCAGGGCTTTCTCACTAGCCTTCAGCTGATGAGTTCTGGTTTCTAGCCTGTTATTGTTACTGGTCCCTAATTGCAAAGTTTTGAATGTTGGTGATTATATTTCATCTTATTTTCCTTGTTCATGTTGTCAAGATTAATTTAGCCTTGCCTGATTCTCTGTATTGGTAATAACTTCCAGCTTAGTGTTGTCCACAGTTTTTGATTCCATTCATTTTTTACTTCTGCATTACAATGAATATTTTATAGGACCAGTACCAAGACTGATCCCTGAAAGCATTTCTAATATCCTCACTTCATCATGATTATTCTCTTTTTTAATATATCCTACTGTAACCTCTCCTTCGTCCAGCTCTGGAACCACCTTAAAATTCTTAAATTCCTTTCTATTATCTCCAGCTTACATAATAATTTTATTTGGGTTCTGTATTCTCCACTTAAACCTAAATAGCTTAAGTCATCTGTGTTATCCCAGTCTAAACTATCCATTATCTTTTAAAAAAAAAAAAAAAGTAAAGAAAAAATGTTGATCTTTCCTAGATAAAAATCACACTGTAATTCATCCCATTTTCCCATTTGCTTCTTTGGCTTTAATTATCCGTGTCCCATTCCAGTGTTTGCTTGTAGCTGATGGCATCTCTTCTCCCAGCCCGTCTGTGAGTTTTCCAGATGCTCCCCAGCCCACCCTGTTGTAGCCCACATCCATGCTCCATCACAGCTGTTTCCCATTCTCCCATAATGTTCCACCTGGCCCTCTCTCAATTTTTCTGAACTCCGGTGAAGCTTCCCACATGGTCTGTTTTATTCTGCAAGTCTCCCTTCTTTTCCTAGCACTTTTGCTGTTCCCAGCTGCTGTGCTGACCCTCTGAGTCTTCCCAACTTCTCTCAACACTTTCTGAGGCCTCCCTGACTTAGCCAATTGTTCCCGTCTGCTCTTTGGGTCTCTCCTGGTCTTCACCTGCTATTCATGGCCCATTGCCACCTTCTTGCAACTCCTCTCTAATGACCGCACTTCTTCCAAAGATTTCCTCAGGGTTCTTGAAATTTAGCACTAGCAATCCTATTTAAATTTTTCATCTCTGAAGCAAGTGTAGACTTACATTAGCCTTGTTAACCATAACATCTAAGACAGTTCAGAGCCAGCTTGGAAAAAACGATGACTTAAAGACCAGGATGATCAGCGAACCTTTTCAAACCAATCCTCTCCTTGTTTCTTTCATGACTGTGGAGGCTGCTGTGCGGGGACTCAGAGACTGCACAGACCTAGTCCACAATAAAGGCAGGATGAAAGTGTGATTCCCAGCCTTATTTTGAACTGTGGTGTGGCTCTCACATGCTATGAATATGTGAGGAAAGAAAGCACAAGCTCTTGTGCAAACCTGTTGTCTACAAAAAGAATCCAGTATTCACATTTCACACACACCACATCCCCCCGCCCTATTTGTCTCCTCTGAAATGTGGCTCTTGGGAGGGAAATTCAGTCTTGACTTCTATTCCAGAAACATTTTATTTCTCAAAAAGTTCTTTATTTTTATTGTAGATATTGATGAATGTGCACTGAACATGCTGCTTTGTGACAATGGGCAATGCAGAAATACCCCTGGAAGTTTCACCTGCACCTGTCCAAAAGGATTTGTATACACTCCTGATCTAAAGACATGTGAAGGTAATTGGTAACACACCATTTAATCCTAGTTTTATTCGTTTGGATTGTTCTCAGATTGTGCCAGAAATACTTTGAACCTTGATGGGGATAAAATGTGTAAAACCAAAAAAAATCACCATAAAGAAATTCTATGGGGAAGTAGGAGAGTGAGGAGAAACAAGGCCAAAATGAAACCATTAGATAACCTCATGGAATAGCCTGTATTTACTCTCCCTATTTACTACTGCCAGTGAGCCCACGCTGTGCCAAGGGTGAGAAAAACCAAGCTTTACAAATCTGTTTTTTGAGGAACAGAGCCAAAGGGCTCCTAGTTTGAACCGTTTTGAGCCACAGGCAGTTCTAATGTGTTAGCGTGTCTCTGGGACACGTGCATCGTTAGTCTGTTGTGAAGAGTTTCATAACAGAAAAGGGGAATGTGGGGAAGACTGGTCATGAGGAAAGCTTCATCCCCTTTTCCTAAACTGAAAAGAGCCATGTGTATTTTTGTTAATGTTTTCTGGCACTAATAGCTGTGTGTTTCTTTTCTAGATATTGATGAATGTGAATCTAACCCCTGTGTTAATGGAGTGTGCAAAAACACACCAGGCTCCTTCGTTTGTGAATGTTCTCCCGAAAGTACTTTGGATCCAACCAGAACCATCTGCATAGGTATTTATTCTTCTGAAGATTTTATGTTTGCCGGTTAAAAATGTCCAGTGACGTGCGAACACTGTACACCAGGTTTAGAAAATGCTTCAAAATAACTTGTGGAGATAAATATAGTGGAAAACATAACAGAAATAATGTTAAGAAATTGCTTGTTTTCACCATTCCTATGGGTGCATAAAGTGCACTTGGGAGCTTGGTGTGCTTCCATGCCGAATTTGAAAGAGGTGAAAATTTTTTCTAACCAACACAGAAGTGTTAAGACTAGTACTTCCGGTCTGTGCTCACCTCCTTAATTTCTCCTATAATAAGGTGAACATGTTCTAATTAGGATCTGCTCTCTGGAAAGAATTTTCTATTTGAGATGGAGCATGAACAAGTTAAGCACAGTCCAGAGCAGCTCAAGAGCATCCACAGACAGTGCTGTGATTCAGATACTCTGTGGGCTCGTAATTTCCTTTCTTGCCTGCTCTGTTGGGACAGTAATTTATAGCTCTTGTCTAGTCAGTGAGGAAAACTGTAGGACTACAGCTATCTCCTGCCACTCCCTACATGGGAAAATACCCAGACTGGGGGATCTAGCAAAATAATGGAAGAGGTGGCATATCTACTGTGTTCTTCTGCATGTGCCCCTAATCTGAGTCATAATAAATACAGGGACTCAAATCTTGAATGGTATTGACATGCTCCCTGTTAAGGACAATAACCACAAATGAGGATTGGCAAGAGCTCTGTGCTGGGATGATATCAGGCTATAGTCCAGTACAGAGAAGGTTAAATTAAGAGATTTTAAAATAAATTAAGCTCTGATGTGGTAAATTATAATGAAAGGATGATTTTTTTCATGGGTAAATTCACACGTGTTTGTAAATACAGTAATACATAATGCTAGAGAATCTGCATGAAAATACATTGGTTTTTTTTTCCAAACAACAGAAACTGTCAAGGGTACCTGTTGGCAGAACATAGTGAATGGAAGGTGTGAAATAAATATCAATGGAGCAACTCTGAAGTCCCAGTGCTGTTCCTCACTGGGTGCTGCTTGGGGAAGCCCATGTACACCATGTGAACGAGGTAATGCTGTTTGTTTTCCTCAGGAACCTGGGACTTTTCCTCCTCTGAAGTTGGTCCAGATTATTGTCATAGAACTTGGGCACAGGTTAGACAAATAACTTCAACTGTTCTGTTATCAACCCATCATTCCTTATTCAGTCCCAAGAAAGAGAAGTCTTAATATTTGAGAGGTAGCATGTAGGAGGTTCTAACTGGATTTTACAGTAAATACTTTACAAGTTTAAGCACTGAAAGGAAGGGACCACACCTACAGTCTGTAACTTGCAGCCTTACTTTAGCATGGTTTGTCATGATTAGTGATCTGGAGTTCCTAATGGTGGAGCAATAAATGCATGTTCCCCAGAGATCCCAAGGAAATGTTCGCAACAAATGGATCTTTGGTGTGGTAATGGAGGGAGGAGAGGGAGTAGCCCTTGTTATTATACTCTGCAGATTAACTGATGACCTGGAGACTCATACAGTTGATCAAGAAATGGGTTGAGGTTGCTGCATATTCATTTGATAATTTTACTGAACTGTGGGATGAGCTGGGAACCCAGGGATGAGCTGATGAATGCAGAAATGTGTGTGGGTTGTTATTTCTATATCCTGAAAGCTGCTAGTTTGCTCAAATCTTTGGTTAATTTCATTCTGTGTATCTTAACAGAATTCATCCTCATTCATCCGTGGTAAATAGGGTTGTAATGTGCTGTGATCAAGTGAAATGAATTAATTGGTTCGAATGAAGCAGGAATCATAACCACTTTTGGGTTAGCTAGTGGAGACACATGGGAAGCAAAAGAGGATAAAGGCTGACACTCCATATAGTTTATGTAGTTGCCCCATCTTATCTCTTTATTATTTCAGAAAATACTGGGATACTGTCTAAGCACTCAGACTTCTCATAGCAATAAACTAGATAATGTTTCACATGATCAGTTTTGCACAATAAATTAATGTTGAGTTTTAGACTCTAGTGTTCTGAAACTTCACTTTTGTTTGTTTTACAGACCCAATATGTCAAAAGGGATATTCAAGAATAAGAGGAACATTGTGTGAAGGTATTTATTGTTGCCTTAACATAAATCAGAGCTTGAATGAAAAAATGCCAGTGTTTTGATTTAAGTGGTTAATTTAGCATAGAGGAACACTATGCCAAGTTCTTACCTCGTGTTGTTCCATTGACTTCATTAGAGTTATGTCAGGGATGAATTTGGTTTCAGTTTGTTTAACATTCCTGCATACTCACAGTTTATCTCAAAGTACACACTTGCAAATATAATGTCTACCAGTGTAAGGAGGTGGTGGTTTTTTCTCTTCAAATACTGTTAACTGAGTAACCTGTTTTTACAAAGTATGTGTCTCATATATACTGCAAAACATGGCATAATACAGTGGTATGATAAGCCATTACTGTGCTTTAGAAAAAGAATGTTCAAAGACTGTAGTTCACATTAGTGTTCTTTTTTTTTTCCCCTAACCTTGGATTTCTCCCATACGACATTATATGAAATCTTACACATTCCAAAACATATTTTCACTGTCCTATTAAAAGAAAAAAGAAAAAAAAAGCATCAGGGCACAGGTATACTTTGGTTAAAGAAAAGGTTAAAGATATTTTAAATATGTAGTTTTTTGCTTGGTATGAGATGACTATACTATTCTGTGAGAATTGAAGGTCCCACCCTATTTCATCTCTATTTGAATTCATTTGAACCCCTGGAAAAGTACTGCATATTTACATAATATGCAGAAGCTCAGAGAGGCTCAAACTGCTGTGGGTCATCCTGACTGACAACATCTGACATGACACTGCAGTTAAAATATTTTTTAAAAATTACTCCCATATGTAGCTTCCATAAAGAAACATTGTTTTTTTCCCTTAAAAAAAAAAACCAGAAAAAAGAAAAGAGGAACACCCTCACACATACTCTTTGCTTTCCAAATGATGACTGAATACCTTGGCACGGCTGTGCTGCAGACCCACTGTACATAACTTATCTGACCTCAGCAACACTTTGTGGAGTGTGTAAGTGAAAGAAAAGGAAAAAAAAAGTGGGCCCACCTATCTCTCTTCACAAGGAAAGTCTTAGAACATTTTCAACACTGCTGGGATGGAAAGTTTATCCTTCCAGCATACAGACATAACTGCTTTCAGCATTTCCTTTACCAGCACATCAGATTACATCTATTACATGCTTTAATCTTTCTCATTTCAATGGGACCTGGATAGCCCCAGGTTTTTAAGAGTAGTTTCCCTCCTTGTAACGTTATGAAGCCTTACTTGGTTTTCAACCAATGTAAGCATTTTTCAAGACAAGGAAAAGTCTCTAGGAAATTTACTGGCAAGTTAGAGGCAGGAGTAAGTTTAGTTCCCAAAAGGTGATAGTCAGTTCTCCCATACACAGCCCATGTAAAATGAGTAATAGATCTTGTGCAAGGAAATAAGCAAACTAAATTGGCAGCATTCCTCTCGTTTACGGGTGAGCCCTGGAGTTGTCAGCTGCAATATTGCTCACAGGCCATGAACAGTGTTTCAGTGGTTTCTAATAATCCACTGGCTTTACTTCATACCTTCCAGTCAATTTACAACATCTATTCAAGGGCAGAGGCCACTGATTTGCCCCCCAGCGTTTACCCTCCATCGTGCTTCATGAGGTTTGAGCGATGCAGAGCCTCTTTGCACCAGGAGTTTTGTCTGGAGACCTAACCAGCCCAACCCTCCCACTTCTTGGTTACTCTACACATGAGTATTCATCTACAGTTTGCCAGTCGTTCTTTTTCCATTTCTTGTTCTTATCCTCTCCTGTCTTAAAAATTGTCATGCTTCATCTTGGAGCCATGTTTAATGCTGGAGGCTCTTCCCCAAAGGTAGTTGTGAAGCATATGCTTTCCACAAAGGACATGGGTGGGAGGACCTCACACTTAGATTACTAAACATTTATTGAAGCTCAAGCCAAGCTAACGCATATAATCAAAATATCCTTACCCAAAAGTGCTAAATTTGCCTCTTAAGTATAGAAATACAGTTTTTACTTAATGAAGTTGAAGTCTGTGTGTAGTTGTAAGGAGGTTATTTTAATATATATAAAGTTGCTAATTGCTGACAAGGCCATAGGGCCAGATTTCAAATGGTGTTGTAGTTTCCAGACATGCAGTTAGAGAAGATTTTCAAAAATCTTAAAAAAATACTGAATCTAGTTGGAATAATGCATAATGTCATTTTGCACTTACTTTGGTCTTTCTTTGCCCATTTGCTTCAAATATCTGGCCCACAGTGAGTATGAAAATGGATATAGTTTTTAAACACTCCTCCCTTTTCTGTTACTTTTGAGTTTAATTTCAGTACATGTAGAAATGGCAAATAGCAACATTTATTATTTCTGATCATCAGCAGTTTTCTGTAATTAATTGGTTCTGGCTGACTTGCTTAGGGAATTGTAAATATTTTGAATTTTTTCAGGCCATGTAAACTGCTTTGGTTTTTTATTTTATCCTAAAAACATTAGAATGTTATTATTTTTTATATTTTTGCTAATTTGTTCATGTTCAGCGTGTTAGTGATTAGTCTTACTTCTTTTTTTAAAAAAATAGATGTGAATGAATGTGAGGTGTTTCCTGGAGTCTGTACAAATGGGCAGTGTGTCAATACCTTGGGATCATTTGTTTGCCAGTGCCCCAGTGGAATGACTTTAGATGCTTCGGGACGGACTTGTCTTGGTAGGTATTAATTCCATGTACAGGTCTTCTAGGGAAGAGCAGATCTATGCAGGGACCAATGGTTGCACTGCATGTTTTCTAACAAGTAAGGAAAAGTATTTTTGCCCATTTTTCAAATGGAATTAGCCAGGGACATGAACTTAGTTCACCTGGAATAGGAACAGATTCCAGTGGTAGTAGCTAAAGCCCATTGCCATCTGCTAGCTGGTGAATAGCATTGATTCCAGATTGTTCATCTGCCAAATCCCGTCAGATTATGCGTGCTCTTAGCACTCTTCATCTGCAGCCCCACTGAAACCACTTTCCACAGAGGCTGGAATAGTAGAAGACACACCATTGTGGCCTGGGTCTTGGCCACACCATGCACCTTGAGGGAGGGTGCAACAGATTGTCCAAGTTTTGTGTGCTGCCCACCCAGAGCACCTTTGTCCATTTACGACAATAAACGGCCAAGATTTGTCTCTGAACGAGGCATAGCTTGTAGTAACTAAAAGGCCTTATGTAAGTATGGCAAGCTGGAAGGTTTAAAATCCTTTTCTGATCCAAAATTTACTTCAAGCGTTGAGCACCGTTTTTCAGAGTAGTGCTTTAAAGTTACTTCAACTATAAATTTCTGAGTTTGGCGTTAATATTTTGCTGTTAGGAATTATGCAGTAAGCTTGGTATGCTCATCCGCGTCCACAAAAACATGGAGCAAACCGTCCTGTGAAGGGATTTTTGGAAAGAGAAACCCTCTGCAGTGAACTAAATTTTCTCTTTCTTTCTCCACATGTTGTTCAACCGCCCAACAGACATCCGCTTGGAGAGCTGCTACCTGCGGCACGAGGACGAGCAGTGCACGGCGCAGATCCCGGGCCGGCACCGCATGGACGCCTGCTGCTGCTCCGTGGGCGCCGCCTGGGGCTACGAGTGCGAGGAGTGCCCTCTCAGGGGAACTCCCGAGTTCGAAGCTCTTTGCCCGAGGGGACCTGGCTTCTCCACGAAGATAGAGATAAGCGGGAAGCCTTTCTCTAAAGGTGCGTGATCCGTTTGTGGTTAATTGCCAGCGAATCCTGAATTACAGAAACTTCACTCTTCCATCAGACAGTTCCTCTGGGTTTGGAAATTTCGGTGATAGGCACTTCACTCACCCTAAGGCACGTTTGAAAATCCAATTAGATTTCATGGCAACTGAAGCCCAAATAGAATACAAGATAATTTAGTTTGTATGACAAGACCATTAAATACCATATAATACTGCAGCCTCAAAACACGGAATCTGTGTCTCTCACTAGAGAGATTAAATTGTGCCTGAATTGTCCTCCTGGCATCTCATAGTACAAGAACTGGAACAAACTGGGCAGTCAGCTTTGGATGTATTGAAAGAGCAATCCTTACTTGTGAAGGGTGCAATAACTTTAATTCTGCTGTGGAATGACCAAGAAATGGTGATTAATTTTAGGAATTTCTTGTGAAGCCACTTGGAGAAGTAGAGGAAATAGCTTCCAGGATGATGGCTCAAATCAGAGAATTCTATTTACTGTAAACCAAGTCATGTTATGTCTTGTTGGTAAACTTCCAGCATTAAATAGGAATCACACAATGACACCCTAGCATCATGTGCTGAAAGCTGTCTTTCCAGGGTTACCAGTGGGGTTAAGCTCGACAATGTCAGAAGTTACCACTAAACTAAACTAATGTTAGTTACAACTAAACATTATGAAGTCTGAAATGAGGGGAAAACATATAAGAATGACAATTGCTGTTGTTAGTTTCAGCCTTGGTTTTATAAACAGTTACTAAGCCATTAATTATCCATAAAGAAAAGTGGCATGTGCTTTTATTTATGCTCATTATGTTTTCTGTGACTCATGGAAGTCACATTTTTTCCTCAGAAATCAGAAGACAGAGTGATTCTTTTGGAAGCTCTCTGTGCCTTGATCCTCTGTCCACTGAAATCTTACTGAGCTGCAGATCAGATCCTGCAGGACAAAGGGGAGACTAATACAATTTTGTGAAAGAAAGTGTTCTTGGCAATTCCAGTGCAGAGTGTCTACGCTGTTAATTAGGGGGAAGTCAGTATCAGTTTATGTGGTCTAATTTTCCCAAAAGGAGGGGTCACTGTCATGAAAAAGGATGAGCTCTGATGTCAGCACTGCTCTTTTGTGCCCTGTTTTTGTATGAAATAGTAACATCACGTGTCCATACGATCTCATTTTCAGACATCAACGAATGCAAAATGTTCCCCAGCCTTTGTACCCATGGGAAATGCAGAAATACCATTGGCAGTTTTAAGTGTAGATGTGACAGCGGATTTGCCCTTGATTCTGAAGAGAGGAACTGCACAGGTAAACTTCATGGATGTCTCTCTCATGGCTTTGAACTGAAAAGGACAAACTGAACTCGTCTGACAATCCTGTGAATGTGTTTTGTGTTACAGATATCGATGAATGCCGCATCTCTCCCGACCTTTGTGGCCAAGGCATCTGTGTCAATACTCCTGGAGACTTTGAGTGTGAATGTTTTGAAGGCTATGAAAGTGGATTTATGATGATGAAAAACTGCATGGGTATGTTTTTTATAGACTATAGTATGCTCTGTGCTAGTAGGCTAGGCATGGTTTATATGGGGGGTTTTTGAAGGTTTGATTGTGCCTGGCTTTAGGACTCTCTCATTTTGTGAGCGTTATTAAAGCTAAATTTAAATGTGAATTTGCTGCTTCTGCAGGTTGCCAAAGCATATATAAGCAAAGGGACAGGATTTTAGGATGTTAACTTTATCCCCACAATCCCCATTTTGCTAAGTGGGACACCACCCTGAACTTTGAAGTTAAAGTAAATTAAAATTTAGAAGAAGCCTTTTTGAATTTATTTTCTTTTTCTAACTGCATGGTGGTGCAAGGGATGGCTGGCTCTAGGCCAGGCTGCAGGGTCGGCCAAGGCAGCTGGTGCTGTGAGGGGCTGTGGTGAGGGATGTGCTGGCCCTGCAGTGATGTGCCTCCCCTTCTCTCCACAGACATCGACGAGTGTCAGCGCAATCCCCTTCTCTGCCGAGGTGGCACCTGCATCAACACAGAGGGAAGCTTTCGGTGCGATTGTCCTCCGGGCCATCAGATATCACCAAATATCTCTGCGTGTGTAGGTGAGGCATGCAGGCAGAATCAGGATTGTGCACAGCGTTCTGTACTGCTCTTGTGCTGCGCCTTTACAGTGTTTGCTTTGGGATCGTTCTCAGGACTGAAATGTGTTCCTCTTTTTCTTCTGCAACAGACATCAATGAATGTGAGCTGAGCACCAACCTGTGCCGAAATGGCCGTTGTGTCAACCTGATTGGAAAGTATCAGTGTGCCTGCAACCCTGGATATCAGTCCACACCAGACAAGCTATACTGTGTCGGTAAGGACAAAATCTACACAGGAGCTCGAGCAAACAGGGAAGATAAAACACAAATAATTGTTTCGGTTTAGTAGTTACGTGAAGTAATTTTTAACCACGATTCAAAACATCTATTGCAGTTTGTTAAAACAGTATGCAAAACCTCCAAAACATGCACATCCATTTTTGAGGGAAATGAATGAAGTTACAGTAGTGCTGCACTCAGCTGAGTAACAGTTTATTTTCTCTAGTAAATCAATCATGATGCATAAAATCTCATACTATTTTAAATGCCCCAAGACTTCGGACTCTGATGATTAAGAGGGAATAACTTGTTAGATTAGTTATATATCTAATTAAAAATCATCATTCCTGCTGGACCATGAAATAGAATAAGTTGGCTCAGTTGCATACATTCCTTCTACTGTGCCATGGAAATACATGAAAAATCCACCGGCTTTAATTCTGCCAAGTAGTTTTTTACCTTGATCCTTACAAAAACCTTGTTGCCCTAGTGATAACAAACTGAACAGTGCTATTTCTATATGTAGAAGGAGAAGCACAGAAGTACTTGTATGTGCAGTCAGGTATCATCTCTTTCCATCCCTGGTTTGCCTGACATCCATGCCAGTGCCTACCTTTGCAAGCACACGCCAAGTGTAGATTCTGGATCGATGCTGTACTGGAAAGCTGCCCCAAAGCATGTCCTTGAAACGTGCTTTAAAGCAAAAGGTACGGTGGGTTTTAACTGTCATTTTCTCCTTTTTAGACATCGATGAGTGCGGTATAATGAATGGTGGCTGTGAGGACTTCTGCACAAACTCAGAGGGCAGCTATGAATGTAGCTGTAAACAAGGCTTTGCACTCATGCCAGACCACAGGACATGCACTGGTAAGGGAGATTCTGGTAACTTTTCTGCTTGAAGGGTTTATTTCAGTAGTTTAAAAATGGACCTTCTTTTTAAGATTAAAGCTACTGTAATAAATACACTTAAAAAAAGAAAATAAATGGAAGGTGAAGTTCTTGTTCTGAAATAAACATCTCCAAAGTATCAGAATTTGGCAATTGCAGAAAGAAGTGCTTTGAAGGGAATTGATTCTTCATAATTTCAGAAAGTGTACAAGTTGATTCTGATTTTAATAACAAAAACCCTGTAATTTTTTTTCAGTATGAGATGAATTTTCCCCTTTAACGTATTATATTAGATCCAATTCCAAAACAGGCTGAACACCATTAAAAAACTTACCATGAACAGAAGCCGAAGTGCTGTGCATGTGTATGGTTATTTTGGAGAGAGGATAGACAGAGGTGCTAGAAAAGGAGCTGATTGCTCTGTTCTGTGGTCGTGTGGTATCTGCTCTTAAGCAAGCAAGAAAATTCCCATTTTTAATTCTTTGTTTAGTCAAATGCAAGTATGCTGCATTACTTCAGAGCTGAATGACTTGCAGAGAAATTGAAATCTGAATAGTATAAATCTTTCTTAGTAAACAGGTCGTTTGCACTCTTAAAAGGGTTTGTGAGAAAATTTTCAGAGCTCTCTTATGGCTGGGTGTTCTCCTTTGGGACTCTGGGAGTCATAATCCCAGGAAGTGAATTGCACTTGGTGATTTCCACATAGGTTACTGGAAAGAATTCTACCCTACTTTTCTCTTACTTCTTGTTTCACAGCCACTGGCCTGATGAGGCATGTGAATATTTGCCAGCTGTTTGCCAATTCCATCCAAGAGTTCCTTGAAGAGCATGAGAATTGTAACAGAGTTAATCCATTGGAATAGAATTGCCTTTATAGTTGAACAAATGGAGAGTTTTCTATACTGAATTAATAGAGCGCTCACATTTAGCATTTGTAAATATTTATAGACCTCGAACCAGGGTCTCAATTACCCTGAGGCCACTCACTACCATTCCAGAAGATAAAAGAGCCCTAAAGCACAGTAAAATGTAGTTTTCCCCCACATTGTAGCTTGCTCTGTCAGAAAGATGCAAAGTAGCCAGCCTTCAGCAAGTATCAGACCCTCATTCAGTGAAAGAATTCAACTGGAAAAAGTGCAGATTTGATTGACCCTGAAAACTTAAAATATTTAGATTAGAAGTAGTTTGCTTTAGCTCAAGTTTCTAGAAAAGGCGAGCTTTTTCAAAACCTTGCCCAAACATTGATGTTTGGGGCACTTTTTCAATGCAAAAATAAAACCAGTTGATCGAAATTGTGCCTCAGCCAGAATCTAAACGCAGTGAGAGGATCAGAGCGACACGAAAGGGAAGGGAGGAGGGGGGAGCAAGGTCTCTGAGCCACTGTTCTGTTTTCATCTTCTTGACTTGACTGGGGACCAGATGACCCTAGTATGCACTTGGACAGTCTTTGGGATCTCAAGTCTGCTGGCTAGAAACAGTTCTGTGCTTTACTCCCCCTTGTCCTTAGCCACCCCAACACACCTCTAAACCCAAAACCAGAGCTGATCATTTAGAGCACCTTCCTGCATATTAAACTAAAAAATTTGGAATAGGAAACTATCATCTTTCCGTTCTCAAAGTCAAGATGGAAGTGTCTGCCTTTGCTGTGGGGAGGGGACGGATTCTCTGTGGTTTGCTCACACATTAACTTGACCCTAAGCATGTCCATAGAAGTTTCTTGTCAGATTTTACCTTAGTTGAGAATTTCCAGAACTTCTAGCCTTGACTCTGAAAAATAGAATTTCCTTCACAGGGCAGCTGTAATAACTATTAGCTATTCATTTTCATGCTCTCTTCTAATAAGGACTTGAGTGCAATAGCCACACATAAAAAGGTTTAAATAGCAGAAACATCAGACATCTTTGGATGTTAAGTCAAATCTAAGAATATATCCAGAGATGTGAGGGGTCACCTTCACTGCCCTATTAGTGATGAAAACACTGCTTCCTTCTCTTGAAAAGATGTTATTTATGTATGCCATCATCTGGTGAATATTCAAAATCCACACGCTAAAGTTTTGCCTCTGCCCAAACCAATAAGAATGAAAATAATTTCTGACATTTCCTTTTCATTGCACTAAATATCTGGTTTTACACTGTTAGGTGTTTGGTACAAGATATAATAGGACTGCGACCTGCAATTGTGAAACACCTATTTTACATTTTCAGTTTTCTCTCTGTGTGAACATGTCTTTTATCTTTAACATCACACAAAGCTGGAAGCTATCACAGAATATATTTCCTGATAATTGAGCTGGTAAGAATGCTGTGCAGTTCAGTAGTAGGTCAGGTTTGAATTGGTGAGGTTATGCATAAATAATCAGCTCAATTAGGAGAAACAACAGGTTCTTTGTCAGCTGATTTTCCCCCAACTGTGAAATCGGTACAGTGACAGGTTCGTAAATAAAGTTCTTTATTTCTGTCATTATTATTCCCATTTCTAGAGCTTAATTTTGCATGTTAATTCAAATTCCATTCCAAATGAACATTTTCAGGCTAATGTCCATGCCAACATTATTTGCTTGTTAGGATAAACAGGGACTGGTCAGCCTTCTTCCTTGCAGAAGTTGTGTATCCACACAAGCACTAGCTGCTAGAAATACAGCAGAATAATGAACATAATACTTTAAATTAATGTGAGTTCATTTTCTGCAGCTGCATAATTACTGCAATCCACAATAGACTGCTCTGATAATGAGTTACACCCTTTCTCTTGGAGAGGATTCCTGAATCTTGTCCTTTTTGTGCTGATTTTTTTCCCATGGTATCACTAGGCAGAGTTTCTGATTTTTGCTCTTGCTGGTCTGTGGTGGTGCTGACACAGGAAGATTCTAGGGATTTTTACAAGGAACACTAGCATAACCCCAGGGGCTCTGAAAGATTCCAGAACTTAGCATGGTTGCCTTAATATAATGAAGTATCTGCTTCTGGAGGTTGGCTCCAATCAGTGATGGCAATTTTATCAATTGAGAAAACAACTTTTCATCCTAGAGGTTGTAACTATATGGCTGGCCTGGCCAGTCAGCTGAAATGCTAAGAAAGACCATAAAAATCTCTTTGTGAAATAAATGTATGTACTGTAATTATTCCCATCATGAGTTGAACTGTTTCCAGTTTGTCACCACCCTTGAGATCTGTAGAGGTATTTTGCATATATGATGGCTTTTTTAAGCTCTGTAAAGTTGATTTTTTTTTCACTGAATTTGACTTCAGAGCTTCCATTGATTTCAACAATGATGGATTGTATCCAAGAATCCCCAATTATATGTGGCCTTGTGGTGTGACAAAGGTTCCGTTGGGGTTCTTTTCTCTGAAGGAAAAGTTGGTTCCTGTTCCCACTTGAGTCAGAAGGGAATGTTTTGCCACTGATTTTAGCTGGAGACAAGGAGTTTACTCATCAGGACAATTTTGCAATGTACTGCTCAGTTATTTGCAAGGATTCAATCTTTGCCATGTTTATCAGAGCATTAAAATGCTTACTTGCCACGATGATGGTTCATTGCATTGCTTAAAGGTAACATATTTTAATCTGATTTTCCCCTGTAGATATTGATGAGTGTGAAGACAATCCTAACATCTGTGATGGTGGCCAGTGCACAAACATCCCGGGAGAATACAGGTGTCTTTGCTATGATGGATTCATGGCATCTGAAGACATGAAGACTTGCATAGGTAAGTGAGAGTACATTTATTCCAATCTGCATTAAACACGGAAAAATTATTTATTAAGGCACTCTTTCCAACTAGACAGACTTATTGAAAGAGTGTTGCTCTTATCTCCTGATTTGGTCACCTGACCATAGAACCAGCCCTATTGCACAAATGCAGGTGTAATCTCTGTGTATGCCTGTAGACTGGGGTGCAAACATGGTGATCTATAGCACTGCATCTTTGGGTCCTCTTCCAGCGAGGTTTTTGTGCAGCTCACATAAAATAGTGCCTGCAGAAAGGAAGTGGGTGATGCTGTGGAAAATTTCTAGCAAGAGAAATCACCGGTGCTGATTTAAACTTGTCTCTAGGACAAAACTGTGTGCAAGTGTTGTACCTTGGTAGGACAGAGGCCTGAAACAGCGGATCTCCAAAACCACATTTTCACATTTCACATAAAGTCTTGAGAGTATCATTTCTCTCTGGGGAGAAATGTCTGACAAAACCAGACAATGCATGCGTGCATTTATGAATACATACCCACACATAGACATATATGTAGAAATTATCAATAATCACAGTCATTCTTTGGATAATGAACTGCACCTTAGTGTCTATTTTTAAGAAAAGCTGGCATTAAAGGTATGTTAATGCAGATATGGTAATATAGTACTGTTACCCCAGATCTCAAAATGTATGCTAGATAAGGAATAACAACCATGAGCAGTTTTTTCTTTGCATATGTAGTTTGTGTATCAAAATTCATATCTAAAGAGATTTTTCTAGTTACTTTCTAAGAATTGTTTTTAACAAATCTTAATTCATGGGGTTTTTTAGATGTTAATGAGTGTGATCTGCATCCAAACATCTGTCTGAGTGGAACCTGTGAGAACACAAAAGGCTCATTTATCTGTCACTGTGATATGGGATATTCAGGCAAGAAAGGCACAACTGGTTGCACAGGTAAGTTTTAAAGCTTAATTATTAATTTTTAGTTAAACTCATGAATCTGCTATTCTGGTGTTTAGAACCTCCTCTCACTGTGCTTCTTCCCGCTTACTTCTGCTCTTATTTTACCTCTCACCCAAAGTTGTTGAGCTGGTGTTCTGCTAAATTTCAGTTGGTACAGCATTCAGCCTGATGCTGCTTCTGCTGAAATGAGTGGAGCAAAGACTGGGATCAAAACTGGGTGCAAAACAACTGCACAGTTGTTCATCTAAGAGACCAGCAAATGCCATTATCTGTAACTTGACAAACTCTTGAGACCTCAGTGCATTTGGGTTAGTTAATTGTATGTTATGCAAGCAAATAACAGGTACCTGTTCAAAGTATTATTTGGCAAACATAGATGGCTTGAAATACGTGCTAAAATGTATTTTCATTTTTTGCAAAGTGTCAACAATACAGTTACACAACAACATTCTATCAGCAAAATCAGAATTTGCTTTATTTCATGTATTGCCAGCAAACAGAAATGAGATTCAAATATACAGGTACTGAGGGCATGATATTAATAATCCAAGTGCTGGTGTCTCAAGCCAAGGTGTTGAGAATCTTAGGCTTTGCCCAAATATGAATGCAAACATATGTTTAATATAATTTTCAATGTAGACTTAGGATAAACACATTTCTGGCAATGTCTTTGAGACACACTTTTATTCTTAGTCTGCTGTTATTGTACAGATTTAATAATATGTTTTTTTAAGTGCCCCAAACATATGAAGCTGGTTTTTTACAGCTCTCACAGAAATATCTGAAAGCTGCAGTTGTATTTTGCATATTGGACTATGGATGAATAATTGTGCATTAGTAACAGCTGCCTTTGACTTACATATGAACTGATCTAAATCCAAGAAATCCCTAATTGTACCCTGTAGACCAACATTTCAGTGTTCTTTCTTTCTGTGCTAAATTATATGAAGATCTTCAGCGCTCTAGACCTGAAAAGCCTCACGCTGATCAGTTACACATGGTGCAGCTGTCAGTCCCAGCCTAAGGAGCAGGCAGGGAAGATGAAGCAATGAGTCGAAGGCAAAAGACAGAGAAAGGTCATGGAGGCAGGGGAGGAATCTGAGCTATGACTCCTGGAGAAGTGCCTGAAAATAGCCACCATTTTGGCATCACGTGGTTCAAGGTAGTGGCAAATGTCCCAAGCAATATTTTTTTGTTAAAGGAGAGGCCAGGAAATCCCTCTCTCCTGGTCCCAGCCAAGCCCTGTGGATGGACACTGTCTGTCATGAGGGCTCTTCCCACCCCCTTGCACATTTTTACCTTTCGTGCTGCTTTTGTCTGCATGCCGATATTTCAGAGAGGATGGCACTCACCAGGAAAAACACCAGAACACCTTAATTACAACAGGTATTATGAGGGGCTCAGATTTGAAAGAGCCCAGTGGTCTAAGACAAAAAGGTGAAGTATCAGTTATGCTGATACAGCTGAGATGGGACCATACTCAAATAATGAACATTTTTGATTTAAATAAGAAAACAGGAAGCAGAGCAGGAAATTTCTAGGTCAGTTTCATAATGAAAAAACTGATACAGATCCCATGGTGACTACACTGTGCAGGTTCTCACCTTCTGGTTTTTAAAATGTCTGATTTACTGCTGGAGAACTTTGAATTCCCCATTTCTTGCTTGCACAGTATTAGAGCAGAGTTGAAGTTCCCAGGCTCAGGTACTGCAGACCATGAGAGCATCCTTCAATACTTCTTCTGGAAGGACCTTGCCAACAGCACCTTGAGCCCAGAATTCAGTTCTTGGAGACAGATCAAAAGCATCCACAGTTTTTAGGAATTCCCGTGGAAAAAAAAAAAAAATTACAGAAACGTGTACAGCACTTTGAATGGGAGATCCTCTGTTTCATGAGAACAACTAAATCATGTCCTTTGGGTTCTATTCCAGTTTTGTCTAAATATTTCAGCTCCCTTGTCATTACTGACTGTTTCCATTTTAACAAATAAACTTGTTTTTTTCCCCCCCAATCATTTAGCAGTATTCAGAATCCACCCACTGACTTACATTCCCATCCCACACAGATGTTAGTTCCCCTAGTTCTCCCCTCTCCTTGGTTCTCAGTAAGAATGTGGACAGAGTTTAGTAACAAAAATACAATTTTTTAAAATACGATGCAAAAATACACGCTGTAGATGCAGGTTTCCAGCATGAAGTGCTGTGAATGGTTTAATTTCCATTCACAAGGCAAACTGTGGTAATACTGGCTTAGAGCAGTTCATTTTGGATTTTCCTAGGTAGGCAGTGGTAGGCAGCCAGTAGAGAGAAGATTGCTGCGTTTCCCCTATCCCAGTTCCAGATCTCCCAGCTTTATGACAAACACCTTGTCTCTAGTTTTTCTGTCAATAAAGTAAACGTGTACTTGTGCAGAAATGAAATCCTGGTTTGGCGCTTGTGTTTGTATTTTGTGATTCATCACCACTCTGGATTACTGCCTGTAAATCTGCAATATTTCACTGTTGATGCAGAGCCTTAAACTTGCTCTGATATTTTCACAGAGAAACAAATTCTTCTCTGACTCTCTCCCATCCATCCTTGCTGTTATGGCTGTGTGCACAGCCCCCCTGGTGGTTCCTGGTGGAGGGGGGCTTGCACAAGCTTAGGGTGCTCTTCACAGTGTCAAATTGAAAGAGGTGAACTTGGGCAGTAATTGCCCAACACGGCCAACAGCTCAGAAATAAATATGTTCCAAGTCAGCTGGATTTCTCCACAGCAGGCTCAGGGAGCTGGAAGGCTGAGACCAGGCTCTGACTCTGCAAGGGCCATGCTGTTGCCATGTGGAGAAAGGCTGGTGGGAGGAATTCAGCTGCAGCCTTGGTGTGGGCTGTGAGCTTGGAGAGTTTGGTGTTGAACATCATCCAGCGATGACGGCGTTAGTGGGTACGGGAGGAGTGAGTGCACACTGCATACCTGCATGGCTGACAGCAGCTTGGTTCTAGGGAGGTCAGACATCTGATACAGGAAAAGGAAGAGGTGAGCCTGTCATTTGCCCTCAGAAACAGAGCCATAATATTTTGTGACTTGTATAATGTGCTCTCCTTTCCATTATTAGTGGCTTCTGGCCATTAATAATACATTGTGTTTCAGGCTTGATGGCACAAAAGAGTTCTGGTACCAGTGAAGCATATGTTTGCCCTCATGAATCTGGCAGCTGGCTGTGTCAGGCCGAATACCACAAGATAATGATATTGAGATGCTGCCCACCAAAGGGGGGTATTACAGGAAGAGTGCACTGGCAGGAGGCATCTGTCCAGCATTAACACGCTGTGCCCCAGTGTGCTGATGATGTAAGGGTGGATGGCAGGCAAGAGCTGAACTGTCCCCTGTGAAACTCCAAGAGTGCAGTATGCTGAATAAAATCTGAGAGTGATTCCAAAAGAGAAACAATTTTACATCTAGGAAGATCAGAACAGGGGAATTTTTCCATATATTTTTCTACTTTTATGAGCGCCAAGTTGAAATTCACAGTCTTTTCCCTCTGAAAAGCCTTCGTTTTTCCTACCTGATTACATGGGCAGCAACCCAGGAGGAGGAAATGCCTTGTGACTTCCACCAGACGACTGGCCCTTGGGGAACTGGACCCAGGCTTGAAATACCAGTGAAACGTCAGTGCGATAAAATGCACAGATATGCAGAGACTGCCAAAAAAATGTAAAAGTCAGAAAATGCTTAAGGGATTTGCATGATTCCTGACAGTACTGATTTATAGGTGGAGTCTGAATTAAATTTACAGTTTGCTAAGGATCCTTACAGACCACTGAAACCTAACAGAAAATGGTACACAGAGTACCTAGAGGATTTCATGCCCAGCGATGAACACATCAGTTTGTTTCAGCTAATGTACACTCTTGTTCTGTTCAAATGCAAAGGAATGTTTCTAGAGTATAGGTGAGGAAACAGTGACTTATTCCCGTGCTCCTCTAGGGCCAACTTCAATGATCCACTTCCAGACAGGGTAAGGATGTGTTGTGCAGATATTGGCTGGCAGTTTCTTTCCTTTGGTTGCCACATTCAGCAAGCACAGTGCAAAGGGTGACAGGTACATATGATGTGTATCTTTGCTGCACACACATTGAGAGCCCTAAAAGTTTGTGCCACTGTGATTAATGGGAGAGACGCTTCGTTAATTGCCAAAGGCTTGAGAGAAAAAATATTTTTCCAAAGAAGAGAACTGAAGGAGCCAACAAAATAGGGTGACTGACAGGTTTTTCTCCCCAGAGTGCTTGGGATTGTTATGATGTCAGACCTGCATATTATTTATCATGCGTATTCTCATCTGTTGTAGGCAGGCAACTCCCTTAGTATTAATGGGAGTTGTGCAATTGCAAAGCTGAGAACATGTGTGCAGCAGCACTGGGGCACAGTGGGACCGGCTGAGGATGCAGTGTCAGTCTCCGACTGGAATGTCTTTATTTTCCTTGGCTTGTCACAGACTCATACTGGAGAAGGTTGATATAAATCAGTGACTCACTCCTTTACTCTTTAGTGAAAATCCCCATGAAGTCAGTGGGAATAGGCCATCATTGTGTGAAACCCTGACTTGAGTAGTGTCCTCGTGGGTGCTCTTTGGGTCATGATACCTTTGCTCAGACCAAGTAATGCCTTTGTCTTCAGACAATTAAACAAAAATAGCTGGAGTATTTGAAGAGTGTAGTACTGTTTGTACTGCCATGCAGACAGAACAGGCTGGACTCATGCTTTTATTAAAGATATTGAGTTAATTTTTCCCCTACAGAGCTCAACTTCTCCTTTCTGTTTCATTCTGTGAAGCCATAATTCAATACTTATGGCAACATAAATCCATATTAAGCTCCAGTATAAGCAGGCATAAATTCCATTGATTTCAGTGCACCGTTTACACAGGACCATGTTTGGTCTGAGATCTCTTTTGCCTTGGAAATAATTGCAATGCAATAAATGTAGGCTTATAACTCAGCTGTGCAAGGAAAGGAGAGAGTTGGGATTATAGCAAAACATCTGAGTGAAACACAGGTGAACAGGAGTAAAATCTGGGATGAAGCCAGGGATGGTATTTTATATGCCTCAATCAGCTTTGAGTGTCTGAAAACCTTTCCATGCATCATGGAAATAAGCCCTGCAGTGTCCCTTTAAAGGTAGATGTATTAGAGAATACGTTTTGCATTCCCTATTTGATCTTTACCCAGGTAAAAAAGCATTGAAATCTATTAAAAATTTTTACTGGAGAAAAGCTGAAAAGCTTTTTTATTCAAAGCAAGTGGAATGGCATTTCAGTGGCTCTCAGGGGTTCTCAGGTACAGTGTGTCAGTGGGTCAGTGCGTGGTGGGATGGAGTCCACGGTCACTTTATGGAGAGTGGAAAATTTGGCTTGGGTTGTCTTAAGCTTGAGCCTGAGCATGACTTCATTGCGGTGTAGCTGTTGCATGCAAGTTTCTGTTTGTGTTTGCTGGTGGTTTAAAAAAAATTCTTGGCAGAAACCTCTGCTGGTGATGGAGGTTTTTTGTGGTGTTCTGTTGTGCTCTGCAGGGTATAAGGAAACTTGTGATTGTATGTTTTAAAGCATCAAATAATCAAACACAGTGGAGTCTTAATGTGAGCAGTGGTTTAACAGTTTGGGGTTTAAAATCATGTAAAGGCTAAAATATAGAGTGTTTGCCTCAGCTTTTTTATGTCAGTGTATACTGTAGCTGACCTCTCTAAATTCCTTCCAGTCTTTCCCCAAGCCAAAATGAGTTGCTTTTTTTTTTAGGCCACCCTTAAGATTTTTTGACAGGCACGAGTTTCCTGTTTAGGGTGATGTTATCTTTGTATGAGTTTCTGCACATGCTAAAGGCAAAACTGCTCTGAGATTATCCACTCCTGACCCTTTCTTTTAAGTTTTAAAAAGTAAATGTCCATTTGCATGTTTTCAGGCCTGTTGATGGAGTCAACATTCATTAATGGTAGATTCCAGCTGCCAGATTTAGATCCATATCTAGACATCAGCATTCAGATTATGGGAATGCTCATGTCTGGGGTTTTGAGTCAAAGCAATGCCTCACTTAGAAGGAGACTCAGAAAAGTAAGATTGGATGAAATTCCACTTCAACAGACTATAAAAACACCAAAAAATTAAAAGCCAACCCAACAAAAAAAACCCCCAAACAAACAAAACAAAACAGAACAAAACACACCAAAAAAAGCCCAAAATCTCAGCAACAAAAAACCCCAACCAAACACAAAACTCACCAAACAAACACCCCCCCACACACCCCTCCCAACCAGCAGTGGGTTTGGGTGTTTTCTGGCCTTGAGTATTTAATTTTAGGATAATAGACAGATGTTGTCTGCTCCTTAAAGTCATGTGTTGCTTTTGTGAAAAGGCAAAATATGTGTACCAGGCATAATGAAAGGACAGAGCCTTTTGTCTAGAGAAGTGTGGACAGACAAACCTAACAAAGTGTTGTGAAGGAAGTGGTTAAGATGATAGCTGGACACTTTCCCAGTAGCTCCACAACCTTGCCCTCTTTAAAGAGCTAATTGTTTTTTGGTAAAATCATAGGGAAATTCAAGTCTGTGATTTTGGGGCTGAGAATCCCAAAGGTTGTTACATATTTGATGGCTGATGCCTTTTCTTAATCATCTTCTTGAGAAGGGTCTGAGCTGGGTTTTTGTCTGTGGCACCATGTAGAGTTTGTGAGCTTGTTTTCCCTTTCCATCAGCTGTTTTACCCTGTGGGATGATTTGGCTTACAGCAACATCAAAGACACCTGGGAGGGCTAAAAAAATTGGTTTCAGTTTTACATGGTTTGATGTGAACTCTAGGTAAGTTACACCCTGCATGGAAGTAAAGCATAGTTCAAGAGCTCAGTTACAGAAAATACTGTAAAATCCATAGCTCAGATGTGCAAGAAAATTCCTGCCGGTTTTGTTTTAGTTACCAGTGGTAATTTCTGAAAACTTTGCCTTTGAGTTTATACATTCTCCCAGTACTTATAGGGGGCATTAATAATGTTTTGTGAGAAGGAAAAATGGAGTTCAGTTTGCTTTTTGCAGCCTATACATTTTGACATTGCCAGAGAACGCCCAAAAATGAAACTAAGGTGAAAATAGCAAGTACTGAAATAGAATGTGCTGGTGTGAATGTGGATGTTGAAGATTGGATGTCTTGCTGCCTGGTGTCTCCAAGGATGCTGACTTTTTCCCGCTGCCTTAGGTCTCCTGAGTTCCTAATAAACTGCATGCCTGATGAGCCCCTCGGCTGGCATGTTAAATACAGTGGTACAGCCTGTCCCCCTCCTTCCACACAGCAGAACCTGCTTCATTCCCTGCCTGGGGATAATCCTAGGGGCAGCTGCCTGGTGGTGCCTGGCTGGTGTTCATCAGCATCCGTGCAGATACGTGGGGGCTGTGGGAGCGCTGCATTCCAGGAGTCCCTGGGCAGCAGAGTTCCCTCTGAGGCTTTTTAGCAAACCATGCAATGTGGAGCCACCAGCGTAGTCCCTCTCTGCAGACTCTGCCCATCTCTGCAGGATGGGCACACTGGGGAAGTTGTATTCTGAGGTACTGTTTTCCTTCTTGAATATAGGCTGTGGGGTGAACTGCAGCAGCACTGCTTTACTTGCCTGTCAGAAAAACAGGTACTGAGGTAGTGGGGCAGCACGTTTGAAATATGCTACGTGCTTCTTTGCTTTTCTTTGCTTTTCTTTGTTGTGATTTTCTCTTCAGCTTCCTTTTTAAATGTCATGTTGTAAAGAAATGCACGCTTTCTTTTACGTTCACATTGTTTTTCTTGAGGAATTCTAGTGCCAGTTATCTGGATATGAGAAAGCGTGTTCCATGAGCTCCTCAAACATCTCTGTTTTGACAGATATCAATGAGTGTGAAATCGGAGCCCATAACTGCGACAGACACGCCATATGTACAAACACAGCAGGAAGCTTCAAATGTAGCTGCAGCCCTGGCTGGATTGGAAATGGTATCAAGTGCACAGGTGAGGGTCTTATGCATTTGTATCTGTAAGGTCAGACCACAGCGGGGTTCTAGCAATTCTGAAAAAAACAATACCACACCTATAAACTGAGAAGACAAATGGTTATGGAACTTGTTAGGTCGATTTGACATGATCTGTTGGAGGACAAATTCTCCACCATGGTAACTGTGAAATCAGCATTATCTCATATTTGGCTTGTGAAACAATGAGAACAGACTGGACCGTGGAGAGAGATGCTTTGTGCTTGAGGGCAGCTGATGGGAGGCAGTGAGGGGCCTGCTGGTGCTCCCCGTGAAAACAAGGTACAGGTCTTAGTCCTGAGTGCCCTGGAGCTCCTCAGTCACAGTTACCTTGTCAAACTTCTTTGATGGGCTGCAAATAAGCTGTTCCCCACCTTTTCAGTCAGATGGCCACACATATGTGTGGGTTTTATTATGGAAGATTATTTAAAGTAGAGTTTCTGTGTGCCATACACTATTTAAAGTTGTATTCGTGTGTGTTTTTTAACTGTGTGTTTTTTAACTAATATTTTTTGGGTTTGGGTTTTTTCCCCCCCTATTTTATTGTTTTAAAGATCTGGATGAGTGCTCCAATGGAACCCACATGTGCAGCCCACACGCTGACTGCAAGAACACGATGGGCTCCTACCGCTGCCTGTGCAAGGAAGGGTACACTGGGGATGGCTTCACTTGTACAGGTGAGCTGCCTGAGGAGAGCAAAGGATGAGCACCGGTGCTACCGTGCAACCCAAGTTAGTCTGTGATCCAATACACAGAAATAGCTTTTAGACATTTGAAATTTTCTTTTATATGCCATCATTGATTGTGTTCTCCTTCACCTAGGTTGCCACTGCTTAAAAGAAATACTATATATTATACATAGTCTAAATCAATTGCTTTTTTTCACTTGATAAAATGCAATTTTTCATTGAGCTTTTCTTGTTACTTGAAGTGAGTGGCAAAATTATTAAAACAATGCTTGATTATGTAATTTGACTAGTTAGTAAACTAGTCCATTGGCTGCTCACCTTAACACTTAAATAATAGGGCATATGCATCAAAATTAGTTCATAACATTGCCTAAAAATGTTTGTCCTTTCCCGAGTGAGTGTCCATCGTCTTTACTCTATCCTCCTGACAGCTGGTGTCAGGATGCAGTGCTGGCATGAAAAATGAAGGAAGTAGCCGCTTCTGAAACCTCATTTTATAAACTGTAAATGAGATTATAAAACTTTGCTAGAGAGATGTTTCCCACCCACACTTCAGTCTTGTGCTTTGAAGAGCAGCTTAGCTCATGCGTGCTTAGTCACCAGGAGCCCTGCTCCTGCCCTGGGGGTCACAGCGTGGCTGGGGGTGCTCGCTGCAGGCTGCTGCTGTTTGGAGCAGAGCCGTGTGGCAGAGCTGCTGGGCCAGGCTTTCAGCTGGTGCAGACCAGCAGCACTCTATCAACTACAGCAGGTTTTTAGAGCATCTGAGAATCTGGATTATCAGGCTTAAGGCTGAATTTGAATCATTCCAAATTCTAAGCAGACCCTGGAGTTCTGTTTGATTCTCTCAGTATAATTTCGTCTTGAGTCTGATTCAGCTTCCTCAGTGGCCTTCCTAACCCAGTGCTCTCTGTTAATTTCCTGTACGATGGTTTCCAGGAGTCTGTAAGCTACACCCTTCAGATGGAATGCTTGCAGAGCTTCTGCATTCAGTAGAACTTTTTCTTTTAATTTGGATACTTTATTGTTTGTGAATTCAAGAGGTATCTGGGACTCAAACTAGAGCACTCAAATGTTCTGTAAGCCTTCTGCCAAAGTGTGCAGTGTGCAGCATTCCCCCTGGTAGGTGATTTTTGATTTACCAGCCATGGACTTTTCAAAACTTCACGCTGCCAGCCAGACTCTGTTGCAATCAGGAGGTGTTTCTGTGATGTGTAATGTTTCAGCTAGAGAGTAAGGGCCGTGATCTAGCTGAAGGTGAGTGGAGTCCAGTAGCAAGGCTGTTGTTCTCATCAGCTGTTAACCTGCAGTTTGGTTTTGGTGAAGTTCTTTTCATGCCACTTTTTGTCAGCGTTTTGATGTTTGGCGTGGAGAACTGCCTGCTACCATATGTTTCCTCACTGCATAGTAAACCTCTTTGTTTTTTCCAGTTACTGCCTCTAGGCTTTGCTGTATTAGAAACAATAACTATAATAAATTTCACGTGCTCATTCCGAGTCTAAATTTGACCCTATGTACTGCCTCCAATTGTTATTAACTGTAGCTACTCCAGGAGTCTGTGCCTCTCTGATTTTCCTTTCGATTAGAAACTGTATTTTCAACATGTCAGGAATATGCAGAGCTGTTACATGTAGTAACCTCTGCACGTAACTAGATTGTGGTTTCTTCTGCACGTGTTCAGATGAATAATTAAAATACTTGGAAAACTGCATGCTTCAGCTCAAATGTTGGTGAAAAAACCATCTTTACTGCTAACTTGCAATATCCCTTCCTTTTACAGACCTCGATGAATGCTCAGAAAACTTGAATCTCTGTGAAAATGGGCAGTGCCTCAATGCCCCTGGAGGGTATCGCTGTGAATGTGATATGGGATTTTTGCCAAGTGTAGATGGGAAAGCATGTGAAGGTAATTCTTTGTAAGCTTTAAACAACACTCAACAAATTCTGCCTTAATAGTATTTTATGTTCTAGTTTTTTACAATTGTTTGCTGTTGTGGTTGTATTGAGAACAGCATGAAAATTTTCAATAGTATTTGGTTTTTAGGCTTTTATGCAGTTTATACATTTATTATAGACCTCTAGATGTTCATCTACCTGCTGTATATAGACAGAAGAGCTTTTCAAAGCCTATCTTATGATATATTATTTTGGGGTCCAATTGGTGATCCAAATGGCACTCAGAGCTGCCATTTCTTCATGATCATTTGTGTCCAGTTCTTCATTTTATTCAAAACAATTAAACAGAAGAAGTTGTTGCTTTGCAATGGTGTGTATGAAGCTGAAAAGCAGTGATTTGGTGGCCAATAGAATGCACATGCTTTGAGGGCTTCTGTGAGGTGTAGAATCAGAGTGTGAAGCCTTGCAGAAATTTTATATGACCAAAAAACCCAATCCTATCTGACCATTTGTTCAGTTTCGAAGGTGAACTGTCCGTTAACAGTTTACAACTCGTTCATAAGAGCTTTGCATCTGCAAAGATTCAAAACAATCGAATAATAAACATTACCAACATGATTAAGGTCATGGATTTGATTTGAACATTTGAAATCCTTACTTGATGTAACACTAATCAGTTAAGTCAGTCAAGAAGATGAGCCTTATCATCCAACATAGTAATAACCCAGTAATAACCAATAGTATACCAGTAATACCAGTAATAACATAGTAATAACCAATAACCGGTGTTCGATGGAGTTCATAAGTACATCACTATAAATAGGATTTTTCCCCTTGGAATGTGTTCTGTGTATTTTTTAGTAACCCAGCAAGTGAAATAATTTGAGAGTGAACTTTTCTTTAAACTGAATCAATATTAGGTTTCATGTTTCATGAAACAATTTACTTTCGAACCTTTTAGCTAAGTTTAAATAGCTTTTAGAGAGGTTAGCTCCTGTTGCTAAAACAGACTTGCCTTCATGTGTCAGATGTGTACACTAAGTGCAGTATTTTAAGGTCCTTTGTAAGCAACTTTTTTACTGTATCAAATTAGTTGTTCTTTGTGCAGTGCACATGGCATTCAGTGAACACTGAATCAGACTCAGTGATTTGGAGGAAAGGCACAAAAGTGCCTGCTTGCCGAACTTCAGATCTGTCAAATGCAGAAACCCGAGGATGAACATCACTTTTGGACACAGGCACATTCCTTGCTGGTGTCCAGCTTTCTGCAGATGACTGCTGATTTATAATGAACTTCATTTTATTAAGGCATATCTTCTGCTATGTTTAATATTGCTACTTGTCAGATTAGCCCACTAATAAGCTAGGATGGTTTCTGGCACAGCTTCCGGAGATATTAGAAGGAGCCTTTTTCCCAAAAAAATCGTTGTGGATTAGGTTCCTTAGGCTCCAAGATAAATCTTTCATGTTACCTTTTCTTGTCTTACATGGTGTGCAGAAGCTGTTGTCTTCCACATCCATGCTGCTGAAAAGTTTTGCAGTTCTCTATGTCTCAAGAAGATAAGGAAACCTCATATTTATCCCCTCCTGTTCCTCCATCAGATATTGATGAGTGCTCACTTCCTAACATCTGTGTCTATGGTACCTGTCATAACCTCCCGGGACTCTTCCGGTGCGAGTGTGAGGTGGGCTACGAGTTGGACAGAAGTGGTGGTAACTGCACAGGTAACACTTGGAACAACATGCTTTTTAATCACCTGTTAGTGCCACAGTCAGCTCCCAAGGAAATTCCTTTAAAAAGCTATACAAATCAAACTGACTGTAGGAAAATACAGACTTCCCTACTGTATAACACAGGATTCTCCGTACCTTTTTCATGCTCTTCTTTACTGCTCTTTGTCAACCTCTGATAGCCCCTTAAGAAGGGGAAAAACAGATCAGAGAGACCCCCTCTGGTAGAGATCTGTTGTGCCTTGTACAGTACTTCACAATACTGGATGGTAAGCTATGGCCTTGTCTTGTATTTTTCCCTTAAGTAGTTTTTTAGTACTTTATGTGAATCTTGTTCATAGATTGATTTTTTCAAGAAAAATGCTTTTTTTCTTTTTCCTATGAAATTTTGAGTTCATCTCAGACTACTGTTCTTCTAGAATGCCTGTTTATTTTTTAGAGCCTTCTGGAGATCAGTATCTTGTAACTAATGCATTTGTGATGGTCAGCATATGGTACCTGATACATCAATGGTTTTTAGTGTCCTTGAGTATTTGTTTACCACGTGCTGCTTTTTTCTTGCAGATGTTAATGAATGTGCAGACCCTACAACCTGCATTAGTGGCACGTGTATCAACACTGCTGGTAGCTACACCTGTGAGTGCCCTCCTGATTTCGAGCTGAATCCCACCCGAGTTGGATGCGTTGGTAAGGGACACTCCTTGTGTCATTTACAAGTGAAGCTCCACAGAGGGACTGCAAGTCTGACTGCTTAGGAGTAAAGTCCAAGTCATGGGAAAGGGCTTGATCAGGCTCTTCAATTCCCATCCCAGTGCCCCTGGCTTGGAAGCTGTGCTAGGGCAGCAGGAGCCTGTCCAGAGCTGATGCAGCATGCCAGCGGTGCCCCGCTGCCAGAACCAGCCCCTTGGGGCTTGTTAGAGCTGTCCACAATTTACAGCAGGCAGGAGACAATTTTAAAATTCAACAAACTTAAGCCCACATCCAGCTGGCCCCAAGATGGCAGGCAAATGAAGTTGTGGCATGAAGCCACCCATGCTCTTGGAGCACTGAGTGCACTTGGCTAGGTGCAGCTTCATGACCAATGGAAATGCTCTTGTATTAGGCTCCAACTGCTTAGTAATCCTAGTGTTTTTTTGGTTTTGTTTGCTTAAGAGGGTGTAGGGATGCTTCTTGAATTTAAATATGTTTGAAATTCCTAACATTTAGTAGATGCTTTCCTGCTTGTAAACCTCGAGTAGAGGAGAAAGCAGTGGATATCTGGAACTGGAAGGATGTACAAATGTGAGGGAAAATGTGAGTGAAAATGAGAAAAAGCCTGGCTGAACTGCCCTTGGTCATGATGAATAAATTTCCTACTTTGTGAAACGTCCAAAAAAGCCAAGGAATGGGGCACCAGCAACCTACCTAAGTGGGAAATGCTGGGCCCCCCTGGGCAACACAACTTACTTGCTTTGGTGTCCTGCAAGAAATGGGAGCCATCTGTAGGTATCCCTCCCCGTGAGAGGATGTGCTGTGTTTTGCTCTCTCCTAAGATGTGTTTGTCCTTCTGTGCACTGTGAATAGATACACGCTCTGGCAACTGTTACCTGGACATCAAAACTCGAGGAGACAACGGTGGCACCTTCTGCAGCAATGAGATTGGAGTGGGTGTTTCCAAGGCCTCCTGTTGCTGCTCCCTGGGCAAAGCCTGGGGAGTTCCCTGTGAGCACTGCCCACTCGTGAACACAAGTGAGTCTGCTCTTCCTGGCTTCAACACAGCAATGTGTTTGTTGGGTTTTTGCCTAATTTAGCCAGGTAGCTCAAATACTGGTGTGCATTTATTGTGGATGTGCAGGGGACAGGCTTCCACTGGTCTTAACCAAAAACTTTACTAGTCTTTGAGAAAGATTATTTAGTCAGAATATTATTATCACTTCTGAGCAAGTTTGCTATTACACCAAAAACTGTATTATGAAAATGGAATAACAGATGATGTTACAGAGTAAAACCTAATGTCTCTAGCTGGTTATTTTGTAACTTTACATTTAAATTATCTATAATAATCTTATCCATTTTCAATACAATTGTGCTGAAAATGTTTCTACTATCATAGGCTCATAAACTGATTTTGTTTTCAGCTGAATATAAGGTTCTTTGCCCTGGAGGGGAAGGATTCCGACCAAACCCTATTACAGTTATATTAGAAGGTAATGTTTGCAATTTCCTATATTTCCATGTCTGAAACTGTGAAACTCTATAGTGAGGTTTGTGGTTTTTTTTCATGGAAAACATTAATGAAATGTTTATGGGTTTGTTTGGACAGATATTGATGAATGTCAAGAACTGCCTGGACTTTGCCAAGGAGGAAAATGCATTAATACATTTGGTAGCTTCCAGTGTCAGTGTCCATCAGGGTACTACTTGAATGAAGAGACTCGAGTGTGTGATGGTATGGAGCTTTCACTTAACTAATCTTCTGCTTTATTCTTTGAAAATAGTGACAGATCAATATGCAGAGAATTAATCTTCCTTGAAAAGGAGCATAACCAGACTAAGCAGTGTCAAGCTCTAGGGTGGGAAATTGAACAAGTCAAAGTCTTGCATTGAGAGTGTGAAAATTCCTTCTTGACCATGTTGAAATATATGCAAGTTTTTGTTTAAAATGATCATATTTTGATCAAAACCAGAAAACCCAACAATTTTTTCTATAAGTAAAACATAATTTGCTAACTGGCTGTAAAAAATAGCTGTTTGTTAATGGGCAATGAATAAGCAGTCAGGTAAAAGAACAAACTTTCGCCGTGAATCTGGTGGGCTGGTGTGCCCATGTATTTTTCCACTGCTTTTTTCAGTCCTGCTGATCTAATGGCCAACTGAAAATACTGGTTGTACTGCAAAACATTTTCCTTTCCATAGCACAGTCAGCAGTACGTGTCACATTCCGTGCCACTCTCGGGGTGTGCTGGATAGAAAACCTTAAGCAACCCATCAAGTTCTAAAATTTCCCATTTTCCAGGCTGTCTTCAGTCTTCTAGATTGTTAATAATGTTAATGTAGTGCCTACGATGTGCAAAACACTGCAGAAATACAAAACATTCGGGCCCTAAATTAAGGCTGAACCAAAGTGCTTCATCCATGTTGTGCTTGCGTAGCTCAGCAGATGCTGAGTGGTGTGTCAAAGATACTCTGAAATTGTAAGGCTGGGGGAGTATTTTTTGACTTTTGGGAACTGAGGTGTTTTGGGGATGGTGTTGTGTTTGGTTTTGGTTCGATTTTTTTAAACAAAACTTGCTCTCTTGATGAAGTAAATATGACATCTTGTGTTGGGAAAGTTGCTCACTTTCCCCAGTCAGGCAGTGCTCAGTGGGAACTCCACAGGGAACTGCTTTGGTTCTTTTCCAGATCTAAGAATCCAGAATGGGGAGATCCTCAAATACTATTTTTGTCCAGCAGGTGCAAAAGCCAAATTGCTGTTTCTGAGCTACCCAGATGTATCAGAGTTCCCATCTTTGCATCACAGCTGGGCTTTCCATGGCCCCCGGTGCTGCCACTTCCTTCTCTGTGTGGCTTCGCTCCACCACGACCTTCCTGAGAGCCCCTTCAGCTCTTCTCCACCAGTGACATTTCTGTTCTCAGAAGCACAACAAGAAAGCTTCTGTGGCCACTCACTCACTGCCTGTTTGTTCTCTTCTAGACGTGAATGAGTGTGAGACACCTGGCATTTGTGGGCCTGGCACGTGTTACAATACTGTTGGGAACTACACCTGCATCTGTCCTCCTGATTACATGCAAGTCAACGGAGGGAACAACTGCATGGGTATGTGCTGGGGTTTCTTTAAAGCTTTATCTCCATGCATTGGGCCAGGGAGATCATCTTCTCTAAGAGTTGCCTACTGCATTGGCCTGAGGTTTTCTTCATTTTCACAGATATGAGAAGAAGTCTGTGTTACAGAAATTACTATGCTGACAATCAAACCTGTGATGGTGAGCTGCTCTTCAATATGACCAAGAAAATGTGCTGCTGTTCCTACAACATCGGACGTGCATGGAATAAGCCCTGTGAACAGTGTCCTATCCCGAGCACAGGTACATTTTTGCATTGCAGAGCTGTCTGAAAGCCTTGGTAGCATCATAATTATATAACGCCATTAGAGATGTTATGTCTTTTTCTGCTCTTGTGTGTCTAAAATGAAGGGATTAGTTGTTTCTTTGTCCTGGAGATGCTCAGCCCTAGTGACAATGAAGGCATATGTTGAGTGGTTTGTGTCCATGCTGCTGGGTTGTGCCTCCCTTGTGCCAGTTTCGCTGTCTCAGAGACTTCATGGTCTATATTGATTAATCCATCTCTTTGCAAGTGCTTGTTGATCCAGTGTGGAGGCACTGACCAAGATTTTATTGGTATTGCTCCAACGAATACAGGGTCTGGTCTGCTCTGCCTCGATTGCTGTTTGCCATGAAGGGCCTTTGTGGCAGCCTTTGTGGGCTTACAGAGACCCCTGGGTGTGCTCTGAGAACGGTCTGTGTTGAGCAGCTAAATGTAAGATGTAGGAGTTTCTCTGCTAATTGTATGGGCATACAGGACTCTTCCATGCTGGATAAGACTGCTGGACATCCCACTCTGGTTTGAGGTAGTTTGATTCAAGAGCATCTTCCTAGACACTTGATTAATTTCCAACTCGTAGTTCAGGTTTTTAGAGACAGATCTGAAGCTGTATGCAAACACTGTGATGCACAGGGATAGGCATAAACAGAGCAAAATAAGCATGTGAGCCCAGCTGGATGAGAACCCAAGTGAACTCCCATGGTGAGTCTGGGAAAGGAGCTGCCTACCTCTGCGTGCCCTGCAGGTGCTGAAAGAGTAGAAGAATTTTCTTAGCCAGAGGATATGATGAATTTTTGACCGTTGATAAAATCCAAATGCTTTAATCAATGCTTTGTTTTCCTGTTGTAGATGAATTCTCCACACTATGTGGAAGTCAAAGGCCTGGCTTCTTCATTGACATTTATACAGGATTACCAGTTGGTGAGCTGTAATTTTATGTTTTGAACTAAATTCCATGCTACCTCTGCCTGGGGAAGAGGGGAGGTTTGTTTTCCCAGTTTATTTTTTCATGGGAGGAATAACAATTAAAGAGTGTAATGGAGTTCAGCCCTCTGTTTAAGTCCAACTTAAGTGCAAACTTTCTGCCTGGCTACTCCTAGCTGCAGCAGTGATAGTTGCTGCTTGTAATCAAGGCAACACACAGCTCCAAAGCAACTGTGATCAGGCCTACATGAGCAGGGCACAGATACCGGGAATGAGAGGTCTGGGAGTCAGGCCAACCAGCGTTTGGTCTGAGAGGAACTGGGAGTCTTTCCTTCAAACTAAAGCAAGATTTAGTCTGACATTTCACATCAGTCCCCCTGGGTATTGGTTTGACACAAAAATCCTTTTTTGTGCTCAGCTGGAATATTTCTCGCATATGTTATTGTGTGTTACATTTGAATCGTGAGTAACAAATTGCAAAACAAAAAGAGGGAGAGAATGAGGAATTCTAGGACAAGGAATTGAGTAAATCCCTAATGGGACTCCCTTTTGTTTTTATTCACACTAAAATGCAAATGAAAAGCAGATAATGTACCCTGTAACAAACAGAGATGGCATATAGGCAGTAATCAGATGCATTAGCATGAAGCTGTTGCTGTGATACAGTGTTTTGCTAGTTAGATGGAAATATTTCCAGTAAAGGGGAGAATGTAACTTTTAAAGAGGTTACAGAAATGTACAATATTTATTATTTACGAGGTCATTTCTTGGAAGCAAAGTTTCCCCTTCTGGCTATTAGCATTAGTCCAAATTGTGCCGAGCTAATTGGGCCCTTCATCAGCATCAGCAGGGAGCCCTTGGATCTTGCTGCCATGCCCAGGTAAAAGCTGCAGTGCAGAGTTTGACGTGTGCAGGGGCATTGCAGGCTGCTCTGCCTGCGCTGCCAGGCACGGAGCTGGGCAGGTCAGGAGCCCGTGGAAGCAAAGGGCCATCCCACAGAGCCCACCAGTTCATCCCAGTGCATGCAGGCCTGTGCTGGGACTGAGGCACACGCAGCTTCCCACAACTCTGCAAGGCACAGCTCTCCCCGCTGCTTGGGGATGGAGGCTGTAGCACTCAGCCTGCTGCTTTGCACAGAGGTTACTCATGTCCCCTACAGCTGCAGGCACGGGATTAAGGGAGAGCCCTCTCTGCAGGGGCAGTGCTCTGTGTACCCTCTAATTTTTGCTTACAGTCCAGTGATGTTACTCTCTGTTTGGATTAAAGTTCTATATAGTTGCTCCAGGTGTTTGTTTCAGAAACAGAAATAGTTCTATTTTTACTCATCCTGTATATCAGAGGACTCAAAATTACAGAATCTAATGTAGAAAATTAAGGATTGGATCCAGCAGCAAAATAAAAATAACCCAAACAAAACCACAACAACATTATCTGATGGAAACTCCTGTTAGCTGATAATTTCCCATCATGTTCTGTGTCTGTGTACCTCAGTGCATATGGCAATGTTTACTAAAGGCAGAGGCTTTGGAGGAGTCTCTGAACTCTCTCATGTCAGAATATTAAGATGTGTAAGGACCCAGTAGGAAGACATATAATTGTAATAGCAGCTGGGATTTTTTTCTGCCAAAATCAGTTGCTTAACTGGGGTGTATATAAAGCATTGGCAAGCCCTGGCTGCCTGGCTCAATCAATCTAATTAATAGCATGTTGGCAGCACTTCAGATGTTACCTGTCATTGGCACTTTCAAACTGTTACATAAAACCCTGAAAGCCTTTTCAGATTAACAAGGGTAAAACAGTGCAAAACTAATTCTGGTAAGTGTTTGCAGTCAGTCATGCTCTCCTGTATTAAACCAAAGACAGTTCCATTCTCTCTCTGGCTCTTCCCAGTGGCTCTGCTGTAGCACTCGGGAAGGTGATGAGGTTCCTCAGGGCTGTGGGTGGGAGACGTGAGGAAGGACGTGGTGCCCTGTGCATTTGTCTGTAGCAGGATATTCCTTCAGGATAGTGAGGAGTCAGAACCTGAGACAGCGGGAAATACCTACATTGCTTCAGCTTGGAATGACTCCCTCACTGTTCAGCTGGGAACGGTCTGATGCTTGCATTATGTTTGATAATTACCTTAAAGGGTAAATGCATAAGGACATACTCTGTAGCAGAAGAATCCATGAAGTGCTCAATACAAGTATTAAAAAAAAAAATTATTCTTGCAGATATTGATGAATGCAGAGAGATTCCTGGAGTGTGTGAAAATGGGATCTGTATAAACATGGTTGGCAGCTTCCGGTGCGAGTGTCCAGTGGGTTTCTTCTACAATGACAAGCTCCTGATCTGTGAAGGTAGAGTGCTCCTCTCATTCACCAGCTGGCAACTCGGACACTGCCAAATCAGAGCCCTGCTAGGCATCCTTAATGAGGGGAGAATACTGGTATCAGTGTAATAAATCTGTGTTAGTTCAGACATTTAGAATTCTTGTGCATAGAAAATGCCACATTTTCTGTCAGACATCTAAGGCCTTGAAGGCACATGAGTCAGCAGTCATGGGAAGAAATATTTTTTTTCACATTTGACGGTGAAGCCAAGAAAACAATAGTTGTCTTGAGTCAGATCATGAGCACAATTTTTTTAATTCCAAGATTTTTTTTTCTGATGGAACAAATATTTTTGTAAAAAATATAAACAGAGGAGGGTTTTTTTCCAGTTTGAGCATTCCCTGACATTGTATTAGTCAGTTTAATGGAGAAACTGAAGATAGCATATGAATTGCTGTCATTCTGTGGTGTGAGTTATGACTGCTGGCAACATGGGTGCTGCAGGCAAGGCATCGAGAGCTTTGAGTAAAAGCATCTTCTGTGTGCTGCTTCTAAGTGAAACCCAATTACATTTCTAGGGAGATAAAGTTCTCTTTTTGCAGCAGCTGAAGTAAGGAAAATTGATCAAAATTTTTTTGCCCAAAGCTTTGTGATGGTGTTTACATTGAAAGCTACTAATACCTGTATGCTAAAAAAAATGTGGTTTTGACATCTTTCCACCGCCAGCTTACCATAAAAACCCAACTCCTCTCTTGTCTTGGCAGATATTGATGAGTGCCAGAACGGGCCCGTTTGCCAGCAGAACGCAGAGTGTGTGAACACAGCTGGGAGCTACCGCTGCGACTGCAAACCTGGCTACAGGTTCACGTCCACGGGCCGCTGCACCGGTGAGTGCACGAGGGGGTTTGGAAGGGCTTGGGAAAACAGCTCTCCTCTCCACAAAGCTGGTGTTTCAGGAGGTGATCTGAACTTCAAGAACTCTTTTCTTAAAGTCCTTTAGGGCATCCCGTAAACATGAAGGCAATTCCAGGCCCATCCCATGGATGTATTAGTGGGAGTTAAAAACCTAAGCGGGTGTCTGTCTTTCACTTTATCCCACCAAATGCAAGCATTTTTCTTTAGCCCTTGTCACGTCTAGGAAGGAAAGACCATTTAATTCACTACCTTTTCTGTATTTTCTGATTTTCATTATGATTTTCTGTATGTGTTTTAGCAATTTACTTTCCACTTGTATTTTTACAAATAATTCACTGCTTGCTGCTGGAGTTTCTGCTGATAAGGTAGAATTACCTGCTTGCCTGTATGTATTAACTAACTTGAAAAGCTTACTATTGAATTTCCTAACTTTGATACAGATTTAAACAGGCCCCATAACATTATTTTTAAATATTCACTGAGTGAGATTGCAGTTTTCTAATCTATTTGCTTTTTCTTATAATATCTTAGTCCAGAGAGGCATTCATGTTATCTTGCTTACTTGAAGAATTGCTGAGATTTTAAAGACTGCAGTGGGTCTAGCTGCTGTAAATATTATATACTACACACATTTCTGAACAAAATAAGAATTACAACGGAAGCTGGTAACATTTTCCTTGGGTTTTTGCTTCTGAGTACTTGAGTTTTAGGAAGTGCACTTTTCCCTGCAGTGCAGTTTTTCATTGTTTCATGTGACCCTTGAGGGAAAAGGGTGTAGGGGAAATCAGAACACTACTATGAGAACTAAAACTTTGCTTTGTTAAGCTATGCAGTGGCACATGTAAATATTCAATATGTTCCTAATGTAATTGTTGTTGTTAAGGGTTCATTGCAGTAGTACAGGAAGAGCAAGGGAAGGTTCTGATATGGGTTACAATTCCAAAGATGAATTGGCACAAACAGTAATACTTCCCTGTATTTTGCTCTTATTTTATATTTGGTGAAAATAAAGTTACACAATTAGAGTAAAAATAAAAGTGGTTGATAAAGTACGTGATCCAGCAAAGGAAGGAAATTCCCAACCAGCCTGCTGGGAGCAGGGAGTGGTAAGCACCTTGCAGCACTGGATCAGCCATGCTACTGCATGGAGAACGATCACCCCCTGGTAGTTTATGTGCTGTTGAGTCAAACCTGATATATCACAGCCACTAGGAGTACTAGGAGTACTACATTTATCTTACCTTCAAGATAGCAGTCTTCTGGTGCTCTCTATTGTGTGTACAATCAATACTTTTTCTTATAAATTAGTTTTTGGCATCACTATTCATTTGCCCACAAAGCACCAGAGAGTCATAGTTTTTCTTTTGTCTCTGCTTTCCTGAGCTGTGAAGATTGGGAGTTCTTAAGACAGCATTGGCTTTCCTCTGCCTCCTTCAGACTGTAATTAGCAGTGGTGTCATCAATAACATTGATCTGGGAGAGCTTGGTCCTCAGTGCACACCCATCCAGAGTTACTCACGGCCCCATGTGCTGTGCAGAGATCCTGGGGATGGGGCTCCCAGGATTGTCCATGTGCTGATTGTCCCTGTGCCAAGTACTGTGCAGAAGAGAGGCAGGAAAACCAGATTTAGTACATGAAGTTCTTTGCAATTAGGAACGACTTGACTCTTACTTTTGCAGTGACCTGGGGATGGTTTGCTGAGAAACTGCATCTGCTTGGCCTAGATTGCACATAAAAGAAAATTACTGAACACTAGAGTCTAATCAATTTTAATACAAGCTCATGGCAGCACCTCAGTTCTCGTATTTTGGAGCTGCAGCATAGGAAGGAAGGAAGCATATTGAAACAAACCAGCTCTTGGTGCTGATGAGGTCAACAGAAACACCTCATTTGATTCATGTTTCTGATTTGTCATGGAAAAAACTATGCCAGAGAGCAAACATTTTGTTTGTTAACATTTTATTTCATTTACTATTGATAGAATCCTGGGTTCTGCCTGAAAGCATTTGTAACGAGAGTAGCAGGAAGCACTCAGCTGTTGAACAAGTGTGAGAGATGCCCTGCTATTGCAAGGCAGCAATCACATGCTGGCAGGAGAGCTTGCCCCCTTCTCTGCAGAATTATACGAAACATTCCCTGCCTCCATACAGCAGTAACTCTTCTTGCTGTTTGAGCTCTGTCCAGTTTATAGGATCACCACATTTCATGGATGCTGTACCACATGTGTGGGTACTTGTTTTATCTCTGCATGACGAGTTGATAAATCCACAGTGCCTTTTGTCTCTCTGTAAGCCTAGTGAGAAAAGCGTGGAGTTCATGCCCCTTTCTGTTCTGTTGATTTCCATGAGTTGATCATACAATTTGTGCTGCAATCAAATGTGGTTAAATGCAAGTAGCTGCTTTCTTGAGAAGAATGCAAACTGTAATTCATATGCCTCTTTCAAATCTCCTGCAGTCAATACAGAGCCCTCAGACTCAGACCCTTTCCAGTCTCGTGTCATTAATTCTGCTTTTCAAAGCCATGCTTTCCCTCCAGCAAGCATTTGAGTTTGCTAAATATAATTTTTATGCTAAATTTTGTTCAGGTCCACAAATACTGGAAGAAGTCATTTACATGCAAATAAGCCCCTTTTCTGGGATTTACTTAGTAATGGTTTTGTCAGTAATAAATTAAAAATACTATTTTAAGTTAGGCCATGCAGTGGATACTGTCTTGGTTGCTGATAATGCATCTTTCCAGCCTTGTAGTTCAGCAGCCTTAGCTTTCACTGCACCTCTTTGCTTTCAGATCGGAATGAATGTCAGGAAATTCCCAATATCTGCAGCCACGGGCAGTGTATCGACACTGTTGGAAGCTTCTACTGCATTTGTCACAACGGATTCAAAACCAACGATGACAGGACAATGTGTATAGGCAAGTATATCAAATTAAACTGAACTTAGGCTTCCAGTAAGGTAGTTGCTAAGTCTGTCCTCTCTGTAATACGGAGCTGCATTACAATAACTGACATTGTGAGCCATTTACCACCAAAGGTGCAAAACTGGTCATCAGAGATAATAAAAGGCTGATACTGAATGAAAACCATCTCATTAAAGTAGAGTGAACCTTTAAAATTACATATCCTGTCTAATGAACTGCTAATGCTTTCATTTTTGAAGAAAATATTTCATTCTTCTTAGAATTTTCCAGAGCATCTTGTCTCATGTATCCCTTTAGGCAAGGAGTTTAATAGGTTAATATTGAAATGCGGCAGTCGTATACAGCCTACTTGGTAAGAGAGGGAATGAAGGGTAGGTTTCTTGCCAGAAAAGAGCATTTTTCAGAAGCAGTCATCTTCATTAACAAGGGAATTTTGTATTTAACCCATTCACAACTGTCGGTTGTGTGCTGTATGAACAAATTGAGATTTCAGAATGCTTACAATTAAAGATAACTTAGACTTACTTTGGGAAGGGTGATACAGGAACCACAGTAAAGTAAATGACTGTTGGACCCTTGATTATTTTTGTAGATGTTAATGTCAAGTGTGTAAACCTATGTAAAATTGTCTTTTTGAGAGACAGGACAATCTTTTTGCCTTCTATTCAGTCTGTGGGCCGTGGGTTATTTCTCTTCTGTTCCTTTGTAGATATCAATGAGTGTGAGAGAGATGCCTGCGGCAACGGAACCTGCAGGAACACCATTGGCTCCTTCAACTGCCGCTGCAACCTGGGCTTCATCCTCTCCCACAACAACGACTGCATAGGTGAGGGGTGCTGAGAGCAGGCACGTGCTCCTGAGACTTCCCACTTCTGATAAAAGTACCATAAGTACCATCTTCCCTTTTGCGTGATCTGCATGATTAAAGACAAAACCCTATTTCTTCAGTCTCAAAAGGCCTCTTTGGTTACACACTGCTCACTTTTCTAGAGCCACTTGAATGCTGGCACAAGATACAGGGACATTTGGTTTTCACTCCTGCTCTGACAATTTTATAACATAGTCATTTCCCCTCACTTTTGAAATGGGATTGTGCTATCAGTTACTTTGTTGATACAGTGGAAACAGAAGTCTCACCTACCCAGCTTCCATTGTTGCTGATGTTTCTGGCATCTTTCAATGTTATTTTTCTTAGACGTGGACGAGTGTGCAAGTGGAAATGGAATGCTCTGCAGAAATGGTCAGTGTGTGAACACCATCGGGTCCTTCCAGTGTCTCTGCAATGATGGCTATGAGGTGGCTCTGGATGGAAGGACTTGTATTGGTGAGTGCTTTCTTTCAGGGTTGACAAGAAGGGCAGCAAACCTTGAGCAGATGTGCTTAGTGAAACAGCAGGGTCAGAGAGAACTGTCACACTGCCATCATTGTACCTAGCAGAAGAAAACAATGACAAGAGGACAAGAAGATGACTCCTCTCCTGCTCCTGAAAAGTTCCACCTTCAGTTTGATGGAATCAAAATTAAAGTGGCCTCAGTCAGAGATTTATTGAGATAACAACAATTACCTCAAATACACCGTCTTTCTTTTCTTCTAGATATCAATGAGTGTGCACTGGAGCCTGGAAAATGCTCACCAGGCACATGTCAGAACTTGGATGGCTCATTCAGGTGTATCTGTCCTCCTGGATACATCCTGCAGAATGACAAATGCGAAGGTGTGTACAGAACAATCCTGCTCTGTCTCTTTCTTAGCTGCTCACAATTGGTACCTATTTCCCTTGCATTTAAAAGTGAGTAATGCTTAGGCTTTTGTGGCAGTCTACAGTTCTGAACTGTAGCCACTAGTAAGTCTCTCACTTCCTAGAAAAGGTCTCACCAACATTTGTTTGAACCAGAACTACTTGCTCTGAACCCTAGAAAAATATAATCCCAGGCTATTTCCTTGATGATACATTGCTGAATGTACCACTGCCTGAGGATTTGAAAACTAACTCTGGATTTTTCACTTGGATTGCTGCTTCCTCTTTCTGTTTTATTTTTGTTGGGCTTTTTTGTTTGTCAAATATGATAGATAACAGTGATGATGTAAAATTGCACTTTATGTAGTACAGCTGCCAGTGTAAATATTATTATTTCTCATCTCTTTAATTATTTTTCTTACAGACATTGATGAGTGTGTGGAACAGCCAGAAATTTGTGCCCTGGGCACATGCAGCAACACTCCAGGCAGTTTCAAATGTCTGTGTCCAGAAGGCTTTGTATTGTCTTCCACAGGAAGGCGATGCCAAGGTAAGTTCATTCCTATTTTCTGGCATTTCAAAATTTGTTTGCTGTTTCATAAAAGCCTTAGTAGCGAGCTGTTTCTAATACAGCAAGAAGACTCTGGACTCAAACAGTGTTTTTCATAGGGAAAACATGATAATTCTGTAGCTGGGGCCAGGTTCTGTCCTGCCCTAACATCTGTTTGTCATTAAACAGAACATTGCAATAAAAGGGGCGAAGATAATGTTAAATGCAGCAGGTTACGCAAAGAAATCATGTTGTCCTGAAATCCTTTCTTGCACCCCTGGAAGAAATATTGGGGCTACCTGGACTCTTTGTAGACAGCAACAAGACACAGAGATGGAGCATGAACAGGCAGGAGACTAAAGGCAGCATTTCCAGTTTTAAGGATGTTCTTAGCACTTACCATATTCACCATAACATTTTTATATGCTGATCCTCTCTGCAAACATGTGGCTGGAAAAAAAGATTGTTGGAAAAAATTTGCAAGCAATGTTGTATGGACAATAAGCACCCATCTGCTTAGGGAAGTCTGAATTTGGCTTCCAGATTACTGTATACACAGTGCAGAGCCTAAACATGGGCACTCACAGACAGATCAGATGCTAAAAGCTGAACATCTAGTAATAAAAAGCCACAGGTTATTTTATTTTGTGTATAAAGAACAAGCACAACAAATTAGGGAGTGAGTTCCTTTAAAGGCTTTGGAAGTGATTAAATAGATATAGCATTAAATGTCCTATACACTGTGCACAGTGGGAACCACTGATGAGTAAGACCTTTATAAGGACCTCTGTAGTTTTGCTTGGCACAGAACAGTGATGCTTGTTGACACCACAGCGAGTTCTTCACTTCACAGTGGGCTAAATGAAATCGTGGTTTTGGTAAAAATGAATCCAACCTGCAGTAAACATTCATCCGAGTCTCCAAACCACCATGCAGTTTGGCACAGTTACTTCACTCAACATCAAGAAAGCATATTTTAGCTGTGTTTATGTAGCTTGTATAAATGAAGTTTCTTCAGTCTGAGGGTGTTCTTTTCTTCAGGTAAGAAGAAAAAAAATCACAAAAACCCACCAAGAAACAAAATCATAAAATAGAATGCAGCCCAATCTTCTACTTTTTTAACACAGGCCACTGTTCCACACAATGTCAGAGGAAAATGCACACTTGTGTATGAACTTCAAAAGGGCTTCTCTCCATGCCCTAAAGAGGACTGTTCTTTTTTCAAGTATCTCAGGCCAAACAAAGTTTTGTTTAAAACTTCCCATTACCTAGGACTTTGTTAAAACCTGGACACTGCCCAGCATTGATGCTGCAGCCGGAAAACTGGATGAGCAGCTGCTTCCAGAACTGCCCTGCTGCTGTCCCCCTGCCAGCACAGAGAGCTGCCAGCTCCCTGCCTGCTGGATGCTTGTGGTCTGTGATCTCAGCTCTGTCCAGCATCCTGGTTACCCAGCTTCAGGGAATGAAATGTAGTGCCACAGGGAGAGTTGGCTTTGTTTGTGTGTACCTCCGGAAGAATGAGGAAGGAAAGGGCTGTTGAAAATTGCCTCTCATTTTAGCGCTACACAATATTGTCATTGCAAGTTGATGAAAATCTCTTGACTCGAGTGATTCTTACTAGTAATAGAATATCAATTCTTGAGGCAATATTCAGTTTTTTCAGAGAGGAGTGAGGATAAGAGGACAGTACAGCCCTTCCATTTCTGCTGGACCAAAGAGAAAACCCCTTGCTTTTCCATGACTGAAGTAGGAAACTATCCCGTAGCTTTTCTTTACTGGGGTACGGAGCTTCCCTCCTTATTCAAATCTTCCACAGTCAGGGGCAGTGATGGCTCCTCTGAACAGAGCTAGATGGAAGTTGGGTGTTTCGGTGGGGGGTATCCTGTATTTTTGCAGTTAACACCTCTAAGTGAAAATTGTGCCAGTTACCCTAACTGCTCATAACAAGTTTTCTTCTCTGTGCAGATCTGAGAGTGAGCTACTGCTTTACCAAGTTTGAAGATGGAAAATGTTCTGTGCCGAAGTCCCGAAACCACTCCAAACAAGAGTGTTGCTGTGCCTTAAAGGGGCAGGGATGGGGAGATCCCTGTGAGCTCTGCCCAGAGGAAGCAGATGGTGGGTTATTGACTAGCTTACCATACTGCCTCTCTGACCTGAAAGGAGATTGGGATTCTTATTAGAAGGAATTCTGAAAAATAATTTTCTAAAGGTGTTTAACCCTAGTAATTGTCATTGGTCTCTGTAAAGTAGATGCCATTGCAGTCTCAAAAACCAAGTCCCTTGGATAGTCAGATATCAAATATATTCCTTCTTTGTGTATAGATTTGTTACAGTGATTATGGGCTGGGTATTTTGCTGTGGAGGTATCACATACAGAAAGTAGAAAGCATCAAGTAAGTCCTCGATAGGCTCTGAATGGCAAGTCCTGAAAGACACAAATGGAATTCTTCTAACTGTAAATAGAGATAGGAAGAGGTGCCATAAACATGAAATCTAATTAAAATAAAACCCCAAACAGTTAAACTAGATCTGCATCTGAAATTTGTTATTAAGAAAATGTAAATTTTCAATCTTATCAATGTGAATGACTTGCAAAAATAGCAGGGAATAACAAAATGCAGGCCTTGAGGAAGGAAAGCCTCCCTGGACCATTGCTAAAGAAACACTTTCCTTTGTTAGTATCCTTTTTAAGACTGAGTAAGTCGACATCAAGCAACTCAACAGGCCTCTGTAGCATCGTGGTGCAATTTGCTGAACGGACTTTAATTCGTGCTGACAAATGCGGTTAACAGCATTAGTGGTTTCAGCAATACATGATTGCAGCTCATTTCATTCATTAGTCATGTAGATGTTTTGCAGAAAATCCTCACAAAAGCCGAGGTTAGGAAAAAAAATTAGCAGTGCCAGTTGCAATATTCCTCCTAGGCCTATTGCCTGCGCATGTTTCATTCCGTTGACATGGACCATGTGAACCAAAGTCAGTCAGAGAAGCACAGCGTATGTTGCAGCATTTCCTCGAAGTGTCAGCACATGTATTTTTCACAGTCCAAACTCTCTCAAAGGATGTCAAGGCCCTTTTTCTCATCTTTAAAAAAAAAAAAAATAGCTTTAAGATAGCCGAGTCTGGATTAAATCACGCCTTCTTCAGAAAATGTAGGAAATTCTTCTTTTACAACAGAAAAAATGCAGCCACTGCTATTGATACTTCTTAAACAGAAATGCTGCATTAGTTTGTTTCTAGAGGAAGTTAAATACTGCTAATTATTCACAGGATCTTACACATAGGCATGCAGGAGATTGGATGAAATGTAAAGCAAACATGCAGTTTTTGCATGACTATAAAATTATAAGTTTATACATGTACATACTTTTTTTTGGACCCGAACATGAGGAGGATGAACTGGTAGCAGTGGTTACGTATAGCTTGTGAAGAATGCTTATTGCCAAGACAGAATTTAACATATGGTTTGATTTTCATGGTTTTCTTGCAGAGGCATTCAGACAGATTTGTCCATTTGGAATTGGCATCCTTGTTGGACCTGGTGACGCAAGACTGGGTAAGTGCCTGAACTGCACAGTGCCATTTTTGCATCAGTGTCCCTTTTCCACCCATAAGCCATTCTCCCTTTCAACTGAGAATAACACCTCTGCAACTATTTCCAAAAGCCATGAATTGTGGTAATTTCTATACCTTTTTCTTTCCCCGGTTTTTCATACGGATTTCAAATTCAAGCTTGAATATCTCAAATATCAGAAATTAAACTTCTTTTAGAGCTGGGGAATTTATGTAGGCTCCAGAGAATGGATCTAATGTCACGTAGCATACTTGTCTTTTCTTCTACAATATGTGTAGCCTGTTTACAGTAAATGGTTTTAATCCTCCAGAAGTGCAAACCACAGTTTCCCAGATCCCTGCAGTACATTCTGTTCTCTCCCAAGACAAACAGCACTTCAGCCTTATTGGCAAAAGTCTGAATTTAAGGAGCACTGGATGACTACTGCTTTTCATATCTGCTGCTTTCCCTGTAGCCGCAGTCAGAGAGGTTTATATCTGACATTTAGAATCCGTTTCTTTTCTGCATTCTGAAAGCTGGCCTGCAAAACAAATTCTGTGTCCTAATCCTAATATGTCAGAATTGAAATATTAGTATTTTTTGTGATCTCAGGAATATTTCTTGCCAGAACACTTGTTCTTTGAGAGAAGTCTAAAATCACATGAAGCCAGTTGCACTTACTGTGTTGTTTGTATTTCTGGTTAAGATGTGGATGAGTGCCTTGATCCTGATAACTGTAAATTTGGGCAGTGTATCAACACAGATGGATCTTTCCGCTGTGAATGTCCGTATGGTTACATCCTACAAGGAGCAGAATGTGTGGGTAAGTATGGCTGTTCCAGCTTCCATTTGAAAGCTTTTCCTGAGTTGCTAGGTATGGCATTAAGGAGCAGTGGGGTTGTTTTATTTTAACATTGTGGGGTGTGCTGGTGCTTAAAACCTGCCAGGGCAGGGCCTGAGCAATCTGCTCCAAGCTGGTCCTGCCCTGGCTGAGTGTTTGACCCACATAACCTCTAGCAATCCCAAATTATCCTAGGAGTCTGCAGTTCTAATTCAGTACTTAGTGAGTTCTTGCATTTTCTGTTTTTCTGGTTGTACATCAACAACATAGATTTTATATAACTTTGGTTGAGTATAACCACATATTCTTGCCTTGCTCTAACTACGTGCAGATACTGATGAATGTGCTGTTGGAAACCCATGTGGAAATGGAACTTGCAGGAATGTGATAGGAGGCTTCGAATGCACCTGTGTAGAAGGATTTGAGCCTGGGCCAATGATGACCTGTGAAGGTGAGACTCCCATGTGTTAAGGACTGTTGCTGTAGTTGTGTTCCCTGATTTTGAAAACAGCTGAGGGAGTAAAGCAGCTTTAAAAATAAAACATGGACACTTGGAACAATATCTCTTTATCTGAAACAGGAAAATGGGCTCCTCCTTCCTGTACCCACCTTGAACTGCAGTATGTTTTTCTGACTGGAAAACTGGAAAAACTGGTATCTACTAAGGGACTGCCCAGAGAGGGGCAGGTTGGGGTGCAGTCTCTCCAGAACAGTTCCCAGAAGTGCTGCTTACCGTGTGTATGGTTTTTGCCTACCTTCTTGAGTGAAGAGACTCACTGTGGATGATAAAAACAGGAAATGGGCTGCTTGAGTGAGTTAGGGAGAAAACGGGGAACAAACCAGAAAATACAAATACAGTGCTCAGCAATTACCTTGGTACCCCTAGGCTGAATATTTTTCATGCTTTGGTGTCTCATTTCAAAAATTGAAATTTGAAAGTGCGCAAAGAGAAGTAAGGAAAATCAGAGGTATAGAAGGGACACTCAGAAAACTTTTCAGTGTGGAAAATGTGGTTGAAGAGATACATGGTTTTATAACGCCACAAGTGGTAAGGGTACCAAAAATAGAGGGAACATGTTAGACAAACCAAAGCAAACATTTTTATATGCATAGTACTTATTTAAGTTGTGGAACCCTTTGCTGCAGAATATTAGTGAGGCCACAAGTATAAATTGACCCAGAAAGAGATTATACAAATTTGTGTGGGAATCCATCAGTGGAAATTAAGCTTGATGGTTTGGTTGTGGCTTTTGGCTGTGGAAGTCCTTAAACTGAGAGGCTGTATCAGGGGAAAGATCTCTGCATACATGGTATGAGGTTTTTAATATTCATCTCCTCCTGTTAAAACCAGAGAGAGGAGAATGTCCTCGGACATTCTGACACTGTCCTCTGACTTGACACAGCTGTTCTTAAATTATCTGCCACAATCTATTTCTTTGCAAGCCCATACAAAAGAATGCTTCTATTTTTGCATCAGATTGCATTAGTTTTATATACAGTTAGAGCTTCATTCACTTCCCCGTGGAATTTGGGTGAAAGCTCAAATTGCAGAGGAGGAGTTAGCAGAGTGCATAAACATCACTATATAGCAGGAATTACTCAAGTAGTCCAGGCCGTATGTAAATGCACTTCAAAATAATGTTTCTAGTAAGGATATTGTTTTATGGAATTCAGTTTGTGAAGAAGCTGAATTAGTGCACGTAGAATTTAAATAACCAACCAAAAAACCAGAACCTAGATGTGGAAAAGATGTAGTTTGAACTGAGCAGGTATTTTGGCAGCATGGATCCGGAAATTATTTCCATTGGCTGTTTGCTGTTGAACTTATTGGAACTTCAGGTAGCTGTGCAAACATCCTGGCGTGTCTGGTGCCTGCTTCTCTACAGAAACCCACGAAGAGTAGAACCAAGGGTCCCCAACCATTAAAATTAGTCCTCAGTAAACTGGGATCTGTGGTACTGCCTGTACCTAAAACCTGTGCTCTCTGAGGCTGCTGAGTTTCACACAAGTGTTTCTCTTCCCCCGTGGTCTTTGTCACTCCGAATCCAGATGTCAACGAGTGCATTCAGAACCCTCTGCTCTGCGCCTTCCGCTGCGTGAACACGTTTGGGTCCTACGAGTGCAAGTGCCCCGGGGGGTACGTTCTGCGGGAGGACCGGAGAATGTGCAGAGGTAAAGCTCCTACCAGGCTCTCACAGTTAGGAGATGATGATTTCAGTTCCTGCAGGGGCAGGGCTCTGACTCACTGCACTATTGGGCCAGAGTTTTAATCCCAGGAAGTAACTGAGTCAGAAAGAATTTGGGATGAAATTCTATGGTTCGCATTATGCACTTGATTGTACTAGGCCTGTCCTGCCAGTAAACTTACACATCTGCCTAAAGTGAGGTCATATCAGATGATGTGGTTTTGTCTTGCCCTAAAAATGGGCATTTGGGAGAAATCAATTTGCTCAAGGCTAGTATATTTTATGGTTGGTTTAGAACAATAAATGTATGTGTAGGGTTTGATTACGATTGAGATTCCAAAGTCAGAATTTACTACTGTGAATTTCCAGGATCATCTCTCTATGTAATAAAGTCTAAACCTTGTGTTTTAGATCAGAATGAGTGTGAAGAAGGAATTCACGACTGTGACTCAAAACAGATGGAATGCAAAAACCTAATTGGCACCTACATGTGTATCTGTGGGCCTGGTTATCAGCGCAGACCAGATGGGGAAGGCTGTATAGGTAAGTGACACTGAAGTGTTGAGCTCTTGAAATACACAGTTCCTCAGCAGAGCTAAAAATTTTGGATTTAACAAAGTGTTAAGAAACTCAGGGGAAGAACTGCACAACTACCTGGGTAATGGATCTGTTGGTGCTGCGCACACTTGGTTTTGCTGTTCAGGTGTACACATCTGTGGGCAGTAAGTGGAAAACCTGAGTGTGGGAGTCTTTACAATCAGTTTGTACTGCTGCAGCTGAATGCTCTGAGGGAAGAAGGTGAGGATTTGGGTCGGTTGCTGTAGGCTCGTTTATCTCTGTTAGCATGAATGCGAGTAGATCTGAATTTTTTTTAAACCTTGGATGGCATTCAGAAGTGCAGCTGTAACTATGAAAAATTTTGAAAACCAGTGAGGAAATTACTGCAGATATAATATATATATAACAATTGTGAGCTAGATGGCCATCTTTCCTCTGAAAATTGGGTAAAAGGACCTTTAAAACGTAAGAAAAAGGAAAAAATTGAAGTTTAACAGGCAGAATGCACAGCATACCAGCCTCTCTTACCTACATTAGTCCTACTTGGACTTGATTTGTGTCATAAAATTTCAAAAACGCAGATGAGAATGAATGTCAGACCAAACCTGGGCTCTGCGAGAACGGCCGTTGTGTGAACACAGTGGGGAGTTACAGGTGTGAGTGCAACGAGGGATTCACCGTCAGTGACACCCAGGACGAGTGCCTTGGTAAGTCCCAGTTTACACCTGCATGAGCTGTCACTTGCACAGCAGCAAGGAGGGTTGAAATTCAACACAGAACTGCATGGTGAGAGAACACGCTCCTGACTTCACATGCCTTTGGGAAGGGGCCTTTGTGTGTAGGTGCCCTCTTGCAAGTCCCTTCTTGCCGTGCTCACCCTATCCCTGCTTCAGTCAGTCCAGCTGGGGTGACTTGCTGCAAAAGCTGACTGTTCCATGGTTTCACTCAGCCAGGAACTGCTCTGACATTTCTTTGGTCCTGAATTTCAGTCAGTCCTTTTTCTCCAGGTTCAAACAGAAACATATTTTTATAAGCATATTGTAACTTCTTGTCTTCCACCTTTTGCTAAATTTCTTGTCTTTGTTTCCCTTAGATGTCATTCTCTCGTTCTTACTGCTGGTAGTCTTTCACTCTCAGTTCCACAGTCTCAGGGTGAAGTATGCCCTTTCTGTTACACTTCTGAATAAATTCCCAGTATCTCATGAACCTCTGGAGAGATTCTCTGTGATGCACAATTTGTCTTCCAGACAACAGGGAGGGCTACTGCTTCACTGAAGTCTTACAAAGCATGTGCCAAATCGGATCGAGCAACAGGAACGCTGTCACCAAGTCTGAATGCTGCTGTGACGGTGGCCGGGGCTGGGGGCAGAACTGTGAGGTCTGTCCCTTCCCAGGCACCGTGGCCTTCAAGAAACTCTGCCCTCATGGCCGAGGATACACGTCCAGTGGAGCAGGTACTTTTCTTTAAATGCTCTCTTAGACAATGCCAAATTAAGTGATAAATTCTAAACTCTCTTTTTGCATATTTGAACACTGTAAGGTCCTAAATGTTTTGGATATCAGCCAAAATTTTCTGAGATTTTTCACGTTGACCGAGTGTAGTCCTTTGGGAGGAGGGTGCACAGCCAAAGGCCCTGGATGATGAGGCATCCATCCCATCTTGGCAGATACTTGCTTTATGTCCTGGTTGACTGACATGCACTCAAATGGGAATTTGCACTCTCACATTTGAGTGTGTTGCAGGGACACATTAAGAGCTATTTGTGTACATAAAGGCACAGTGATGTTTGATTTTGGGAGGCTGATACACGATCAGCTCCAGTTGTTCCCTTCCGCTTACAGCTTGTTCATTGCATAAGAAAGTTAGATTAATGCTCCATGCCATATTTTTCCACTTAATATTTCTCCTTAAATCTCTGCAATATTTCTCTATTTTATGTAATTATTTTATGTACGCTGTGGGTTTCTCTGTGTCAGGTCACAAGAATCTGTTGAAGCTGTACAAAATCAGTTCCATTGAGAACTAACCCTCGTTTAATTGCAGATATTGATGAGTGCAAGGTTATTCATGACGTGTGCCGCAACGGGGAGTGCATCAATGAGAGGGGAACTTACCGCTGTCTGTGCAATCTGGGCTACACTACAGACATCACTGGCACTCTCTGCGTGGGTAGGTGTTCCATCATGGTATTCTATACAAAGTTTATTACTAAGAGAGGACTTGAAGAAGGAAATGGAAAGATTTGGAAAAATGAGAAAATAAAATGTCGCTTGTTAATGCTTTTGGGATTTGGATTTTCTTCTGATCCATCCTGAATGTTTTGTAAAACATTGTCACAAATCTTGATTACCAGCACTGAGGTATCTGGTTTTGCTTCTTGTAGATCTGAATGAATGTAATGAGTCTCCAAAACCTTGCAATTTCATCTGCAAAAACACAGAGGGGAGCTACCAGTGTTCATGTCCAAAAGGATACATCCTGCAAGAAGATGGGAGAAGCTGCAAAGGTAAGAATCAAGAATAGAATTTACTGCAGAAACTCCGTGTTTCACAGGCAAAAATGAATACAAGGACATTTAAATGATGCAAATCTGTCTCCTTGATTCATGTTGAGTATTTCCACTAAAAACAGTGGAAGTGGCCTGCATAGGATGGAGCTGGTATTTCAGTTAATTCCTCATTAATTTGGATGAACAACAGATCGACAGGAATTTTTGCAGGTTGATGGCAGCTGATCTTAAAAGATTCTGTAAATAATAATATCTATGATTGTTCTTATTTTGATAAGCATGTTGGTTTAAGCCATATAATTCAATGATAAATGAATCTTATTGGATGCAAAGATGAGCAGGGTTTGCAGTGCATTGCCCAACAGCAACAGAATTTTTACCTACTGCTTTTGCAGCATGCTGGATAAGGCACAGCAGTGCAGGAGAGAGTATTCATTAGAATTCCATACATTTATGTGTCTTGGTAACTAAGATTTGACCAGAACCACACCAGTTAGAGCAGCAATTCCAAATTTGGCATGGAGAACGACGGTGTACTTTGTTGTTAGCATTTCAGTATTTCTTTTGGAGTAATAGTATGCTTCAGTGCAAGGCCATTTTCCAGTCTGGCAAGTCTCATGAAGGTGGTGACTTCCCATTTATTGGCTGAGCAGACATTTATTATGTCACAGCAAGTTTCAGAGGTGAGAGTGGTTCTGCAATTCAGGGTTAGCATGGACACTGTGTAGCTCCAAAGTCCCATTCATTACATGTGGGGCTTGATGTGAGAGGAACTGGAAGACAGCGTGGAAAGTGAGATGCAGATTCAAAAGGCTTTATTTGCTGTTATTTGTAATCACTTCTTTCTAAGTCCGGGAAACATAAGTGAAAGATGTTTTCTCTTGGTTTTTTTAGATCTTGATGAATGTGCAACAAAGCAGCACAACTGCCAGTTCCTTTGTGTCAACACTATTGGGGGATTCACTTGCAAATGTCCTCCTGGATTCACCCAGCACCATACAGCCTGCATTGGTAGGTGACGTGGGAAGGGAGACACAGATTTGGGATTTATTACTGACCCGTACTCCAGAAGCAAAGTAGCAAGGAGGTAGATTCATCTTCCTGAGAAACCAAATGGAAACACAGGCCAGATTCTGATCCTAATCCCACCAGAGCAGAAGATGCAAAGAGGCCCCTTCCTTCTACCTTCCCTTGCTTTCATAATCTGTCTTTGAATTTTGCACTTGCAAGAACTGGCCAGTAAAAACACCACTTTGTAATTCTTGCCTTACCCTTTCTTAGGCATTGAGCAAAAAACCAGTTCTATTTCTCTTCTTGTAGCTCATTGAGATCGTGTCAAGGCTTCCTGAAACAACAGCTTTGAAATATGCATTTCTGCAGTTGTCCTCTGAACACATACCCACTGGGTATGTGGGAATGTTAAACTAAACTGCTTCCTGCAAAACACACTTTCTGCTCTGCAGGCTGGATCCTGTTTCTGTGTCAGTTTGATGATCCCATGGTATTGGTAGGAATTTGGAGGTGTTTAAAGACCAAAACATCAAACTCCATATTCTTGGTGAAGAAAAGGAGTGCTTACCTTCCTGTTATTAGTTTTGTGTTTCCAAATTCAAAAGAAGGCAGCGTAAGCTGTCCTGTAGTGCAGAGTGAGAACCTGGGAGGGCAGTGGAACTGCTGTGTTACTGATGTGCCTTTACCTCCTCCATCATTAGTGTGGCCAAAGGATCAGCTTTGAAATGACAACTACAAACTAACATTGAGCTTTGGTTTCCCTCAGACAACAACGAGTGTGCTACTGAGATCAATCTTTGTGGGGCCAAGGGCATTTGCCAGAATACTCCAGGAAGTTTTGTTTGTGAGTGTCAACGTGGCTTCTCACTTGATCAAACTGGGCAGAGCTGTGAAGGTGGGTACAACACAGTGCACTTAACTTGGCTTTCTCTTGCTTCCTTCATCTTCTTTCAGCCATGCTGTTGTCCAAGGAAGGACCTATGGAGTAAGCACCAAACCTACAGAGCTAAGCATGTGTAGGTTGAAGGGGGCGGGGGGAGTACAGAAATTCAGAAACAAGGCAGTATTTCCCTCCATGGGCCAGAAAAAATGGCTATGTTGTGGGATTCTAAAGAGCTGGATAGATATTTTCCGAGGAGACGTAGCCTGGAATGTTTTAGTTTAAGTGTTGTAAGTTCAGTGAACTTCTTTTGAATCCTGCAGGGATTTCTGAGGGATTCATCAAGGACAGGAAGTCTTGCATCTCCAAGGTGACCTGCTAAAGAGAGAGTTCAAGGGCTGTAGTTTTATTCCCCTGGGTCCTTAGAGCATTCTCCTGGGACAGAGTTTGGGTTGTTTGGAAAAGAGATATCCTGGCATTTCTGGGTTGGATGCCTGAGTAAAAGTGTGGGTCTCTCTGCTGTGGAGCTGGGGCCCTTAGGAAAGCATTAGGGATCCCATATAGAAATGGCTTTCTGCTGTCTGCTCCACAGCAGAATGCAAAAACTGAAAATTGTGACTGAATGTGAGCTTTCCATGGTTTTCAGCCCTGTGTTACTTGCTGTGGAGCCACAAATCCAAACCTGAAAGGCCCAAAGTGGTCAGGTTTTTGGAAATATACCTCTATATATATGATAAATGAATATATATGATTGTTTGTAACATGTTTTCCAAATACAGCATAATTTGAGCCTTTCTCCCAAAACTCAGAGTGTGTCTCACCCTTTCAGATGTTGATGAATGTGATGGAAACCACCGGTGTCAGCATGGCTGCCAAAATATAATTGGAGGGTACAGGTGCAGCTGCCCACAAGGATATCTCCAGCATTACCAGTGGAACCAATGTGTTGGCAAGTCACTTTTGTAAATTTGTACATTAAAATGCATGTTAGCTTTGTTAGCAGCAAGAAGTGAAGGGCAGTGGTGCAGTTTGCCATACTTTCTTTTTCTGATTATAATTTCCTAAGTTCAGCAGAGTTTCATTACAAGTGTGTTCTCCTGTGAAGGCAGAGTGGGTATGAAGCACCATGTCCTGGGTCAAGAAGTGTTTAAGCACAAAGCTCTCCTTGAGGGTGCTGGAGGTTGTATTGACTTTGAGGAAACACGTGTTACTTGTGTATTTTGTGGTCTTGTGTATTTACTTGTGGTACACAGGAAAAATACTTGTGTATTTTCCTGTGGTACACAGGAAAACTTACTCAGCTCTGCAATGGTCTCTGCTTGGACAAAGGTCCTGTCTAAGAGTGGATGGTGGATTGAGCCGGGCACTCTCAGATTGTTAAATTGTAAAATTCAACTTCTGGCCCCAAGCATCTCAAATTCCCTTAAAATCCTACTCAATCTGTGCTTTCTCATGCTTACAACACCCACAGGAAGGCTGCTGTGTTTAAGCCCTTCCTCTGCACAGAATTAACAATTTGTCATATTTGAGCAAACCTGCAGCTGTCTGTCTAAAGATGCTTCCTTGAAGCTTTGGGATACAATTTAGAGTGGGTGCTTACAGGGCAATTCTGGTTACAATTAATGAATGCTAGTGCTCATAAGTTTATGTTAATAAGTAAATATGCTGGTGAATTAAATGCCTATTTCTTCCCTATCTAAACTTCGTTGCTATCCCAAGTCTCTGAGCCCTCATAGATGGGGCTGCCTGTGCAGGGAAAAGCCTCTGTTTCAGCAGTGTAGGATGCTGCATATTCAAACAAGAGAAACAGGAATCATTCTTCCTCTAGTGACAGTTATGTGCAGTTTTCATCACTTTTAATGGGCTTCATGCAAGCTGGTCTTGTGTGGATACCCAGAGATGTGTTTGATGACCTCTTTGAGAACAAAGGGCTTTATAACTTTTTGTTTGGCTTTCTTTGCTTTCAAAAACATAAAAATGCCTTGCCTTGTTATCACTGTGGTGCTCCAGGGAAATCTCTGCTTTTAACTGTGCTTCCCAAACCTCCTGACATTATATGCAGTCCTTGCTGTGACTTTTGCTTTGCTCTAGCTCTCTGTGCCTGTAACATACAGGGAACAAGGAGGGAACACAAACATGTGGGGGTTTTGAATATTAGTTAAATGAGCAGAGTTTAGGGTTAAATTAGAATTTAATCTGCAGGAGGATAAAAAACCCCCAACAAACCAGCACTGTCATGTCTGGCTGCTGGAGGACACTGGAATCTGAAAAAGTGCAGCAGTGAGTTTTGTGAAACATCTTGCCTGTTTCCTGGTCTTCCTGGGCAAAAGCATTTAACTAAGTGTATTTCCAAACCAAGTGTACACTGTTATTCCAGCTTTTGAGCCCAGTGACTACTGTTTAGATTTATATAGGGTACACCAGTTTCAAAATGCACAAGCCCTGAGTATTTGCCCCACTGAAAGAAAGGCTTCAGCCTTGGCACCAAAAATGCTGGTCCACCAGAAACTTCACCAGGGAAAATCCTTCTGAGAACCACAGCTGGGGCAAGACTCAGCCAGCACTTCCACCTTCTTGGACATGGGGCAGTCCAGGCAGAAATCCAAAGCTGTAGGGAAGGAGGTTTGGGTCCCTGTGTCCTCATGGCATTTCTCCTTCCTGCTGAAGCTGAGCATGACAGAGCTGTGTGTTACAGAGCACAGGAGAGCCAGGCTTATGTCTGACAGCACAGCTTGTGAAGAGTCTGAGGGTCCCAGAACTCTTTTTTTTCTTTCCTTCATATTTTTTCTTCCAACAATCACCCAAAATATGGGAATTAACCTCACTAGTGTCCCCTTCCTTGCTGCTGTGGAGCGTGGTGAAGTGAGCATATCTGCTCTTGATGCAGTAACTTCCTGTGGCCCAAAGAAGCATTTATGATGTTGGTATAGTTGCTGTGAGGTGTGACAAATACTGAAACGTGGCTCTGAGTTAATGGCAAACCCCTACAGGCTCTGGGAACACAGGATTCAGCCCCAGGTTTTAGTACCTTGTGGTCTCCACATGTTCACATTGCACTGTCTGTAACTGTATATTCTTAAGATACTTGTCTGGGTCTCCTGGGTGTACCACAGGGGAAGAATCCATGTGCGAGGTTTTTCCGTGGCAATTCCTTCATATTCCTTGGCAATCCCAACTCTGCAAGCAGTTTGTGTCTTTTTTAGCTTATTTAATGAATCGTTATGGGATTTTTATGTTGCTGCAACACATTTAGATAATCACTGAAGAATGCTTTGGTTCCTCCCATGTCTTGTGCTGTCTGTGACTGCATCCCCTGCCCAGGCACTTCCACAGTGCACCACGTCGTGAATCAGGCTGCAAGAAGCAAAGACATTGCTTTAAAACAAAGCACAAAGAGCCATATTGTTTGGAAAAAGACAATAATGCTCTGACTTAGTACTTACTCTCCTGTAACCTGGCTATTGAGGTCAGAGATGCTGCTCTGTGCTTCCCAAATGGAGTTGCTTATGTGTGCACACACCCACAATGCACGTATGCATTTATCACAGAAAATGGGGAACAATAATATTCAGAACTTTTTGAAGCAATTTGCTGCATCAGACAACAAAAATCAGACCAGCTTCTTTTCAAAAAGTAGCCATTTTCAGTAAATAAGCCTGAATTGACCTCAAACTCCTACACTGGTTCAGAATGTAGCAGTCTTTTGTATCTACAGCTGCTTTTATTTTCACTTTACTACTTGTTCCCGTATCTTACCTATATCTAATATTTAAATGTGACTGTGTAGGGAGGAATTTTCAATGCCTGGAAAAGGTGTCAGAGCTTGATTCCTTACTCTTTTTCCTTTAATGTTGAATAGCACTATGAGCAAGGGATTACTTGACCAGATTGTTGGCTGTACAAAGTTTTATTCTTCTCAGTTATTTCTGGGAAAAAAAAGCCACCTCCTCTGTTTCTCTGCTCGCCAGAGCATGAGCTGATATGGCATGAATCATCTTCTATAGAGTAGCCCCAGAGTTGCTGTTTTGTGGTTGTAGTCATCTCCCAGGGACCACTGCCCCAGCCAAGGGGGAGGACAAGCCCAGTTCTCTGTGTCCGTCGGCGCTGGCAGCACTTTCAGCCAAGCATGACCTGTACAGGGGGAAGGCTGGGCTGTACCCGAGGGTGAAAGTTAACGTGGTATATTCTGCTTCTTTTCCAGATGAAAACGAATGTCTCAGTGCACACATCTGTGGAGGAGCATCCTGCCACAATACTTTGGGAAGCTATAAATGTATGTGCCCTACTGGATTCCAGTATGAGCAGTTCAGTGGAGGTTGCCAGGATATCAATGAATGCGGTTCTGCACAGGCCCCCTGCAGTTACGGCTGCTCGAACACTGAAGGTGGCTACGTCTGTGGGTGTCCTCCTGGTTACTTCAGAATAGGACAAGGGTAAGGGATGCTCATTTTAAACTAACACATTCCAAGGGGACACAGTCCACTCCTTTCTTTGCAGCGTGGAGCAGCAGAACCAGGGGGGTTGTCAGGACTGGGAAGGCGCTCGAGAGCTGGGTGCACCTACTGATTTTGGAGATTTGGGGGGGCAGGGAGGGTGGGGAAAGGTAACCATGGAAAGGGAGGGGTGTAATGCTTGAAACTGAAATTTGGTCAGGGCTACCAGGTTCAATCCTCCTATTTCAAGCTACTGCTTTCACCTCTCCTGCACACCCCAGCAGCCTGCCAAGTCCTCTGAGCTTGGCACTTGGGAGCTCACACTCCTTGCTGTGATTCACTTGTCTCCTTAAAGAAGAAACAACAAAACAAACATTAATAATAACACCCCCTACCAGCTGCAAAAAAGAAATTATATTATACAAGTGGTTTCACCTGCTGGTTGGAATAACAACTCTGTAGGTTCTCATGTTCTTGTATGTTCCATATTCTTCTGTGTTTCAAATTAATATTTTTTTAATAAATGTTTGCTTTATCAAGAAAACCAATTTTCCATTGCCCCAGTGGGAGTGTTAGGGCTGTGCATCATATAGGACCAAGCAACCCAAATGGAAAGCAGAAAGATCGTGGTTTAGATTTTGTAAGTGACTGAAAGCTTTGGGATGCATTATGAAAGACCTCACTTTTCAGATTTTTCAGCAGTTGTTAAAAATTGGTCTCTTTAAATGTGTTCCAGGCTGGATAACAGAAATTGCTAGCAACAACTCAGAGCTTAAGCCTGTGTTTTCAAGACTGTTAAATATTGGCAGGTCTCTCTTGGGCAGAAACCCATAACAGCAGATTCTTGAAAAAAGAGTGGCCTCGTTGTGATTCACTGAGAATTTTATCTGTTGACTTTAGCAGAAATTTTTCCTAGGAAATGAATGCAACATAATTGCTTAATTATTTGCTCTTACAGTCCCCTAAATTCAGCTTTTGATATGTCTCACTGGAGTTAATTTTGAATTTCTTCCTTCCTCAGACACTGTGTTTCTGGAGTGGGGCTAGGCAGAGGTCAAGGACAAGAGCTTTCACTCAGTGGAGAAGTAGATGACAACTCCCTCTCTCCAGAAGCTTGTTATGAATGTAAAATCAATGGCTATCCCAAGAGAGGAAGGAAGCGCAGGAGCACTAATGAAACTGCAAGTGAAGCAGAGGTAATTGACCCTTTCTGGTGGGAAAGAGTTTGTGGCTGTCTTGTGAAAGCTGCACTCAGAAGGAGGTGTGCCAAGAGCCAATCCCTCAGGAAAAATCTACACCCTAAAGTAGACCAAAGCTGGTTTTGGATGTCAGTTGGTGTTTTTGTCTCAAAGGTGATGTAGAGCTTCGCTTGCTTTCCAAATGAAAATGTTACAGCTAATGTGCTGCTGTCTGAAATGTTACCATCCAGTCAGAGGTGAAGGGCGAGGCTGCTTTTCCAGCACTCTGCTGCACTTGCAGGCTGCCCCAGCTCCACACTTAAACCAAACGAATCTTGCAAAGCAGAAAATCCCCACTGAAGTGCTGTGGCTCCCCCACAGACCCTGCTCTCCTTCACATGTTGTTCTCTCAGCCTGGGGCTCCGCTGGCAGAGAGGTGGAGTGTGCCTTGTTTGCTCTCCTTGTAGGAGGCTGGTCACAGGCTCCCAGCACGGAGAGGTTTCCTCTGTCAGGCAGCACGGCCCGTGCACAGAAACTTCCAGTGTGTGTCTCGGGCTCCTATCACCCACCCGGGGTGGTGACAAACTCTGCACTTCATCCTGAGGAGTCCTAGGCCCATAATAGTGGATTTGACAGATGATGTTACAGAATTTCCTTTTTAAAATTGTTTAATTAGTAATGAATGAGCTGGGCAAGAAGCACACACACACACAGGCACGTGTGAAACGCTCTCTGACAAAGCCAACTGACATCCTTTGTTCTTGTGCAGGATCAGCAGGAGCTGCAGCCGCCAATCAGTCTGGCCAGCTGGGATATTGAGAAAGCAGCGGTGTTCTCCATCAACATCTCGGATCTCAGTAACAAAGATCGCATCCTGGAACTGCTCCCTGCCCTCACAACACTGACAAACCATAACCGATATTTAATTGACTCCGGAAATGAAGATGGCTTCTTTAGAATCAATAAGAAGGACGGGATAAGTTACCTTCATTTCACAAAGAAGAAGCCAGTGCCTGGAAATTATTCATTACAAATCAGTAGTATTCCACTCTATAAAAAGAAGGAACTTAATCAGCTTGAAGCGAAACATGACAAAGACTACCTCAGTGGTGAGCTGGGAGATAACCTGAAAATGAAAATTCAGATATTGCTTCATTAATTCATCAACCAAAGACCAAATAATTAAACCAAAGATAGATAGGTAGGACTGAATATTCCTCCCAATCAGATTCTCCATATCATAGGTACAGTCTTACATGAGTACGTTTGTATGAACGAGCACTATCATATTATTACATAAACAAGGTACAGGATGAATACATGAGCTCAAAACTACCACTTTCTCAGGCTTTTACGTGTAGCTGAGCTACCTTGATATGTTGAATCTTGAAAACTGGGACTTCTATCATTGGAAGTTGGCCACTGATGCTGAGACACGTCATCATTTCAGCAGAGGTACAAGAATGTGCTTTCAACTGATGGACAGCTCTATTTTTGTAATTCTTAAACTTCGCTTCTCCAACTACAACTTACTAGGTCAGCCATTTATGATATCCATTTGGTGCTAGTAAATTTTCAACCTAGATTTATAAATGCACTGTAATATTTACACAACTTAGAAGCCAAAATTGCCATTATTCAGTCTAAATACTTCAATCAACCAAAGTTAGCTCAGTAGTTTATCTCAGTTATGCCTATAATACATTACATGTAAATTAAGTGTGTGTATACTGTAATCATGCTATTTTTATCAATGAAGCATTTGTAAACTAGATTAATAATACCCTTAATGTGAGGGTTTGTAATGGTGCTTATAAGACCAACTACTTGTTAACTGTATACACAAACCTGATGATAAAGTTTCTGTGACTTGCCAAAATGCACTGAGGTCAGTAGGGACCGTTAAACATTCTCAAAAGTCAGATGACAATCAGTGCCATCCTACACCATGACATATTGTAACATGTCAAGAGTACCCATAGTCATTCATATCAACAAGGGTTCAATGTCATAAATGTCACAATAAAACAGTTTTTTTTTTTAGTTTATTCTGTGGCCTTGTGTTCTTGCTAAAAGTGTGATAAACTGCATTCCTATACTTCAGGCATTGTCAGTCGGGTTGTCTGTGTATCTGTCTGTGTGTCCAGGTGATTCCTCCTTGAAGGAGCTGCTGCTGTTCATTCTTCATGCACAGGAAGAACAGAAGAAGTACAGAAACCTTCACAAATCTGAACAGCAGTGGACCTCTCTCAAGTTACTGTGTGGCTCCAGAAAGGAAGTGAGAACATTTCCAATGACATGACCTGAGTAGTTCTGTCAATAAGTAGTTTGATAGCCAAAACATGCAGAAGTGGATGTTAAATCATTATACAGAAAACACAGTTAGATGTGAAAAGTCTTTGTTTGCTAAAACTGCCTTAAGATATTCCATTCTTTTACCCCCACTTCAACAGTTACTGTCAAATAACTCAAGACCAATAATGGAGGAATAATCCAGTATCAGAAGCCATCACAAGTTGTAGATGGGTTTTAATATCAAGTGAATTATTCAATGATGTGGATGTTGTTGTAAATGCAAATGCCATGGTGTATCTTTTAGCAGCAGCAGAACGTTGTACTGAGGTGTGATGCTAAAAAATCTGAAAGAAAGAAGTACAGAAACTGCTGCTGGGACAGCACTGTAGTTGATAGAGGGAACATTTATTGAGCTATAATAGCTTTGGAAGGGAAATGTACTCCTATAATTCACCCCAAATTGTATTGTTTTCTGTAATTAGATTTCAGCTCTGTGATTTCTTCTGCATAACAAATATAACTATATGAAAAAGGAGCTTGTGCACAGGATTACTTTGATATTTTTAATAGACCATGTCTGGATTTTATTTATCAGTGTGCCAAAATGTTGAACAGTGTATTTTTTCCACATGTTGCATAACTACGGTGAGATATAATCAGAACTTTACAGTTGAAAATGGCACTCGTATCAGCAGGTTGGGAACGATTTTTAGTGCCAATGTTCATGATTGTATAGCTTATAGTTAAGTGTACAGTTTAAGTATTTTTTCTCAGCCCCTAAACACTGAGAAGAACTGAGAAGGATGATTTCAGAAAGACCTGTCAGGAGCCTATCCAGTACAGTTGGTGTACATTTAAGCTCTGTGTAACACCTTATGATGCCAAAGGTTCTTTGACTGTGTTCTAGCAGCCCCAGCACTGCCCACACAGTTCTGCAAATTGCCTTTGTTATCCTTCAGAAACAAGAAATCTTGGCAGTAGCTCTTTCAGTCATTTTAAAATGGAAAACCCAGTCTTGCTGTACCAATCTGCACATAAAAAGCCACTTTTTTGTACATTATTTATCTGTCTCTTTGCAGCAATGCCCTTTAACTGGTATATAATTTTTGCTTCTCAGTTTTAGTTGCTGTATGTGTATGATCATTTCCATTAGTTTGAATTTCTGCAGCTTCCTTGACATCTCAGTGAAGCACAAAGATTGCACAATAACATTGCAAGAAACCTGCAATTAAAAAGTGGTTTGTAACTTGCTGTGTGATTTTGAAATAATCTGCTGTATTTCATTTGATAGTGGGACCCCAGAATGACTCTAAGCACAAGACAGACTGAAGTAGAGGTCTTTCTGAATGTGTATCCTTTTGCAATTAAAGGATGTTTTTCAAATTCAAGGAAATAGCAAAATGCTTAAATATTTGAAATAAGGGTGTCTTCCCTCCATTGCGATTGTGCATATGACTCTGCATAGATGATTGCATGGATAATAAATCTGATTTTTGGTCAACAGAGTTTAACAAAGATGGCTTGTTACTGTACACAGCAAATCATTCTCTTATTGTGTGTTGTAACAGTATCTTGTAAACTTGACAGCCCACGTGTATTTTGGCAGAACACCACTGTTTCCACAGTCTCTCTTTTAAGCTGACTTTCAAAGAACCCCAAGTGTTTGCTTTCTTATGGCAGGTCTTGAAGGGTCATACTCAGGTTTTCTGTAAGATAAATATTCTATGCTGTGATTCAAGTTCAGCTTTGTGCTTTGGAAGAGCTAATCAGGTCAAGACTCCTCAGCACAGACAGGCCTGAGCTGTTTGGAGAGGGAGATGCCACGGTTTGTGTCCAGCAGCTGCCTGCACCTTCCTGGGCCCAAGTTTGGTACTGCCAGTCTCTGCCAGCAGCACCACAACAGGTAAGTGCATCACAAGGCACCAAACCTGCTGCTCTAGGCCAAGCTGGGGGTGGTGGCACTGGCATTGCAAAAGCTTTCTCACCGCTTTTAAAAATTGACGGTGGCTGTGAAGGAATGGCCACTTGAGCCATTAAAGCCTCACAGTACTCCTGTGGATCTGATGGTTTCTGCCCAAATTAGTGAAGTTAACAGCTTATGTTGTGCTGCTACTTTCTGAGTAGGCACCAGATGAAGAGGAGAGAGCTTCTCTTCATTGTGATGAGAAAATGTTGTCTTTTCAGTTCTAGAAGGAAAGCCAGAGTTCAGCATTGGATGAGGCTGGAGCTGCAGGAGCTGTGCACCCCTCTCAGTGCCCCCCAGCTGCCCTGTGCCAGGTAGGACAGGAGCTAATGGGACACACTAGCTTCAAAAAACTGGGACATCTAGACCCAGGATTTTGTCTACTTCACTGTCTCCCCAGAGCAAATCTTGAAGCTTTTCTGCTTGCAGGAGTGGCCAGAAGCTAAGGCCAAGATATGATGTACACCAGATAAATCCAGTAAATCTGGGTTGGCAATGTCCTACCAGAGTATTTGCCCAGAGTAAGCCCTCATGTTATCACAATCTTGGCAGAATAGCACTCGGCTAAAAGCCTTGTGTTAGGAAAATCCCAGAGCTTCTAGTTGTTGCCTATGGCCTGAGCATGTTGGATGCCTGCAGAGACCTGTGCAGCCCCTGTGTGAGCTCCTGTGGTTACACAGAGCTGCGTGGAGGGCTCGCATCAGCGCCACAGGTCTGGGGCACCACATTAACCTGCAGGATCAAGCTGGTTCAGAATGCTGAAACTTAGGGTAAGCAGACAGGTGTGATTTGGGGCAAAATATGCCATCATTTACACCAATGAAAATGTAAATGATTGCAGGGGTTGCAGTAGTAGCAAGAGGGAAAGCAATAGGGAGAGAGCAGAGTGCTGCAGTAATTCAGTGGCCCAAAGCACCTCAATGCATGTGGCTTCTGCTTCACTCACATGTGCTGGTCCTGCAGCAGCTCTGGTGCTTTGTGCTTCTGAGCTGTCCCTTGCAGGTCCTCAGGCAGGTGCTGCAGGGGCCAGCAGCTGTCCCCGCAGAGGGGGGCGTGGCCCGGCTGCTCTGGGAGCAGGCAGAGGCACTGCTGGTGCCAGGCCGGTGGAGGTGGTTGGCAGCAGGGCTCTGTTTGGAGCCCCATTCAGTGAGCGCTTTGCCGAGGCTGGTGCTGCTCCTGGAGACTTTGAAGTCTGATCCCTCTGGAGTGGGCTGTGTGCTTTGGTTTGCCTGCGGATGAGACCCTCTTTCTGTGCAGCAAAAACGTTGAAGATGCCGATGACTTCAGCTCTGACAAATTCCAACAATCTGCTTCTGTTGTCCTTAAAACTTGCCAAATATTTCACACCCTCATAACAAATGCTTTTGAGGAATATCACGCCCAAGCCAATTTCTCAGTTTTTAGCTTCTTACTGAGTCCGGGAGAGGAACCTTGGGGCCGGAGAGGTCAACGAAGTGTTTGTTTTTGTATTTTGGGCTCTCCTTTCTATTTCTACTGTGCCATGCAGCAATGGCAGGAAGTGTCTGTGGAGGCCCAGGCTGCCCAATCAGTGGGAATGTGCTGGCAAAGCTGGGCTGCAGCCCCGTGCTGGTGCCAGCCAGTCCAGCGTGTGCCATTGCTGCCTGTTCGTGTACAGCCGAGTCCTCAGCCTATTTAGACACGTGCCCATGTGTGCACATAGAAATGTAGGTGGTTTGTCTGAAGAGTCTAGACAGATACAGTATCTCGGTACTTCCAGGCCAAAGTCACGCTGTGATAAGCCTTTGTTAAGTACTCAGGAAGGGCTTTTCCCCTCTCTTGGGCTGGACCTTTCCCTTGCACGAGGCAGCAGTGCTGGCCCAGCTCTCTCCCTGGCTTGGCTCTCACATCTGCAGGTTTGTTTGTTTATGAGCTTCTCTATGACTCCCAGGGCTGTAGGATGTTCCTCACTACACCCTTGTGAGGTTGGGATGTGTTTGTCATCCTTGTTTTACAGGACAGGAACTGAGAACCAGATGTTTTGGTTTGGGAGAGCTCATAGGCAATGGCTGTTCTGCCAGGCGTAACTCCAAAGTACTGAGGTGTCCCTGGAGAGGAGGACAAGGAGCCACAGGGGCTCATCAGCTATGACAGCCCCAGCTGGCACAAAGCCATGGGAACTGCCCCTCTTCACTAAAATGCATCTCAGATGGAGCTTGCTGGAGCCCTGGCCACTCCCCACATTCTTCAGAAAGCCAGGAGCATGACCCCGTGCCCTAGCACGGAGTCTCTGGAGAGGCTCTCCCATAGGTACCCCACCCAGGATGCTGCCACTGCAGGTGCAGCAGCACCAGTTTAAAAAACACCAAACAAACCCAGTGTCAGTGCCTGGTAATTTTCTGCTATAAGAAAGATTTTGGGTAAGTATCCAGGCCAGCAGGCTGCATGGAGGTAATCAAAAGTGACACTGCTGGTGAGCAGGACCTGGGCTTTGCCAGCCTGCCTGGCTTGTCTCTCAGAGTGCTGGATGGACCAGCCCAGAAAACAGGGCTACTGCTCAGTTTTCTTTGGAGGTTGATTCTTTATCCCTGTAATTTCTGTGTGAGGTGCTTCAGGATGATTTTTTTTTTTGGGTCTTTGACAGGCCAGGAGAAATTATTTTTTTAAGCAGCCCGTCTGGGGCTGAGTTTGACTGTAGCTCCAGTCCAGTACACGACTGAGCTGGTGAGCTCGGACAGGTAGGAAAGCTGTCTTGACTTCTTTGTGTGCTTGCATCTCTGTATAAATGTGTTGTTATTATAATCATAATAAATACTAGAGCTGTGAGAAATGTCTATAACCCAACCCAAAGCAGGTGAAACTCCCTTGGTTTTGGGTTTCATTACAAACTCAAGACTTGGGCCAGGTTTGTGGAGGTTCATGAACCTCTCTGAAGCTGGGCTCAGTTTCAAGCAATAATAGGCCAAGTTTCAGGCAAATCTAGGCCAAGTTTTGAGGAAATTTGGAAGAAACTTTAGGTGAATAAGAGATGATTTATGGGTTTAGGTTGAAACCATACCAACCATGGACTCTTTGCTTGGTTTCAACCTGTAACCAGGAAATCTTCTCACTTTGGCTGAGTTTCACTTTGATTTTGAGTTTAGACCATAAAAACAAAACAAGCAGGTCAAGGAGGTGAGTCCCAAGACAAATCATGCAGAAACTGGTTCTCAGTGCGGGAGCCTGTGACTGCACTGAGCATGCCTGTTGTGCTGCACCACTGCAGGTGATGCTGTGCATGGTCTGATGTGGGCTGTGCTGCTCCACTAAACCTTAAGCCTAAATTAAGCCTTCCCCAGACTCTTAATTTGAAGTTGCGTGTGCAATTTCCAAGCCTGGAGTGCGGTGACTTCAAGTTTGGCTTATGCAACAAAGATCCAGTCCATACTGCATGTTTGCATTTTGAGGAGTAAATTCAGCTAATGAGGGAATTAACAAGTAAGTCCAGGAGATGAGACCAGTGGTCCTCATCCCCATATTGCATTTAAACATGGCTCACATCGAGGCATATAGTGGGGAAGTGGACTTCCTACCTGAATTGCTGAGATTCACGATGTGGTGCCAGTTCTCCCAGTCTAGAGTTGCCCAACATGATTATGGGTCTCAACTTGTCAGTGCTGCCAGCTCTGCCATAGCACAGATACCTTAAAGATGGAAAAATGCTAAAAACACTTGTCAATGCAGATTTCTTTAGATTCATTCAGGCATTTAAAAGGAATCTTCCACTATAAAGTTGACTTTTTAAATAAAGAAAATATGTATCATCATTAAACCCCTTTATCACAAGATTCTTTTTGGATCAAACATAAACTGTAGATGGAAAATATTTGAGCAGGATCTGGAGTCAACTATCAGGCAAAATATGAACTGGGAATGTAAATGGTGGGTCCAGAGAAGAAGGTGATAGCACAAGCTGCTGCTGCTTTGAGAAAACTGTGATAGAAGGGATGGGCAGGAAGAGATGAGGAAGGTGTCAGTGCAGAGCAGACAAGGAATATGAAGGGAACAGTCTGTATTCACATCAGTGCAAAGCTGAAACAACAGGGAACTGGAAGAGAGGAGAAGGGGAATGAACAACGCAGTAGAACTGGCTCTGCAGGGCAGCTGCTCAGAAGACTTTCTGATGTGAATCACCAGCCATCTGCCTTTGTGGTATTCAGTTGCTCTCCAGATCTGGAGAATCTCAGCTGGAGTCTTAGGCCATGAGAGCTGCTCTATGGCATGGAAAAGTTTCAGTGAAGGATGGTGGAGGTCCTGAAGAGACCTGGTCTTTATCTTTAAATTATGTATCGTCTGTGTGTTTCATGGTTTAAGACTGAAAGCAGCACCCAGCAATGGGAGGGAGAAAAAAGGGCTGAGAAAATCCACTACACATGTGCTCAGAGCAAAGGTAAGGAACTGGGAAGCAGAACTGTAATTCAAAAGCTCACTCTTCAACAAAGGCAGCTCTGTGTGAATTTGTGTGGTATACATTTGCCCTATAATATGATTATGTCATTTAGGAGACTGAATTTATTACAGATCGTGTTGTGACCCATACCTAGGCCTACTGCACAGTCCTATATCCCAAAATATACTGGGAACAGAAGTGTTTTCTGCAGCACAGATAAAACCATGGGAGGAAATTGTGGGTCCCAATGTGACTGCCAGGCCTGGGTTGAAGGCCAAGACTGGCGGAGTTGCACAACCCTCTGGTCAAAAAGACCAACTATTTGTGTTGGGCTCATTTGTGCTAACAAACAGCACAGTCTTGAATTCCCCACAGACCAGCCTGCCATTTATTTAAAAAATAGAGAATTGGTAAAGGATTTGTGCAGGGGGACCTCCCCATCAGCCCCCTAGGCATTAAATATCTCATGTCCTGCATGATCTCTAACAAGGAGCAGCCCTACAAGAGAAGCAGCTGAGTATTGTCTTTGAGCACCAGCTGGGAAGGTGGGGTAAAAAAAATAAGAAAGAAATGCTGTCTTTGGTGTCAGCTGAACCCCCACCCCTGCAAAATCTGCAATTAACCAAACATCATTTGCTGCCAGTCTCTGCAGTGCCACCAGCCCATCCCAGCCAGACACACTCTTCAGATCTACTGCAAAAATCAAGCCCTGAATGATAAATCCAGTTATTCTGCCATATCCGAGCTGCTGTGATCTGTGCTAAAGCTGCCTCTTTATAGCATGTGCTGCTTCAGCACAGTCCCACGTCAATGGCACCTGTCTCTGCTTGAGCAGCAGGAGCAAAGTGCCCCAAGGCTGTCGTAGAGCTGCCTGGAGACAGCTCCCATGCAGAGACTTCGGCCACGGGCCTGCAACCACTCAGGTCATTAACGCACAAACGGCACTTTCAAGGCAGCGGTGCAAAGACGAGCGAAAGACCTCCAAATGCCAGAAAGAAAATACGTATGAATGCATGGAATTATGTTCTCTGTGGGAATGGATCCTGACAATAGCTGTTTTGCCTCTTTATTTACTTGGAGATGAGAACAAAAGTCAAATCCAAGGGTTGTTTTGTGTTCCATTACTCTAGATTTGTCCAGATCTGCCCTTCTTGGGTAGATACCTTTGTCAGAAAGTAGGTTTGGTGGAGGATCACTCTGCTTATGCTTCACTGCTCCAGAAATATGTCAGCAAATTGATCTCTCGTGACCCAGGGTCCTGCTCAGAATAGTTGAATTATGTTTATAAAGTCAAATAAGAAAGATGATGTTGATCAAAGTAATATAAACTATGGCATGGAAAATGAATTTTGAATGAAACACACAGATAAATCATGTATCCTCACCAGTACCCTCTCTATGTTTCTTATCCCAGTAATTGAGACCATGTGTTGTGCTGCAAACAATAACTATGGGAAATTACTGACAATTCTTCCTTCATAAACATGGGAAATGAAAGTGATGGGAAGTATGATCATCTTTTTTTTTTTTTTATGTTAACAGCTCTAAATTATTAGGGTGGGAAGAAAATGTCAATAGAACATAAAAGTGCTTTGTATAGTGTTCACATTTGCTCATACTTTCAAATCCACTGTGGCTTATTAGTTCATGGGAAAAATGACAAAAAGGAATAAAACCCAGAAAATGAATCCAGTATCAACATCTTGCCTCTATAGTAACAGAAATTGTAACTTGTGGGTAAAAAGTGACAATATTAAGAAATGTTTGTTGGGCAATTATGGTAATTAACCCCCTCCTTTCCCCAGTACATCCAGCTTCCCATCGGTCTAACACATTCCTACACATTAAAGAGTGCCCACTGGTCTGTGCTTGTATTAAAAGTCTGGAGCTAGTGAGGGCCTTAACCTCTGTTTCAAGAGTTTATTGCTCAGCTGTAAAAATTCTCCCAGGGCTGAAACTTGACAGAAAAATGTCTCCGCCTGGGAGGAGTTTCTGTTTGGAGTTTGGTTTGAATTAGTTCAGCCCTTTTCCACTTGCCGTAGGACAATAGAGCAGGATTCCCTCTCTCCTTTTTTTCTTTTTAAATAAAGTGACCATCGTGCCAGGGCAGTACACATGGCAGGCAGCACTCTGACCACAGTCCTCTCTGCAGCTTTAGCACAGGGTCAATGCTGGCTGCTGCAGCAGCAGCCTGGCCCTGTAACAAGCCAGGCTCCATCCCTTTGCCTGTGCAGCTGCTGGCTCTGATGGTGGCTTCAGCCAGCTTTGTGCTGAGGCTACTGAGGGCCAGCTTGGCCACGGTGCAAGCTGGCAAAGTCCACCCTTGCTGCTATTGCTTGAGGGCCCAGCCCACAGCGAGGCAGAACCACCTGGGCTACACCTCCACGGGACTTCTGGCTTTTCCCAGAGCTGGGCAGCACGTATGCTCCCGTGGTGGAGGCACAGGTCAGTCCCACTCAGCTGCAGGCTTACAGTGCAATACTGGGTTGGTTGGTTTCCCAGATGAAGGGCTTGGCACAGGGAAGCTGCTCTCTGCAGACCTTGGCCTGAGCCAGGGGATTCATTTCTAGAAGCAGGAGTGCAAGATCTATTACACTTCTGCATGGGCTGCCTGCAGGGCTGGTAAATCTATTAAAACAGTCAACACTTTATGAATGAAGTCCGGCCCCACCAAAGTCAATGGCAAAACTCCCATTGATTTTCTCTGGAACAAGATTTTTACCCTGAATCCTCAAAGTGCCCCTGGGATCTCACCCATGTTCAACACAGCCATCTGCAGCTCCAGCAGAGGAAAGGAAAACAAAGAGCAGAGGAGAGCCCTGCTTCTTCCTTAGCTGAGCCTGTGTCCTGCTCAGATGGATGTGCTCAGATAGATATGAGAATATCACTTTGGCAGTACTGACAAGCCTGGGTGTGAGATAGATGCTGTGCAGCTACTTTGGCACAGAAGCAGAATTTCATAGGTCAGTGGAGTTTTGCTCTGAGCTCCCAGAGGGTCAGAGCATAAGTAACACACAAATAAAAGGTTTTATGTATGGAGATGGAGAGATGTCCCACCCACCCAGGAGTGCCTTGACCCGGTGCCAGTAATCCAGCCTCCAGAGTCACTTCTTTGTGTGCATTTAATTGACTGAACAGCCACTTGCTATCATCTAGAACTGCTTATGAAATTAAATGTTATTAAACATAAGGACAGACTCATAATGGTTGCCAATGCTTATTTCAATAATGATGCTGTGCTTGCCACTCCACAGATCTGACCTGTCACTTGAGAACTCAAATGACCCATAATTTAACACATTTTATCTTGCTGTAAATTCAGGCAGTTTCATTAGCTGGACCTGGCACTATGTCATATTCTGTCCACCTCTTTTCAACCATTTAACTGCCTCCTGCTTTTACACTTTCCCGTCACCCCTGCACACATGACATCTAGTGACAATATTTTGCCATCTACCTGAGTAAATTAACAAGTAAGATCAACTAAATAAGTTAATTGTTGTTATGTAAGAGCTGTTCCACTGGTTTCTTGTTTGGCCAACTCTCCCATACTTTACTATTTGCTAAGCCAACTGAAAAGTTTTCCCTGTTTTTTGATTCAAACAATATTTTTTTCATGGCAGGGGGTTTGGACTAGGTAATCTTTAAGGTTCTTTCTGACCCAAAGCATTCTATGATTCTGTGACACTGGCAATTAAAGGTAGTTACCAGGAGGCTGGCTGGTGCAAACAGCTGCAGCCAATAATTACAGCCTGCATTCCCCTACTTCCTGAGTGTCTGTAGCATTGCTGAGCTGCTGAAGAGAACGTGATTGGTGCCTTCAGGATTTTGAGCTACTGAAGTTGTAAGTTCTGTTTTCTTCTAATCTAACCTGTTGTTATAGATGGAGCACAGTTTCTCTTTGCAGGTTATGGGCCAGTTTGGTTGCTAAAAGACTATGAGAAATAACCAAAGAGTCACATGAAGCTTAAGTTTAAGGAGCAACTCAGAATCTTTTCCTATCTTAGCAAAAGACTAATCTGATTTTCTAAGACTGAAAGGGTTTCTCAGGAAAGCTTTATTTTATCAGTGAGGCATGTGGGGGAAAAGGAATTGTTCTTGACTGCTCTTGCTGTTTAGTTTGTGTGCTGAAAACACTAAGGGAGAGGGAGTGATATCCAGTCTGAGAATGATATTCCTCAGTCACAGTAAGGCAAGCAAAGCTCTGCAGTGCCAAGGCCCAGCTGCTCTTGTGTCCTTGGCCTTTCCCCACAGCTGGGGAAGCACCTATGGCACAAACATCACTGGCAGATTTTGGAAAGCCTTATCTAGGGTCCATCACTGCAAATTAAAGGCTGTATTCACTTTTCTTTTTGTACTGTTCATGGCTGGCAGACAGGGAATTTTTGCTTATTTGTGTGTTGATAAAGTGTTTGTGATACTAAAGGACAAATCGCCCTCCCCTGAAATTTAAGCACTCATGCTCCAGCCTCCTGATCCTTGATGACTGTTGCATTAGTCAATTTGTGGCTAGCCCAGTAACTCGATAGCTGCGAATTATGTAGTTATGTGGGAACTCTGGGTTTTGGAACAGGCAGATGTTCCCAAGCTCAGGCCCAGCACTGCTAGGGTGTGTCATCTGTGTGAGGCATTTAGTGGAAAGAGAGCTGCGAAGCCACAGTCTCTGGTGCTTTCTGGAGGACAAAATATAGCAGCAATATTACATTAAGGTAAGAATGGGAACAAACAGAACTCTTTCAGCAGCAAGAACTTTTCTCAGTAGTGAGAGACTGATTGGTAACAGCCTGGTGCTTCTTCACGCTTTCTTAATGCATTCAGACTTCGAATTTACTCTGGAGAGTATACTGGATTGTGATAGAGCCAAGAAATAAACTGCTAAATTCATAAGAAACATTCAAAAAGATAACAACATGGCCTTTAAAAAGAGCAGCTTCAATGTTTCTAAGTCCCAGATTCTGTTCTACCTTCCATATGTGTGCAGTCTGATTCACTGAATATCAGGGATACTGGCCTGTGGTGGACCCTTACAGTCAGCTTTCAATTCTGACTGAGGTTTTTCCACAGGGCCGTTCTGCAGCATGTGGAAAGGTCTGGAATTTAAGATACTCTCCTAAGTCGCATAACAGGGATACATTTGTCTGTGTAGGTTCCCCTGAATTCCAAGAGATATGATAGTGTTGAGGTGTTTTATTTTATACAATAACAAAAGTGTTGGCTTTTGTTTTATGCTTATTGATGTAAGTAAACACATGTGCTTTGTAAGAAGTGCTTGAATTACTGTATGGTTGTGTCCAAGGCTACCATATCAAACATGTCTTTCAGAGCCAAGATTCTTGTCCAAGAACCCACCCAAAACTTTACTGTTGAGGTATGAAGCAATAATGGAACCCACTGATTCATCTTTTGATGAAACCAGGAGTGCCCAGTATTGCCCAACAGAAGGTTACATAGGGCCCTAATGAAGTGTTTCTCTTGCCTAAAAGAGAACAGATGTGGCCAATCTCATGAGAAACAGAGCTGTGACCTGCTGTGAGTTCCCACTGGGCAAAGTTTCCTTCAGATCTGAGATGTTGCTCCAGCTGAGTCAGAATATTCCTCTGGTACCACCAGTCCTCCAAAGGCCAGATTTCTAGATTCAGATCTGGGTTGCCATGGGCTACGTTCTACCATAGTTCATTTAGTGAACGTATTGGCAAAATATCTTTCGGCTTTGCAAACTGTTGGAAATCTGACTGCTGGCTGAGGAACTCGGCTCCAGGGACCAAGAGAAACTGCTCACAAACTGGTTCTGCCTCAGGGGCTGATGGTGTATCTGCCATGGAGAAGCAAGTGACCAAGTTTTGGGTGACAAGAGAGATTGTGAATCTTCCTTCTCTACTCTGAGGTAGAACTGGAATTGTGTTTGTGCCTTCCAGTGGCAACAGGGTAAAGGAGAAAGTCTGGTCTTCGGACTGATGAAGAAACCTGACAAAGTGGCTTTTGTGAGCTTGTACCAACTTCAACAAGCAGGTGTGCTATAGTGAAGAGGCTTCTGGTAGGCACAGACAAGGTGAAGAGTAGAGAAGAAATACTGACACGTTTGTTGCTGAGTGAGGATTTCTACATTAATTTCTACATCTCCTAATGAACTAAAGTGTCAGGACCAGGCCAGATATAGGAGCTTATAAATCCAAACACTATCTTGGGTAAACAGTACAATAACTGGTTATGCACCAGGGTTTTTCTGCATTGAAATAAGCAGCATGCTGACAGCCACTGCAGTTAGAGTATATTGATGCAAGTGTTTCAGGGGATCCTGAAATTGGAAATTGGCTAGTTGGCCAGAATAAACCCAACCAGCATGATGGGGTACGTTCCCACTGGCATTCTTGTTGCCTCTCACCCCATACTAGAATCATTTGCTCAGTGGTATTAGTTGTTATTCTGAGTTCCAAACCAGATCTTTATTAAAACTTCCAGGAAAGCAAAGCACTGTGGATGTCCGCAGGGCCTTCAGTATTGAAGCCACAGAAAAAAATTATAGATGGAAAAGACCCGTCAGGTCATCTACTCAACCTACCAGCCAGTGCTGGGATGTTCTCTGTGGTGTGCTTTTGCCTTTCTTTGTCTGCATCAAGCCAGAGGGGTTTCCACAGCTTCCCTGGGTAGAGTATGACATAGCTGACTAGTTCTTGCCCTTAGGAATAACTTTGAGCCTCTGAAATAATAGAAGCATTCTATGTTTCATCTTGATGGAGAAAAGGATCTCTGAGAGAAGGTCCCTCAGTCTTGTGACTATACTGTATCTCAGATGTAATTCTATATTAATGACTTTGTGTATGCAGATCATATGAGGCCAGTGCTGTGTCCCACCCCACAGCTGTCTCTTTCAGTAATTATTCCTTAGACAGATTTTTGTCATCTCTCTGTAGTAAATAGTGCACAGACCTTGATCAATTGCATGTCACTTGGCAAACATTCAGAATTTGCCCTGACTAGTGTTTGAAGTGTCTGTCTGACTCTCACTCCTTTTAATTGTGCCAAAGTTCTTTGGCAATTTGTGATCTCATGTCCCAGAAACACATAAAAAACCATAATTCAAACATATTTTCCTTAGGTGAATTTAATCCACTCAACACATGTTTACTAAAACCAACTGCGCTTATAGATAGAGGAATCTTGACAGCTATTGATTTAATACTTCCAAATGTTTTCATTCAAATCCCTTGGGCACCTACTGTTGATCAAGCATAACTTTCTGGCATCTTGATCTCTTGCAAAGCAATGCTTCTGGCCAAATATATGAATGTTCTTTTTGACCTTGAGTATTGGGCATTAATAAACATGAACCCAAATATTTTTTTTAAGAGGGAATAAAATACTTCCAATAGCTATTAAAACGTGCAATCCTTTGACTTTTCTTGAAGACATCTATGCACAGAAACCCTTTAATTGAGTATGAAGATAGTTTTAAAGCAATGCCAATACCCTTAGCATTCTGATGAGGGCTGTATCTGTTTCACAGTTCTCAGATGCTGAAATTTATATTTAGCATGCAGGATAACTTTAAAGATATTAGTTATAGAGCTATGGAAGGCCATGATTAATACCATTTGGTGATTGTTTGAGTTGTGCTTCACACAATGAGCAAGGATTCAGAGGAAGCCTTTGTCTGACTGCCACTTTGGCTAGGGGAAAGGGGGGAAATCTGAATACCAAACGTGTCTTTGTTAGCAGTTGGATGTCATTTTCTTTTGTTTAGCATTTGCACAGTGCTCTATGTAATGTAGGAACATAATAAAGCTTTGCCAGCAACAGCACCAGACTTTGGGAATATGCACAGACCAGTGAGACCATGGAATGTACTTTTATGAGCAGAAGAGGCTACTTAACAGACCTATGATGAGACCTATGAAAAGGGTTTTCCCTGGACTATTGGCATGTGCTTTATAGTGCTAAGCCAGCAGCTTTGCTCTTAGGTGTAACTGATTCTAATGCTTAACTTATAAGCACTTTTCTTTTGTACCAGTTAAATACAGCTCAAATTATTTCTCTGTTGGTCATTAGAAGTGAGCAAGTTTCACATGAATTTTTCAACCTCCTATTTAATCACTCCTACCATTGCCTGCTAGCTGATAGCACACCTGGAGAAGAAAGTTCGGTGGTCCACAAGGTAGGGATCAATGAGCAAAGGCATGAGGAGAAAAGGATTTATACAGGGAGATCCTTAGGCATCATAAGATATGACTTAAGCCTTAGCTTTGTCCACATCTACTCTATTTGTGCAGACACAGTATTTGTAATAAACTCCACTTACATAATTTCTAACCTGGGTTAGTATCAACAACAAGATAGGGATGTTAGGTTTAACAAACCTGCCGCAGTTCTGATTTCGACGTGGTGTTGTTTTTGCTGATCTGTGGCTCTACAGGCACTTGGTGTTCTCCAGCAGCTCAAAGATAAGGGAGACTGGAGGAGTAACCCATTTTCTTGGCAGATGTTGTTAGCATACAACAATGCAAGTTGTTATGCACCAGCTCAACAGTGGGTTAAAGCTGAGTCTTCCAGGCAACCATGGCTGTGACTTTGCATGAGTTCCTTTAGCCTGAGTGCCAGCTTACACTGATCGTATCCCTCTTCTCATCCAGCTGTTCTATTATTTTGGCAGCTACTCAAGATTTCCTGGAATAATTGCAAATCAGTAATAATTTTTCATTTAGCTTGTGTGCAGTCCTGGAATCAGTGATCATTTGCATGCTGTAATAAATATCCAGCCATGCCTTGGACTTAAGTTCTGTACATTTGAATAGCACACTTCAGGAGGAGGGGGACAGAGGTAGAGTCCAATTTGTTATTACTGTTATTAGAGTAGGTTCTCATAGTTTTAAAATCAATGTTATTAGCAGAAAATAATGAAGTAAAAATAAACAGGCAGATTCTGTTGGCAAGCAGGTGGCCAGGAGCAGACAGAATTGAAAAATCAAAAATCCTGTTGTAGGATCCAAACTACCTGGAAGTGCCTGAGCTGTGTTTTTCTGCTCAGTCCAGGCTGTCCCATAAATGCTAAGCATCTCAAAGGTCATCCAAATAAAAAGTAAATGCAAACAGAGGCTTCTTTCTCCCACACAGCAGACCTCCAGCCTGCTCAAGATACAATAGTGAAAGCTTGCCTGTTTTGACTATTAGTCAGTCTTACTCAGCTGCCATTTGGGAAAGTTATGAACAGCAGTCTGGGGGCTCTTTGCAGGTGACCTAGGGCGGGACACAACATCTGTCATGCTTCCAGAAATATGAGGCCTCTTTAAAGCCACTCTTAAAGCCTTTTTTGGCTAGAAACTGACAAAAAACTGTACAATAAGGAATGATTTTCTGACAAAAAACCCCAGTACCTTGCTGCCTCCCTGGTGCAGCAGTTTGGCTTTACATCTGGTAGCAGTCTTCCAGGCAGTGAGTTTTATCCAGTTTTTCCTGGAGAACTTTTAGTAGCTTAATTGATATGATTAATACTAAAACCCAACCAACCAGACAAAAAACCCCATCCCAAACAAAAAAACCCCTCACCAAGATAATGAAGTGGGAGCTCTCAGTCACCTCCTCTTCATGTCCAGGGAGAGCAACGAGTACTCTGTTGCTGTATCCGTGATTTCCTGTCATTGCCACAGCTCCTTTTTCAGTTTTCCCTCATTACTAATGCCTTAAATGCAAGTTGAGAAGAAAGGTAAGAACAGGACTGAAATATCATACTTTCTCCCCTAACAAAACACCTCCTTTTCTTTGACTGCTCTAGCCTAGATATGTTGCTAAGATACAGCATCATAGATGGGATGAAGGAAAATATTCTTGCAGAATTTAAATGGCTTGAATTACCTGTAATGCTGAACAGCTTGGCTTGCTGCCAGCAATAACATCTATGTGGGAGCATAGGATAGTGAGACGGGTGTTTTTGTGTTTGCTGCTGTGAAAAGCTGACAAGTGGGATTCCTTGATGCTGTCCTGCACCCTAAGGAAGGGTCCCTGGAATCTGGCAGTGAACAGAGTGTAAGCTGAGCAAGTGGGAAGGTTGTAATCAGGACTGAGGTGTGTGAGCAAGACAGCACTGGATACTGCCGTGCTTGCCAGGCATGGCACAATTAGTTTAGCTGCAAAGGAAAGATGTTTCCTTCCAACTAGGACACATAGTTATTTTGTCTTGGACACTTGCAGACAACCTTTCAGAGCAGGAATCCACAAACCACAAAAATACTCATGTTAAAAGAATCTGGCCAAAGATGCTACATTCATGTCTGTTTGTTTTTCCTTTTTCCTTTTACGAAATGAAAGCAAACGAATTCCTTTGCTACAATCAATAGTAGACCAAAGATAACTTTCTTCAGTTCAAGGCTACAAGCAGTATTAATCGATACAAAACTCTTATTTGTTACAAACTATAGTATACAAATATTCTCTAAAAAGATGAAGGTTGATATAAAATTTTTGCGACTTAATGAAAAAAACCCCATCAAAATCTAAGGGGAAGCAAGTCACATCCAGCTCACGTGTGTTTGTTTAAACATACTTTACATGTTAAAATACAGTAGTTACTTTCTGGATGAGAGCTCTCAAATTATAAAATTAATCTGTCAGATTTTCAGACTTGGCAGGGTAAAAGGCTTTCTTGCTGTGTTCTGAGTAGGGGAAAAGCATCACTTCAGTGGTAAAGAGCTAAATAACCACACAGTTAATGGAGGGAAAGTTTAGGAAAATAATTACGTAAATTCACTTCAGTCCTGATCCTGCAACCTTTAACCATGCAATGACATTCTTTGCCCAGCAGCAGACCCGAATTTACACTTTGCAGAATCACATCCTTACTGAGGTAGAGACTGCCAAATAGCTGCTAGTGAGGGAAGTACCATGTGTGCCAATTCTACAAACCAGTAAGGCAGTACAGTCTGCCCTATATTTTCAGGCTTTCGGTAACTTACATAACTAGGTGCAAAATACTTATTTTTACTTCTGGTTCTTTTCTTTGGAAGTGCAGTCATGTGCAATCAGGTGGAATAAGTGTGCTGATAGCTTTCCTTCAGAAATTGTAATGGTTACCGATGTGGACACTTTTCTTTTTAGGCAGAAACCATGAGGTACTGAAGCAAGCATTCACTTTTCTTGCACTTGAGGTCACAAATTTATGCAAGTCAAAAATGTTGGGCCTGCCAAAAACATCATGCTACACTCCACCAAATAAAAGGACACTGTTATTCTTACAAGGAAAGGTTTGACAGGACAGGAAATAGGCAGGGTCATAGAAGTTTATTTAATACCAAAACTTACTTAACCATCTTTAAGCCAAAATACAATGATAGTTATTTAATTAAAAAGAAAAATTAGAAGGTGAGGAAGAAGACAAATACAAGAGCTCCAGACTGTGTTACTACAGGAGTAGCAACCAATATAGAAACTAGGGAAGCTTAATTTACATAATTCAGGTTACTATATATCACCCACCCTTACGGAGTTAACATGTATTAAGTAAGTCTCAATTTATTTGCTGAACTTGCAGCCAGAGGCATCTGATTTGGAAAATCCAACGCAGAGTTTACCAGGCTATACATTACTTTCATTACAATGCAATCCTTAAGTAGACTGCATTCCACTTAAAGGAATGGAGGAAGAGAGTAAAAAGAGAGTGAATACGAAAGATAGGAAAAATGTTGCTGTTCATTACAATTTTCCATTTTTGTTGAAACGCAGCAGGAGAGCAAAGCCACAGGCTTCTCCACTGCTCTTGCATGCCAGGAGGGATTATGCAAACACTGCAACCACCCAAATCTTATTTAAATTATAGTCATTGTTCCCCCTTTAATGGTTATACTTTTGCCTGCTTTCACTCAAATATTGCTGCATCTTGCTTTCCGCCAACATAGTCCCAGTGGGAGTCATCAACTCTTAATTATAGATGAACAGATCTTTGAAAAATACCTCTGAAAAAGAAGTGGAAAAGAATGCAAACTTTAAGTGCCATCTAGTGGCTGATCTAAAAAACATTAAACGATAAAAAAAATTCCTAACATGCCACAGAGTAACATAACAGTAGTTGAACTGAGGAAGCTGTGCTTAAATTCTCAACTACTAAAGACCAGGTTAACACTCTGGGGGAAGGAAAAGGACTAAAGATCGATGGTAGCAATGGTATTATTGCCGTATTTTTTCTTTAAGATTTTTGTCTAAAAGTGGAGAGTTCAAGTGGTAGGAATTGTATAGGAATCCCATGTTTCTTCAAAACCCTCATCAGCTTGTGAGCTTCTGCCTTTCTAAGGACATAGAGGTTATCATAAATGCTGCAGCTGAACCATAAAGTAGCACATGCTGTTGTAAGAAGCCTCTACTCAGTACCAGTACAAAGTTTCTACAAGTTTCAAATGCAGCCCTTGATCTGCAGTAGCAGTATCAACTTAAGAACTGTCAGTACATTGGTAACTCTTGTTGCCTGTGCAGAACTATTTATCTTTCATAGATTTGGTACTCCTATTGAAGCAAACCCCAACACTCTAACAGGAGTTATCAGAATTCCTTACCCATGTGCAATGGGTTTGGTGCACACGGAGGAGGTCAGTATAGATGAGTGTGAAAGTATTTCTTATTTCAGATAAACTTTCCCAACGTCCTACTGGGAAGGGCCTTGCAGCAATCTAAAACTCATGACACTCCTCTAGAGAAGTAGTGAGAAACAATGGAAAGGAACTCCACCGTACTGATTTTCAAAATAAGCGAGTCTTTTTTGATAGTGAGACTTAGATAATGGTTTTCACGTTGACAAGTAACAGCAGGCATGCATATGTAAATTTGTTTTTTCCTCCTATGTCTGAGATAGCTCCTGAGACTGTGTTTTTTCTAGCAAATACTTGCCACAGAATCTGTAGTATTAGCATTATTTTCAAAAATGGAAATCAGATCAGTTTCCAACAGGTACAACAAATAATGAGTATCAACCCCAACTTTATCCTTGTAGGTTGCTGTTCCAAGTGAGGCCATCTTGTAGTATCTTTTTTTTAAAAAAAGGACTTGCATCAGTGAGTCCCCTGCTGGGTTTTTGCTTTGGGAGGTGGAACCTAAAAATTGCAGCAAAACATCCTCTTGACTTACAGTCCAGCAAGAGGAAACAGCTTTACACAAAAGGATCATAGATTTTAAGACCTTTAAATAGCCTTTGGTAATTGAAATTCCTTTTTGGCAGGTTACAGAACTGAAGAAACTTAGTATCAAGCTCAGCTTTTCCAGTTCATTTATACTGCACTGGTATGAGGTGCTCCTTCCTTACAATGGCCTTTGGCATGGTGAGCCTGCTCGTGATGGTCTGTCTGGGTGCACAGATGTTTCTATACAACAGATTTAGTTGTAACTTGGTTAAGAAACCAAAAAATGTGTATGAGATGCTTTAGACTATCTTTGGTACAAGCTTAAACAAATGCTTGTGAGACAACCATTTCTAGTATATACTGAACTTTTTCACAAAAACTCTGAAAACTTGCAAAAAAAAAAGCCACCCAAGTGCATACAAAGAATCAAGACTTGCATTCAGGTAGCACTGCTGCTATGCAGTTTTACCACTGAAAGTAATTTTAGCCAAGTATTTATATATATATTATAGACTGATGAGCATATCATGCACATAGAGGAAAAGGCTTCTACCCTAGACAAAGATTAATGTACTTGTTTCAGCACTGCCAAGCCAATGTAATGCCTATCCCATGGAGGAAGGGATCTGAATGCTGTCATGCTACTCTTTATTTTCCAGCTCCTTGTGGGGGAGGGTGGGATAAAATGTGTAGTATTTTGGGCCTACTTCACTAGAAATAGTCCTAGACAAGGACATGAAACCAATACCTAGAGGATTATCCTGACCTGAAACTACCAAGCAGAAGAGTGGTATGGACATCAGTCTGCAACGGGCCCACCTTTCCACTGCTAAAACTTAAAGCACAGTATTTCCCACCTGTGATCTTCCAGATAAGAAAATCTCAAAGTACAGACAGCTGCAGGAAAAAAGTATTTGAGAGCTTCAGAGCCTTTTCTAATTCTTTTATGTAAAGTGGAAAAACAGTTGCTTTTCTTTCCTTTTTTGTTTCTTCTCTTCTGTGCATGTTCTCTCACCTAAAAGTTAGAGAGTCATTTAAGAAATTCTGCACAGTTACTGAATCAGGTTTAGGACGGACTCCAGAAGAATTCTGTTAACTAGACAAAAGTGAACTTAAAAAAACCAAATTGTGCACTGCTTCAATAATTCAGAATCTTTCTTCCATACAGTAACACATTAATAAATTTGTAACAAATATTTCAACAGCATCTTTCATAGCTCTTATTTACAATATAGAAGTTATTTCCAGATGAGTTGTGTTACTTAGCTCAAAGACTGTATTGCTTTTTCTTTTAAAATAAGAGAGCTGAAAAATTGGCCACTTGAAGATCAGCTAAGGATCAAAGTCAGAACTTTAGCTTTGAACAGAAACACAAGTATTTGGACAGGCTGTAGAAGATGCAGTATTAAATATCTTTGTCTTATTCTGATTTAGGGGTCAGAGTAGGAAGTCCTATCGATACTGTCACTGATGCTGTATGAAATAGGCTCAGTATGAAATCCTGAGCCACGTGGAAGATAGCTTTCAGAAGTCTAACACAAACTGGCAAGGGAACAATTGGCCATTTTGGCTTAGGTGAGTAAAATAAAAAAATCATTAAATTATTTTTTTAATTTATTACAATATAATTGCCATATAAACAATGCATTGCATTCTTATTGCTGAGGCCCAAACATCTTGAAAGAAAAAATAATACATCAACTAGTAAGTCAAGCCAGTCATGCACATTTCCTCATTATGCAGACAAATTCACTGGAGGCTAGATACAGAAGTCTCAATAAAACTTGAAATATATTTATATACTCCAAAAATCCTACTTCTAATTCAGACGAAGATTTAGAAATAGTCTAACAACAACAAAAAATATATAGAAAGCGTATTCAAGTAATTTTCAGTTCTTTCCAGTAGAACCAAAGCCATCTTCACCACGTTCTGTATCATCCAGAGCCTGAAAGACATCAATTATGATAAGCTGGTTTAGTGCCTTAACTTGCCTTTTGTTTCTATACAACAGATATTGTCTATTATTTACTTGTAACTTGGTTAAGAAACCAAAAAATGTGTATGAGATGCTTTAGACTATCTTTGGTACAAGCTTAAACAAATGCTTGTGAGACAACCATTTCTAGTATATACTGAACTTTTTCACAAAAACTCTGAAAACTTGCAAAAAAAAAAGCCACCCAAGTGCATACAAAGAATCAAGACTTGCATTCAGGTAGCACTGCTGCTATGCAGTTTTACCACTGAAAGTAATTTTAGCAAAGTATTTATCTATATAATTTTATTTTATATACAAGTATCTTAAAATATTTCTGCTTTTTTCAATGACTAATAGTTTATTTGGCAACTTACTTCAACTTCTTCTAGCTCAGGATAATAAATGCGTTCACAGATGAGCTGGGCAATTCTATCCCCTTTTTTAACTGCAGAGAAGTTAAAATATTAGTTCCTTCAAAAAAGTGAATAATTAATACAGACTTTAGACAGTCTCCTTTCAAGAATATCAGAATACTTATTTGAAACTTAGTTAAGCAGATTGTTAACAGTCCCAGAAAATACAGGTTAAGATAATCTTCTGTTTGGTCCTTTTAAGGTCAAGTGTCAGCAGCTGTACCAGCTCAAGGCCTTTCCATTCATTCCTGCTGCCGTACTCTGGCATGTTAAGTTCGTTATGCATAAGTACTGCAGAGGTGGGGAGACAGCTGCATGGATAATGTAGCTCCTTTCTGAACTAGACCCAGGAATCTGGGGAGAAAGAGGCAAACTGATAAAAGGAAAACAGAGCTTATCACTAGTAACGAATCTGGCTCACAGAACTTCCATAGGAAGCTTGTGATGTGAAGATGCAGAAGAGACCACAAAAACACTTGCAATATTTTAACTGGGCACTGAAGTTTAAAACTGACTTTTTGCAGAAAGACAGTGTAATAAAGGGAAAATTCTGTCTTTATTACTCATGTTTCCCAGGATTCTGGAGAAGTTTTTATCTCAAATACTACTCAGCTAATTTTTTGTTTTTTCAGAGAAAGGTAGAAACTTAATACAAAGTTGCACTTTAGTACAGCTTGTGAAAGCTTAGCTAAGCAGGGTTGTTTTGGTTTGCTTTTGTGGTGGTGCGGTAGTTTTGGGGGTGGGTTTTTTGCATGCTGCTTAATTTGCTATGAGTAGAATCTTTTCATGTTCCCTTGACAGGACATTATTAAGTATCTATGTTTTTGTTAACTGAGAGAAGAAAAATGTTCCCAGCTAATTCTACCTCTGCATAAACTTTTAAAGAAAAAATTAGTTTATCATTCCCAGTCAGATGGCTGAAAATAGGCTCTGCCAGGCTTAACACTTACCTTCAAAAGTCTCCTTGCCAAAGTTGAACAGTACCACACCAACATTTCCCCTGTAATCCTCATCAATAACACCAGCTGTCATGAGAAAGAATTTAGAGAGACATCCAGTTAGTAAATGTTAGATGCGATAAGGTTTAGATTAATAAATTATTACAGTATCTCATACTGACATCCTTTATCCTACTGATGCACAATTAAACAATACATATGCAAATACTGAGACATCTAAAATGCTAATCAGTCTTGCGAAAGGAACTGGAAAACACCACCACATGTCAAGAAGTGCTTTACCACTGTAATTTTAGTAGTAATACCCTGTCTGAAATCAAGGCAGCTGGACCAAACTCAGGCTCCATTTATTCTGCTAACTTCAGCTCTTTCAGTGTCAAGTAGAAATCTGTTCTTAACTCCTAACATTTCATTTGAGAGCTATGGATTTGCACAGATCCAAATCCTGTACCTCTGGCAAGGTAACAGAATCAGAGCTGTAAGGAAATGATTGTCATACAGGTCTATTCAAGTATCAAGGCTATGAAAACTAGCTTACTGTTATATTTTGTATGACTGTATTAGCTACATAGTTCAGATTATCTACCAGTGCACATTAAAATAATTATATTCTGCTTCTTTAGAGTTTTTCTCTCAGATACAGGAAACATATTTCCAGTAGAAAACAGGAGTTTGGGCCTCCCTGTCCCAAGTATGTATTTTGAAGTCTGCTTGCAGAAATTATTTAAATACTAAAATTAAATGCCATTCCAAGACATCCCCAGACTTATACAAAGTACTACCATTAGAGATTACAAACATCAGAGGAAACTGTAGTATGACTGTACCTTGAAGTTTTAATGTTGAACCACAAAATGCACATTTAAGAATAAAAACCTGGGTTTTTAAATAAGTTTCTTCAGCTTTGTGAAAAAATTGTAGTGCAAATGATCCATAGTTACCATGCAATCTCTGCACGGGTTCCAGTGTGGAAAAGGTATTTACACAGCTCTCTTATGTAATGTTTTGGGTTAATCCAATGGCATTTCTGAACAGCTTCCTAATTAAGGTGCTAGTAACACTGGGAGTATCCCCTGAGTTTTGAAAATTTAGAAAAACATGCATTTCTCAAGTTAACTTGCTGGTTAAAAAAATGGATAAAGCAGAATATAAGAAGTCATCTTTAATGCCTAAACTAAAAAATAACTTCTATGGCAGGCACTGCCTACAGAAGTATGATACAGTTATTATTTTAAAAAGTCAGTAATCTTTTTTATAATTAAGCAAGTTTTAACGTAATTATGATGCACTGTCTCTCTCAGGTGTTACTCAGGTGTCTCCTTTTGCCAGACTACCCATGAAGCCATCATTCATTTACACATTACAGTGTGAAACTAAGGCACTTCTGTGATTGATATTTACGAAGTCTTAATAAAAAGAACAAAAAGCTTACCTCCAACATCTATGAAGTGCTTTGCAGCTAAACCAGAACGTGGTGCTAGAAAATAATTTTTTTGTAAGTATTACAATTTATTTCTTTAAAGACGGTAGTTATAGGTTATATAGTGTGTTTGCACAGTCTGGGCAACGACAGTTGTTTTTAAAAGTCTTTTTTAAATAAACGGGATACTACAGGAATTACTGTAAGAGTTTACATATATATGAAACAGAGTAACAGCTGCTACAGGCTACAATAAAATTGCAGTCTTTAAGTGATAGAAACATATCCTTTATTTGACCTGCAATTGCAGAGTAGGTTTCCCCAAGGAAGGCAACTGAGCAGACAAGGACTGTCTAATCTTGGTTTATTTTTGGTGACTACCACTGCTTTGGCATCATCTCAGAAGCATATTAGGTCAATCCATTTAAGTTACAATGGAAAACAATATTTGGCAAGCAATTTCCTAAGCAGCATTATACACAGATAAATTACATGTGGGGATTTGGGTTTTTACTTACCTTAGCCTACTGCGATGAGGAGCTAAAAATGATACGCTCTTCAAAATTTTCTTTGGGATAAGAGAAATGCACATGTGTTCTCCTTTTACATAAAAGGACATGGTGAACTCTCATCCTGTTCTTCCACTGGAGTGGCTATTGCTCTTTGTGAATTTATATGTAATTCAGATGAAGAATGCACAAAATAAACAGAACATCTTGTACAGGTTCTCTCGAGTTTTCTGTCACCAAAAGTAATCAAATTTGACTACGCTGTTACTCTGGGGTTAATTTTTAAACATACAGGGATGCATTTTCTCTATGTCCACTACCTATTGATCTTTGTGATTAGAATTTTGAAACTGCAGAGAAATAATGAGCTACTGCAGAGCCTATGAGGTCGTATGTAGAGTACAAGCATTTTTGCTGATTGTCTTTTTGTCACTTGGCATACACTAAACCTCAAATGTATTTGACAACAGGTAACAGGAAAATCTCTGTTACAAGATTTAGTGAATCACACAGCCACGTGGCATCTCTTTTTTGTGTAGACTAATTCTGAAAGCTTTAGGCAGAATCTAAATGAGAAGATGGCGTCAAACCTGTTCTAGAATGACTCTGCAGCCTTTTCACAGCTTGTGTACTCACCTACTCGGCCATAGCATCCAGAAGGAAGTGCTATTTGAATGTCTGTTTTCACTACAGCCTTTTCCATGGGTGGTATCACACAGTCATAGGCACTACATTAAAGAAAGAAGCTCTAGGTTATATAGAATATTTTTTAAAGTTTCCTAACTGTAACTTAAGGTATAAAATCACCCAGAATTAATCTGCCTGGGCACTTATACCATGAACTTTAGACAACAAATATTTACAGATTTGTGAAATTTAATGCAGATTCTAAACCACAAGATGTTGCCATTCTGATGGTGCTAGTTTAAGATTCCAGAAGTGTCATTTGAACAGCATACTCCTGCAATTGCCAGTTTTAAATGTTTTTTTTTAATTGGTAGAAAAAAAATTACAAGTTTAACTTTAAAGTAACTGTTAGGTGAATGTGGTTGTGCATTTTTTTGTGCAAAACCAGAAACTCTATGGATAATATGCTCTGATTAAGCTTTCTACAGGAGATGAACTGGTTGTAATCAAAATTAATAATCTATTACGTTACATTTTAGGCAACAATGTTTTTTTCTGCGCAGTCTGACAGTTCATGATTCATATGATTCTCCTGGCAACTCTGAACTACAGAGATTTTAAGAAAGTGCTGAAGGTACCCAACTGGAGGCTTAATGAAAGACACTGGTGACAATACTTGTCATATCTTGACCTTGACAAAGAACTGCTTTTTAAACACTGGGAAGCACTGAGAGGTTTTCTATAAAACAGACTTTTTCCACGTCTCAGTGCACCACTGGAACAAGAAGAAAAACAAACCTGGTGAGATGAAAGGGATAAAAAGAAAAAAGGGTAAAGTGCGCTGAAGTAAATCTTCAGGAAACAAGTCAGAGAGTTGAAGGAAGAAAAAGGCTGATTATTCTAAGTAATACTAAAAAAGGTAAGTTAAAAGCGGTGGCAGCAAAGTTCAGGTGTAACTAGTGACTTGATCACAGAAGCACTATGCAAACAACCACAAGTCTAGCTAGAGGTATTCCTGAACGTAGTGAAAATCATTGAAACGAGAGTTATTATAAATTCAAACAAACCAAAACCTAAGTCTGTACATCAACCCACATGGTTTCCAGCTAGGAGCGCTTATCAAACTGCTGCAACGCCCTTTGGCAGGTAGCACCCCGGAGGCAAGAGGAAAGCAGAAAAGCACAAGTGCTGGCAAGGAGGGCCCACGTGCGCTATCATTTTCCCCTTCCAACAGGAAGGCACCTGGCCAATGTGGGCACCAACAGCAATTCTGGATGCTGTGTCAAGCCCGACTTTTAGCCAACGACTGCATCTCTGCCTGATGAAATCAATGCTGTAGCACAGCTGGATGACAGATACTCGAAAATGGTCAGGAATGGAGGAGCAAGGGAGCTACGACTAGGTCAGCTCTGGCCTCCTCTTCTGCATGGCCAGGGGCTCGGCTCAGCAAGAGGCTACGAGAGCGCTCTCAGCCGCCGGAGCCCTATGCCCAGGGCTCGCCGAGCGGGGCGGTATGAAGCGCGGGCTCTCGCCCTCAGCGCCGTACCCTCACTCTCACCCTCACCCTCACCTGTACATTTGGTAGCCCGCAGCCCGCGCGGAGCCCCTGGAGGGGGCGAAGGCGTTCTCGGACAGCTTGGTGAAGCGGAGCCGCATGGAGGCCTCTCCGGGCCCCGAGCCCTTCTGCCTCTTGCTGGGGGACGGCTGCGGCACGGCCTCGAAGGCGGGCATGACTGAGAGAGCGGGAGAGACGCTGTGAGGGACGACCAACCGCCCGCCGAAAATCCCGCCAAAGCCCGGAACGGCCCACGGGGCCGGGAACGGGGGGGATACCGGCCCGTCCGCGGCCTCTCCGCGAGCGGCGCAACCCCATTCCCCCCTCGGTGAGAATGGCCTCGCCCAGCTCCTCCGGGGTGCCCCGCGCCCGCACTGAGGGTCCCGCCCCGTGTCTCAGGCGGGGCTCGCCCATCGCCCCAAACCGCAGCCGCCGCGTCGCGGCCGGACGGCCCCCGAGGGGCGGAGAGCGGGCCCGTGGTGCGGCTGGACAGCGTGTATCCCGCCCAAAGCCCCCGAGGGCCTTTGGGTAGAGCGGGCTGGGTAGAGTGTACTCCCCCCCAATTCCAGTTGCAACCCTTACGGCGCCCGCAGGAGTGCCGGAGCCACCGGAGGCACCGGGCCAGCATCGCGCCGCCGCCGCCGTGTGGGGAGCGCGCCATGACCGCCCGCCCGGCGCTCCCCGCCGCGGCCCGCACGGCTCACGGGGGACGGGCGGAGGCGNGGGCGGTGCGGGCGGTCCCGGCGCCCTCACAAGGGCCGGCCCTCGTTCCTGCATCGCACAGCCCGGGTGGCTGAGCACGGCGGGCTGACCCGCGGCCTGCAAACAGCAGCTGTCCTCCCACAGTCACGGGGTGGTTGGGGCTGGGAGGGATCTCTGGAGAGCATCCAGTCTAATCCTGCTGTTAAAGCAGATCGTCTTAGAGCAGGTAGCACAGAACAGTGGGAGAAAGAGACTCCTTCAGAAATGGTCAGGCCAGCTCTTGTCGATGCTGTAGATGGGAAAAACTGTCAATGCTCGGCCTGCTCTGTTCTGTCTCGGAGCAGAAGACTCATAATTTCACTGCCTTTCATAGTCTCTGCACGCATGCTATCCCATCTGTGATGTAATTTTCCCCATATTTTTCCTATACCTATGTCTTTCTACCTATATAGCTATCTATGTGTAGGATATACAGATATATTTTATAGGACATATCTATATCCCTAGGAAGAGGGAATTTCTGAAATTCCCCCATGGCTCTCTGCTGTGGGCTGAAAAGACTACCCCACTGGATTCATAGTTTAAAAAACTGCCCCTGGTGAGGCTAATGGATGTAGGTGACTGTCTGCAAAATAGCTCCAGGCTGCTGGATCCTTCTTGCTGGTCTAAATTTTGTCAAGCAACTATTCTTCGTGATTTTTTTAAACCTCTGTATGTGGTTGTCTCCTTGCTATGTTACATTTTCTAAAGGCAGCCAGATGGCAGTGAAACCTTTACTACACACTGCAGTTCAGTTGTGAAAGGTATTTTTAAGAATGTCCGAGTTTGGGCTTGCTTTTATTCCTGTTCAGTATTTGCAGTCTAAATAGTGTGCACTGTTTGAAAGAGAATATGTACGTAACACAGACCTGTGTGAAAAAGCTGCTTAAAATATTTTCTGGCTTCTGATGTAAGCTATCCAAAATTTGAAGTTTATAGGAATTGAGTTGCATCAAACTGATATCTGATTGTAAATGTTTATTTATACAAGCAGGACTTTATGGAGTTTACAGCTGCATCCTGCATTATAGTGTAGAAAAGGACCAATTTAATGAATGGCCAGGCTTGGTGAGGCAGGCTGGGTTCTAAACTGTGCTTAAGGTAGCCTGCAAGGCCATGAATAATAGAGAGGAGGACTCATCCAAAAATATTATTAAGGAGAAAGGTCTTAGCTGAGTGACACTTGTTTTTTTTCCAGATCTTTACAAGTGGAAAAACCCCCAACCTTATGCTGGTGGACTGGGCAAGTTTACCTTGGTTCTGGGAATGTGTGGCTCGCTGTGTAGATAGTCAGTCAACCTTCCTGCATTCTTGATTGCTGATTAATGCTGCTCTCCATCAGGCATTTCCTCCTGACTTTGAAAAACAATACTGAGATAAACTGAAATCATCTGCCTTTTTTTCCTGGACTGAGAGCAGGAGTGGAGGCTGCTTTGTTGTACACAGAAAGAAACAGACCTTCTTTCAGGGGTAATAGCCACAAAATTCTCCCCACTGAAGTTTTGGTATTAAAATGAGGATTTTTATTAGAAGAAGACTGTGGCTTTAAAAGAGAGATTTCCCACCCCATTCTCACTTAGAACAGCTGTCTCTTTCACAGTGATTAAGGTTTGTAATTTTAAAAGGCTGTTATGATGTGTGTTTATAATGAAGCTCTATTTTTGATTGCATGTTTGCAGTACGGCGTGGGGGTTGTGGAATTTTGCCATTGCTTTTTATTCTGTTCCAGACAACCTTAGTGTTTGATTTTGTTTGACACTTAATTTCCTCTGATGAAATTCCAGCAATGGCACGACTGTGCGTTATTGCACTTGTTGTTTGTGGAGAATGTGAGCTGCAACTCGCTGTGTTTGTTTGTTTCTGTTTCTCCTTGCAGAGTCAAGGCCAGTGTGAGATGTTCCCCTCAGCAATGCTGGCCACACGGTCTCGATGGGCTACACAGCTGCCAAGGGGCTGTGTCCTGGGTACCAGATGTTTAAACAGTGGCCTGACTTCTGCTGAAGCACAACACTTGCAAAACCTTGACCTTCCTCACCTGTAACTCGAGAGGTGAGTCACTTATTTAGCAAAGAGCTGCAGCACTTGAAGGTTATTGCCCTGCTGCCAAGAGTTGCAGAGGTAGCAAGGGAGAGAGAGCAGGATCTTGGAGTGATCCACACTCACTTCATTGAAGTCCAATGACAGCCAAGCCACCAGAGAAAGAAGCTTGAAGGAGACCGCTGAACTTTAAAGTGATAGTGCCGTGGGTTACTCAAATTCTGTTCTCCCAGCTTTGCTGATAGGTCAGGGACCTCTGCCTGAGGGGAGGTGACAAAGAGCTAAGGGGAGTTAAATGAGTCAGTAGGAGCTAAGACTCTGGAGCTGTTTGCCCATAAGTACAACTGGAGTGCTAATTCCTGTTACCTGTTGATGTCTCTTGCTTGTAAACTACCAATCAGTTGCTGAAACTGCTTCTGCCAAAAAGATCTTGAAATACCACATGGAATGAGAGAAAAATGGGAAATGTCTAGGTTTTCTGAGAATTAGTATAGCCTAATCAGGAAAGCTTTTGGTAGGACTTCTCAAAGATGTAATGAAAATTGCAGAGGTTTAAGACTGATGAAATTTCCTGTGCTGGTGGCTGGAGCTTTGTACTTTGTGTTACGAAGACTGAGTGGAAACTCCTTTGAGTGTGAAGCAGGATAACAACGTGCTCTTTGCAGTGTAGTTGCAGTTGTTTCTCCTCACAACGCAGTGCCTTTTTGGTTAGGTAGCTTTTCTACCTGCGCTGTTGGGTAGCTGATTTAAAAAGAAAATACAGAAACAATCCCCTCAAAAAGAATCTCTGTTGGGGACTGAAAAATCTAGCAAAAGGCACATTGGAAGAACGCTGTTCTGGACAGCACAATCTGGACTGTGCTTTAGGGGTATGTGATCAAGATGGGCAACTTGCCAGTGGTTGTATAGAGTGAAGGAAAGTGTAGTCTCTGAACTATGATGAAAGACCTTCTGTGATACCTGTTGGAGCTCCACTAACATTAGGAGGGAAAGGTAAGATTCACTGATGAGAGGAACGATAGTGGATCATTTCAACAGGCCCTTAGGCACAAGCTTAGCTGTGCAGGATGCCTAGGCTTTTGAACAAAATTCAAAATATTCTTTGTTCTTGCTTCATAGCAATGGTATTTTCACACTCGAATGTCCCTGGTCGCCTTACCTATGCTTGCTTTTGTCGTGGCTGGTCAAATCCAGCCGCAATTATATAAACTTATGGAATTGGTAGTGTGGTATAAGCTAAAATGTACTAGACAGCATTAGAGCTATATTTTTTCCTAGAGATTTCAAATGTGTAATTGGAGTTCAGTTACTAACTTGATGATTAAAATTCAGCAGTTGTTTTATGCATAACTTATATAATGAAGTGTCTCTTACAGAGTTGGAAATGAGGGAGGTGAACTAACAAAATTTTGCAATCTAAAGTTGCAATTTAAGATAGTCCGTAATTAGTATGCTCTCCAAATTGGTCCACACACATTCAGAAATCATGGTGAAGAACAGGAAAATACTTAGCTTAAATTACTTGTGAATTTGTGGAAGTAACACCTTCAGGTAGCTAAGTGCTGTTGCATCCTGAGTTTATCCCACTACACTGTTGTGTGGATACAACTTGTAATTAATCCCTGTAGTGCAAGCAAGAAATTTGATAGAAATATGTATGTTAGTATTTAGTTTTTGATGGCTATTTATTTAGAAAGGTACCTCTTGGGATTTATTGTTGCAATGCTCACAGCAATGTGTTTGTGAGAGAGAAGTGTGAATAGTATTGAAAGTGCTATTGCTGGTTCATTTTGTGCTCATTCTCCTTTTGGATCTGCTTAGGTCCCCCAGAACAGTTTGGGTCAATGTTCCCTATAGATTGAGAGTTACAGTGCTTGGGAATATTTTGGAAACAATCCCCAGTCATGAATATAATTAAAGGGCTCAATAGAGATGTATAATTACTCCAGGTCCTCGTGTAGATTGTGATAAGAAACACACAGAAGCCAAAGTGGAGCCTCCCTAAAAGCTCTGTTTCTTGGCACTGGCTGGGTGCCATTCAGATTGTATGTGTGTGGTGTGTGAGGTGAGGTGGAAAGGGTGGTGACCATTACAATTCTACAAGGAACTGGAAGGACCTGGCAGCATGTAACAATGCTCCAGTATCACTGCTGACATCACTGTGAAGGATGACAAAGATCCTGTTTTGCAGGTGCAGAATGTGAGCTTCGTTTTGCTCAGAGTTGTGCAGGAAGTCTGGTATATGGAGGAAACTTCTGTGTAATGCAGTTAGATTGTAAAATGATCCTTCAGCCTGGTTGTAAATGTGTGAGAAGCAAAGGAAGAACATTATGAGAAAATATCAATATTTAATATCCTGCCTTTAATAGATGGAGAAAATAAAGCATGGATTACTGGGCTACATTACCATGTTCTGCTGAATTGCTGCTGTTGAACTCAGAAAAAATACGAGTATCAAATATTTGTCATTTTTGGAGATGGAGTGCTAGATCCACCACAAGTTAAATTCTAATAATTCAGACAAGATAGAAGCTGAGGTCTGCTTTAAAATATACATTTAGTGAAATTCAGGGTTCCCTGCCTTTCATGAGGTTTAGATGTCAGTTGATCTCTGCAAAGGAGTTGCAGGACTACAGAAAATAAATTAGCCATGTTCCGTGATGGTCTTTAATTTAAATAATGGTTACACATAGGATATAGCTTTACCCATTAAAAAGAGAAGCTGCTTTTCTTGACAGCTGGAATTGTAAAGTACCGTAATGTTGCAGAGTAGAAAATAGAAAAATTACACAACTTAATGGATTGCCTTTATTTTAAGTTAGTGTATAATTAATATTATTTAGAAAGTCAAAAAAAAGAGAAATCTTTTATATAAATCAAAAATAAGGCATTCAACTCAGCTAATGAGTTTTTGTTGTTTTGTAATCACATAAATCACTGTACATATTATCCCAATGTATAATGTCAAATTGTATTAGCCCTAACATTCATAGAAAAAATTGTCAGAATATTTAGTATTTTACTAATTTTTTGGTGAAATTTATTTACCACATTTAATTATTTTAATCACACATTCCATTGCATGTCAGAGCTTGACAATGCATTATCAAGTCTTGTAATAGAGTCCATATTTTTATATATCTAAATTTCTTGTTTGTCACTGAATTAGAAGTGTTTGGATTAATTTAAATTAGCAGAACAATTTAGGTAAAAGCATCTGCTGTAGGCGTAGGTCTTAATTGGGCAGTATTACAATCAAAAAGCATTGCATGTGTCCTACTTGCATTCTGTCAGTTTGTGACTTACACCTGATGGATGCCATACAGGTTTTTGTCTCACAAGCATTTCATTTTAATCCTACTGTGTGCCCATTAGCAACTATGATAGTGCAATTTGAAATAATTCATTATCGATTTAGTGCTTTTTTTTTAATTGTAGCAGTTAATTTTGGCTTTCTAGGATAAATATCAAAAACTTTCTCAATACCTTATAAAATCAGAAGAATTTCTTCTTTGTGTGCTCAAAGTATTTGCTGTCTCTTATAACATATAGGTAGCTTTTCCTTCTTTTGCCTGTACTGGAGTGTAACACCAGCAGGGACCATTTATGTTTTCTGTCGAATTCTTTGCTGTGTTGCTTTGGATTTTTGAAAAATTTTCCGTCAATTATTAACGTTTCAGATTTGTATGAAATGAGTGTGTCTTTGATAAACCATTGCCATTAAAAACGGAGCGGTTGGAATCAAGCAAGGCATATTCTAGGCACTGATGTTTCTCTAAGAATAGAAAGTCAGTACATTTTTGTGGTTGCCTCTGACCATTAAGACTGGAGGAAGGTTCTTGGAGAGAATTTCTAGCCAAGCCATGTACAGGTAATCGGACACTGCTCCTTTTCTTGCCACGGGGAGGCTCCTGTTTGGGCAGAGGGAAAAATAAAATTTTCATTATGAAGGCAGGGGTAGCCCAGGCTTCTCACTAAATACTAAATAGGAAACATCACTGTTCATATACAACTCTGATATAATTAGACTACATGATTGTTTTAATATCATAAAGCAAAAAATTACCATTAAGCCCTAATTTCCAAACCCTTGCTCACCTGGTTGTACTGGATGTAAACTGCTTGTGATTGTAGCCTTAAACTGGTAAAGAATATTTTTGGGGTCGTAAAATGCACATATAATATGATTTTTTAAAAAGGATAAAAATACAACACATGCACAGTTTTGCAGTCCATTGGCCTATTTTCTGATCTGCAATTACTGTGAGATGGGAGTTTTAAAATATGGGTCAATTTATGGTAAGCATTCTATGCTCACCCCTTTTTTTGAGACTGAATTAATAGAACTGTAGAGGTTTATCTATGCATCACAAGTGCAAGCTAATTTATTGAAGCCGTGTATAAAAAATGTGTCTATAAATAAAAATCAATTCTGGAAAGGGCCTTTTTTTTTGGTAATTTATTGGTGGCCTCTTTTCCTTTATACAATTGCTTCATCACCAGGAAAGATTCATATTCAGTGTAGTCCCAGAGAACCATCAGTCCAGATGCGAGTCCTTCAGAAGGTACTTAAAAGATTTCTTCTGTGCTCAGTGAATTAACACAAGGGTTTCTGTGGCTCCGGTTCAGAATCCCATTACACATTAGAGTTAGAATCAAAAATCTTGCAACTCACAGGACAATGAGGTTGGCTGCTCTCGAATGCTCTTGCAAGAGTTCATTCAGACGGACTTGGCGGTAACTCTGGTTAAAGCACAGCAGGGGCAAGAGAAAAATCAGTTAGGTCAGTGAGCCTCAGTTCTTCTACACTCCCCCTCGTCTGCAACATTTTCTGCTGTTGGTTTGGCAGTGCTGGAAGCCAGGTCTGCTTTGGGGTCCAGAGTCATAGCAATGGTAAAATATGAGGCTAAGCCACGCTTTTTGGTTAGTATAGTCACGTTGTTCACCCCTGTGTGTTACGTGTTCACCCCAGGTTTCCTGGGGACAGGGATTATTTTTGTACTGTACTTACTTTATGGTCGAGCTCAGGCCCTCATAGTTTTTATAACTTAACAAAAAGTCACAGGGAGCAAGAGACCAGGGCAGGTTTTTGTAAGATAGATGTATCTTAACTGATCTTGTAAATGATTTTCTCTTTCCCTGGAGAAAAAAAAGCTGTTTTTTCTCCAGACCTTAAATTTTCCTTCTCTACAGAAATTTCAGTGTTCTTTTACATGTTATATAGGTAAGAATCCTCATAATTTAGCTAGTTGTTACCTCGTGAGAATCATCGTATAACATCATCCTTTATCTGTGCTGCCAGGTTTTTCTCTGTTGAATTGTAAATGTGTTCTAATGTCCTCTGTAAAATTCCCAAAACTGCCTTACTTCTGACGATAAGGGTCATATCTTTCCAGATGTATAAGCTAAACTTTTTGTTGCTGTTCTTGTTTTACAGAGTAATTTGGCATTTTCATATTGCTGACTCTTTTCAACCTGTGGGGAATTTTTCTGGTTCCTTAGTTAGTGACCTAGACAAGACCAAGCTTAATGGTGTACTTTTTTTCTGTTGTATCCTCACTGGTTCTGCACACAAGTGTCTGTGATTATACTCCTGTTGTCTTTTATACTGAGGTGTTTTAAGGGCTCTGACTCCCAATTTTTGATAATTTAAGGTGAGGGTAATTCTAAGGTTTTCTGCCCATAGCTGACCACTATAGCCTTATGTTGGTTATCAGCTCCACAAAGAGGGTGATACAGTGAGCAGTCAGTCTGCTTCCCAGCTGCTGCAGTTGGTAGTACAGTGTGTTATCTTATATTATCATAGATTTCTGCTTATGTTAATGTGTCAGGCTGTGGCTTCTGGCAGCTCTGAGCTCAGAGATGCAATCCTTGCTCTGCTGAGGAAGGTACCAGCACCATAAAGTGGAGGTGACTAAACTCCCAGTGTACTCAGGGTAATTCCACAGGAACCATAACTAAAATTGCTGGATTAATTCTCTGTGAGTTACAGGAGACCTTGTCTCGTACAGGTGAAAGAGTTTGCAGTATCCTTTTGTCACTGGCCTGATGAAGCCTGGCAGTTCATTGGTAAAAAGGTATTTTTCCAACAAGTTTAAAGAGCAGACTGGGCTGTAATTCACCCAGTGGATCAGCCAGCATCAGCCTTGAAGTTCCTCTGAACTGCAGGAGAGCTCCTGCATAGAAGACTGGTTTAGTCTTCACTCTGCCTTTGAGGTAAGAATTCATGCTCAACCTTGCCTTTGGAGAAATTTCTAGCCTTAGCTGAAGTGTCTAGATTCAGTTCTAAATGGCCCAAAGTGGTGAATGTTTGGAACTGCACCCTTTAGCAGATTCAAGCTCTGAAACAGTGGAGCCATTTAATAAACCTCTCAGCAGACCAAATTAGCTCAGGCTCAGTGCAGTAACTGTGTGGCTTCTGGTTCAGAGGTGGTTTTCATCTGGCTGGCTTTGATGTGGGCAGAGCTTCTCATCAGCCTGGAAAATACTGTGTAAACATGCCAGGGTCTGAGAGTGCTCAATAATGCAATCACAACACACCTCTGCAGTGTTTACAATACAAATCCAATCTGTAAATACCAAATACAGGTTTGTACATATCATGTTTCTAATGCCATATCTGGTATTTCACGTTTTCTTACTAATCGCTTCAAACATCTGAAGGGTAAGAAAAGGTACATATGTAAAAGGTGGGTGAGGCTTTACCTTCTCCTTGAATGCTTCCAGCTCTGCATCTGTAATTTTCCATGGAGTCTCTCGCTTTAATTTCTCAGCAGTTGTTAAATCTTTGCAGCTTTCATGGAGGCGATACGGTTCAATCATCTCTTCAAAGAATTTCCAGCTGGAACAGGAATTACAAAGGAGGCCTTGCTGCAGGGTATGAACTCACTAACTTATTTCACAGTCACTGTGTATGACAGGCCTCACTGATAATAATTACAGCTGAAAAACATGCAAAATCTTTAACTATTCTTTGCTACATTGTGCCCCAAGTTATATCTGTGCCACTTCTGTATATTTGGGTTATTTGAGGATAATTAAAAGGTTATTTGAGGATAATTAAACACTGCATTTAGCAGAGAATTTTCTGCATTGTCCTGGTTCTAGCAAAAATACTGAAATGAGTTTCACAGTAACTCCAAACTGCAGTGTATTGGTTACTAATATGAACAATGAATATGGGTCTCCTCATGAATACTGAACCTTCTATTATTGTTTCAGCACTCGCTGGACCAATCACCTCACTGATACAGTTTTACTGATGGTTTTAATGAAATGGATGCATAGGTGATACAAATTGCCTGTGACAAGGGGCTGAAGGAAACGCTGAAGGCTTTTTGCTGTACATGGACTCAGAATTGTGTTCAGATTTTCTCTCTAAATTTCAAGTTGTTTCTTGAACCTTTGAGTCTTTTAATCTGGAAAACCTTATCATCCTTCTGTACTTCCTTGCTTGCCCATTGTTTAAAGTTTCTACCACCCCACAGAGACCTCAGGGAGCTTCTTTTGTATGGATGTGAGTGTATTTCTCCGAGCACTTTGTGCTGACAGGCCTCACTGTGAAGTGAAGTGGGAGACTGGACACAGGCTGGCCTTGGCTGTATGGCCAGGAAGCCAAGAGATGGGTTAAAGGCTGTGATATGCAGCATTTGGTGTTGCTGCTGCTAAGTTGTCAGAGTTTGTCAACATCCTTACTGTCTGTTTCACTATGTAAAATAGTGATAATCCTCTTATTATTCATCAAATAGATGGGATGCCAGCTGGAAGAGAGATACAGTGGTCTGTCTAGCAAGTGTCTGGCATAATATTCACTTGTTCAGTTCAGATAGTGCTGATGCAGCAAATGTATGTGGTTTTTATGTTAATGCCAGATATTAATTCTTTTTGATAGCTTTTATTTATGTAAAATCACTGCATTGTACTGAAGAAATGAAATACATATATTGCACAGTTCTTATAGAAGATACTACCTGAGAGATCAAGAGGGCACTAAAAGGGGACTTTAGGTATGTAGTTATAAAATCTTTATATTCTTTAGTTGCAACCTAAATAAATATGAGAAGTCATCATAAAACGTCTGTTAAATTGAGTGGCTCATAAGTATGGTGTCTAATTAGTCTTTACAACATAAAGAAAAAGACTACACCTGGTTTTGACCCTTTAAGCTGTGATTGTTAAAAGGTTCTTTTCTTTTTCCTGCTCTTGGTACTTAGAAAATTATTATAATAAAGTGACAGGGTTATTTTTTGTGTTGTGGGGTTTTTTTTGTTTTTTTTTCTAATGTTCAACATAAAAGAAGTAAACTCTAGATAAAGGCTGGCTGCTAAATAATGAATTTTGGTAACGCTTCTTACCTCTCTTTGTTGGGCTTTATATTGATATCACAAATGATATTAATATCAGCAAATTTTATTCTGAATTTGCTTAGGAGTGAAGCCATCCTGAAAACAAAAGAGAGAATGTTTTATCATTGTACTTCTGAGTGCCTTGTATCAAAGAACACTTGTAAATGAGTTAGACAGCTGCATTTTATATCTTATCTTTAACTATGTGACAAATTACTTTAAATGCTTTAGTGTTTCAATTTCCAATTACAGAACTAGATTAATGTGATTGCTGTAGCATAATTCATTTAACTGATGATCAATGAAAATCACAAAAAAATGGAAATTAATAGCAGACAGAGGGCAAGGTATTTACATTTTGGGAAAACAATGGTACTTTAAGTATTTCCAAAGGCTTGAGTTATAAAGGAGGAATATTCAATATACAGTAGGACAGAATTCTCCCATACTTACAGAAGGCTTCTGTTACTCTGTTACTGTCAGAATGCTGTGGATGGAGTTTTACAATAGTGGTAGTGCATGTGTTGGTGAAAATTTGGTCCAGAAGGTTGATGTGCAATACTTAAAGAATCTTTTTCATCTTTTTTATTTATTAATTTATAAGGATCTACTCACATGTTGTCTTTACACATGTTCATAAAAGAAAATACTTTGATTTTCTGCCCCAGCTGACAGAAGGAATAGTTTATCGTTTTCTGTGTGTTTGTGCTGAGGCTAGAGAGGTTTAATTAGGTCAGTTTTGCCTTTGTTTGAACCATGGTTGGGATCTTGTGGTTCTTCCCCCCATGTCCTTCTCCCACCTCCTTTTTGTTTCTATTTCTGATATGTAAGCTTTGGATTTTGAAAAGGTCAGAGAATTCCTAGGAGCAAACCAAGGCAGAAATACGTATTTGTTTATGACCTGAGAGTTTACTCTTTTTTAAAAAAATATATATATATATAAGAAGAACATACTGCTGGTATAAGTCTTGATGTCCCTTGCGGCAATCCTTGTTTTGAACACGATAAAGAGCAAAACCTCAACTTCTGGGGAAAAGTTTTAATATTTGGGGAATTACATGCTAGTAAAAGTCCAGTTAAATTTGACTTCTGAATTCAAAATACATGGCTGAAATTGTACTTGGATGATTTTGTATTAGATCTACCTTGGGAATGGAGGAACCACCCAGCCCAGGTTTGTCTCTTTGAAGGCTTTTGCATGTGGCGGGCGGATCATGTTTTGAGGAAAGCTGGTGTTTAGGTGGCAGTACAGACACACAGTGTTTCCTTGGGGACAAACTGGCTCCTTGTCAGCTGTCCTGATTGTGCTGTTTGCTCTGGCCGTTGTACGACAAGCAGTGTATGCAGGTGTCAGAACTGCCTCTGTGGAATCTGTCATGTTTTGACAAATCCCATTTGATGTGAAAACTTCCTACTTCCAGCAAAATCTGGTGCCTAGAGGGTCTAGGTTCATGAGCCTGTTTACAGTCCTGAACAGCCAAGATTGGGCAGACTCTGGACAGGGAGCAGAGAACACTTCCCAGCAGGTCCTTGAGCAGCTCTAGGGTTTTTCTTACCCAGTTGTAAGGATAGTTTGTACAAACACTTGTGAATCTCTTCTGCAGAAGTACATTAAGCTTAGGGTAATGTTTAAAACTGACAGAACTACAGTGGAGTGAAGTTTGCTTTATGTGTTCCCTTTTGCTTTAAGGGAACATCCTGTGGCAGCTGGCTTTCCAAGGCTCTGTCTTGTAATCCTAGTGAAGCAAGTGATTCTAACTCCTGTCCTTGCACCCCTTTCACTTGCTTCCCACTGGAGTTTTGGCTGGAGATGTTTTTAACTCTCTACGTGGTGCTTCTGCTCTTTGTTAAACAGTCATTGACTTCCATCCCAATTTGAGCTGCTTCCACTGGTGGTGAAATGGCTGTGCCTCCAGTGTGTAAAGTGCTTAGGAAGGAAAGGTGCTACATACAGTGGTGATAAAAACAAGTTTATATTAGTACCTTTCATTTGCTCAAAGGCAAATGATGATTATGAAATCTAGACTTTTTTAAAACGCTGAGTAAAATCAACTTGGCCTTAAAGTTGATTAACTTGCTCTTTAACTTCTTTATATTTTACCACAGTTAATCACATTTATGTGAGCTGTCTATGCTATTTGCATATGAGAGCTTCATGTGCAATTTCACTTGCTGTTACCTGAACAATCTCATGTAAATCCCATAGAAGTAATTATATTCTCATTACAGAGTGCAGACTGCTCTTCTCAGAGAAGGGAATATGAGCTGTTAATGGGGAAAAGTGCTGGATGTGAGTTTCCTTTGGTAATCACCATTTGCAGAGCCTTGAGGGCTATGCCATAAGCTTAACACCTTTCAATCAGGTACATTTTTTGTTCACGCTGCCCACAGTCCAACAAACCAGTTGTGCTGAAAAATTCCCACCTTCCTGCATTATATCCAGCATCATACATTATGCAGTATATTCAGCATCAATTCAAACTCTTTAAACAGTGAGACAAATAAAGTTATATTTACACTAGTTTTTCTTCTTCAATCCGATTGACTTTTCCTCCAGTGAAGATCCTTAATTTACAATTTTTCCACTTCTTCCTGATAGTTAGAATGTAAGGAATCAGGATTGTTAGACCTGGAAGAACATATAAAAATGGAGGAATATCAAATTAGTGCATTTTATGGTAAAAATTCCATCTTTTGCTTCAGCAGTGTTGGACATAATTTAGTCTTAAAACATTTAAGCCTGACATAAAATTGACTATGTCAGCTTAATAAAAACCAGTTTTATGCAACTTCCCAAGTCTGTTTTTATATTTGGTAACAGAGAGATCTCTCTCCCTGTGGTTCTTAACTCAAATTCCTTACCTCCATCATCGAACAGCCACCAGATGTCAATTGTACCTTTTCCTTGCTTCTTTTTAAATTGAGTGCTGGCTTCCAGCAGCCTCTGATTGAATTCACCCACATGCATTGACTGTATGGTGTTAATGGTGCTCTCTGTAATGAGAAAGAAAAAAATGTGGAAGGATGTCTGATAAGTAAGGCAGTAAGTAGCTTTAGGGAGCCAAATGGAGGGAAAGCTTCAGGAAAATGAACTGTTTCTGACATAATTTCTATCCTTTAAATCTGAAGAAAAAGGTACAGAGTAGATGCTTTGGACTTTTAATGTTTCAATATGCACAGAAACCAAAGCTTGTGTAACACATTGTCGCTGGATTATAACATCTTGAAAAAGGTTACCTGATTATTTGTTCTCTGTCTCTTTTTAGTTAATGTAAAATTCACTGGGGCTTTAAAAAGCAACTGGGAATCTGATAGACTTTAGAAGTAAATGTGTCATTTTGCATCATTTACAAGCTCAGCTGTCTTGTAAAATACAGAGCTCCCTGAAAGGCACAGTCACAGTGCATGAAATGAGCTGGTGGAGTACAGGGAGAGCATAGGTGAAGCTGGAAGTCAGAAAACACAAGCACGTATGGCTGTTTCCCTATGCTGACATGGTTACTGCTAATTGGAAATAAATTTTGATTCTTGCTGGTTGCTTGGCTGGCTTTAACAGATATAGTCTTGACTCTGTACTAACAATACCTTCCCTCATTCCACCCTTTGAAGCCTGTGGCTTTATTACTGCTTCTCTTTCAATGATTTCAAAGAGCCCGTGTCACAGCAATATTCTAAATGGAACAGACAGGCTTCTTTGGAGGTTTTACTCTGATCTGCTAGGTTCTGAAAATGCTTTGTTTGGTTTCCCTGTATTTCTGGAGTGTGTACACAAGAGTTCTAAAGCAGTTATTGGCTTTCCTCTACAGTTCTAGCATCTCTGCTGGAAGATGCAACAACTCTGGGGAGTATGAACATAAAAACAAAACTGGGAGGAGTGGCGATTTATTAACATAATCTATCTAATTTAGAGAGCCAAAATGTCTAATATGTATTTCCTTTATGCTCAACTAACTCAGAAAGGGAGGTTGAAACAGGGGTAGACACTCTTGGTGGAATTGTCATAAAAATATATTCTACTAAAACAAAATGAACTGAAGTCTGCCAGCTGAAGAATAACAGCATTTTATGTTCCTGGTCTGTAGATCTTCCTGGTACCTGTGGGAGCTGCATGCACAGCCAGATGCAGTAGTGTCTGCAGGTGAAAACTCTCGAAATACATGTCTGAGTACAAGTCTGGCTTCAGGTGGGTCATTATCATTACAGCCTAGCAGTTGTGAAATGAGACCTCAAATTGGGTCTGTATCATTTTACTATGCCTGAAACGTAATATTGACTTCATCACCTACACATTTCAGCTACGTGGTAATTAGTTATTTGACAGTATGCTGTGTATGTACTTTCAGTACTTTTACCACCTTCACTTGTGCATTTTTATGAAATTATGCTTAGACTATAGAGCAGTTGTGCTATTTTTACCTGTCTTTCAGCTGTGTACTGAGTTTGTGTGTGTGTATGTTAAGTAAAGGAAGATTGCTTGTTCCCTGTATATTGTGCATATGTTCCTATTTTCTTCAGAGAGGAGGAAAAGAGGCCTCTCTTTAAAACACCCTATTAAAAAGAAAAAAACAACCCCAATCCCTCCCACCCAACTTGTTCTGTGTTCTTCAAACTTTAATAACCATGTTCTATTTTTGACGAGTAGAAGTGAACATGAGCTGAGCTGAGAAGTTTATCTAGCACACGAGAGGGAAGTGGTTGTGTTGTAGGTAGCGTGTCCTACGAGCAGGGATGTCACTGTGCTGCATTACAGGGTTGTGGCCACCACGGTTTGCACAAGGGAGGTTCTGTTCCAGGGGCTTCTGTGTGGCTCAGGAGTTTTTGGCTTGGAGTAAAGCCCAGTTTGCATATTGGTGAAAGTGTGATGCATTGAAGGGTTGGGGATAAGTTGTCATTTTGGAACTTACCCTTCTTTGTTTCGTGTTTTGAGATATTAAGAGTGCTGGCTTTTTTGAAGAATCCACAGATGCCCCTTTTTCCTTCTTCAAAATCGTTTTCTTTAATGGTGGCTTCCAGTGCCAATCTCTCCTGCTCCAGCTTCTCTAATTCCTCTGTATATTAGAAAAAGTAAGAGAACTGGTAACAGAGTCTTTTTTTACTTTACTGTCTTTTAAATTAAATCCCTTATTGAACTAATGGCGATGATGTAATTGGTGTTGTGGTACTTTGCAGACAATGTAAAGCTCCTGGGATGAAAAATTCTTTTAAAATGCTTTTTCTTTGCAAACCAGTAGGGAAAAGGAAGCTGAATTCACCTCTGGAAGCCCTAGCTTAGGGTGCCTGTGCCTACAGCACTGGGGTGTGCCAGCTGCTCTCAGGTTGTGTCTTCCAAATCAAATTCAGGATTATGACTTTTTTAGTTACATGAGGTATTATTTATTTAGTTATTTTCGTGGATGTTTAGTTGGTTTCTTTAGCCAAGAATTTGAAAAAGACATTAGGAAAGCTGTTTTCCTACACTGAGGAAGCTGAGGTATTTAGTTCTAGCCTGTGGGTCTCTTTTCTAAGAACAAAATCTCATGGTTTGTACTTGGAGATTCTCAGAAATAAATAAGGATCCTGAATATACAGTCATTCTCTATGCTGAAATATTTGTCATGTTTTAATTTTTTGAGCATTTGCTGCAAAGATGTAAGGTTTAGCTAATCAATTCTGTAAACGTAGTAGTACAGAAGAACAATTTCATCTTAGCAATATTAGACTTCTGCTGAGAAAAAGGTACCCTGGGTTATTGTGGAATATATTATGGTGAGGCACTAATTAATATGATCCAGGCATTTGCCTGCAGAAAACTTTTTTCATAAGGAAATCTTGTATTTGAGTAATACATGAACTAAAGATGAGGTAAGTTCATTTAAGACATTGTGTTAAAAAAGTAAAATAAACCCTCACTAGCTAAACATTATTAGCTCTGTTAGCACTCTCAGTTGCCAACAGAAAGAATATACTTTCTTTTACTTTTTAATCAATGACAGTCACATACTTCTGATTATTAGACATGGTGATAGCCACGACCTTAAAGGTTGCTCAAAACTAAAATTTCAGCTTTTCTATTGAACAGAATGCTGTACCAAGTATAAGAGAATACAATGATCATTGTTTTCCATTACAATGCTTCTGTATCTGCTTCAAAATATTTCTTTATATTTGAGGCTCCCTCCCCTTAATTCTTTCTGACTCCTTGTGTCTTAACACTTGGAGAACATGTGCTCATTTGTAAGATTGCACAGTTGTTTTTCACTGTATTTTTACAGGTGTTCTAATGACTGTATATTTTGAGCACTCAATTTTTGACTCGCATCAGAGATAGGCAGATCTCTCTCAGAAATCACCAGGGGGAGAGGAAAAGCTTGATTATTTTGGAATTTTTTCTGAGTGCCCGTACTTTTGCGTCGCGGGTCTCCATGCACATCAAGCTGCCAGTGCTGAGTGAGCGTTCATCTACCCTTGTTCCTTAAAGGCGTCTCTGGCCCCTTGGAATTCTGCGAGGTGATTTGCTTCTGGGGGGGTTACCTCATTTAGCTCATCCCGCAATCGCGGCGCTTAACGGGGCGTTAATTGGGCCGTAATGAGGCGCGGCGGTGCGCGGTGCGCGGTGCGCGGCGGCGGGCGGGCAGCAGGCGGCAGCAGAGAGCCGCGGGCC
>VXAZ01000587.1:1015757-1062810 GCA_013399875.1 Gymnorhina tibicen
CGGCACCACCGCGGGGCGGGCGGGGAGCGCCGGGGCCCGGCCCGGCCCGGCCGCTGCGGGGCAACACTGGGGCAAGTGGGAGAATTATCCCGCTCAAAGCCTAGAGAACTGTTCTGCCTTTGCCACCCAGATGGCATGTCTCCCGAAGTGCTTGTGGTACGGAGGAAGGTTCTCCCTTTCCCCCTGAGATGTGCGCTGCTAACCTGAGGAAGAATGAACGAAAAGGTGAAAGAAAGAACCGATGTTTCCTGCGGCTTCCAGATTATTGCTTGGGTGGGAAGTCCGTGGGACTCAGAGTTCCACAGAGATGGTACCAAAAGTGCAGCTTCCCATTTCCTGCCGGCCCCAGAGTTATCAGGTAGGCAGAGGGAGGAAGGTTTGCCACGACCAGGAAGGAGACATGCAGCACAATAACTGGTTGCTGTGGCACAATATGATTTTACTGCTTTGGTTTGTGCCTGTGCTGGAACTGCTTTGGGAGTTGAGTTCTCTGGTGTGCTGAGCCCCTTAATGTGTGAGGCTTGGACTCCTTCTGTCACTGCCAGTGATCAGCAAGGGTTTCAGGCAGGATTTAAACTGCACAAGGAAGGATGAACTGTGGAAATTATGAGTGTAGGAACTATTCTAGAAACCAGATAGTGACTCTTATGAGTGTAGGTCAGAGTCCTTCTTATGCTCTGCATCTAACCAGCATAGATATTCAGCTGTCGAGTCACTACATACCTTGAACCTGAAGGACCTGAGATATATCAAATCCTTGGCTAATTCTGACGATAATTACACCGAGCTCAAAATCAAAGGCATCACTGGAAAGAAAGAAAAAGAAGAGTAAACATGATTTTGCGTCGTGCATGTCGATGAGGAAAGCTGCTTTGAAAAGATCAGTGAAAGTGTTCACAGGGAGGACAGACTAGGTAAAATTGCAGAAGGAATTGCCCCAGATAAATTTGTAGTACTTAACTCATCTTCCCTCATTTAAAAAAAGGGTGTGATTGGGCATGGGAACAGATCAGCTATTCCTGAAATGGGTCTTTCAGACAGCACTTTTTTAGGAACTAGGTTGCCATAGGGTAATTTTTTTCTCCCTTCTCTGAGGAAATAAAACTGAGGTGGGGTTTGTTGCTCTGTAACTTGCTTCAGCTTTACAAGTGAATTTTGAGCAAGCATCTATGAGAAGCCTGTTTTAAAGAGACTGTTTCCTAGCTAAATCCCAACCCACAGAGCTGCTGAGCCTTAGGCACACATGAGATTTGAAGCAAAGCTTTTCCTCTGTCTCCTAAGCCTAAAAGAAGAATTCCATGATGTTCTCTTATTCCCTTAGTATGTACATTAGGGTTGTTTTTCGCTTGAGCTCCTGCCCAGTAAAAATGGGAAAATACAGTTCTGCAAAAGCACTGCTGGCAGCAGTGCAGCTTCTTTAGCATTTTCAAGCCACATCAGCTCTGATGGTGCCAGGCATTTGCTAAGCAGATCCTACGAAGTGTGGGAAGCCAGTGAGCCTTTTTTGCAGGGCAGTAAATTCAGCCACAGAGCTAGGATGTGTGAGCCCAGGTTTGTACATATTTCCTTGCATTGTTTCTACACATCAAATTCTGTATGGAAATGCTATATTAATCTAACCTAGGAGGAGTGAAAAAGGAGCTGACTTACTGTATAATGCCCACATAGTTCTCAACTTGTGTGGCAGGTGCACTTCTCCAGTCCTTCTTAAATCCGATCACCAGGGTATTTGGTTTCATTCTGCCCAAGCCCGAGGCCTGACAATATTAAAACATTGCTTGAGAAGGGTACACATACATGCTTTTACTGTAAATGAAAAGTAATGGCAAAAGATAACTGAAGTAATGTTCTGGAGACACTTACAAGTAGATTGCATTTCATAAATGCCCTTCATGCTCATACCCATGCAGAAAGCAGAAAGATTAGCTTTAAATCATTCCAACTATAAATGATTTTAGATGACAGAAGTGTAGTTTTGCTAAATTAGCATGCATTTGCATTTCTTCTGACATGCTCTCATTAAAATGGTTCAATAACTTGGAATCAAGAGAGAGTTCAAGAACTGTTTGTATGCTCCTTCTTACATAATGGCATAAAGCTTTTATCAGCTTTGGAATATTCAATAGATGAAGTGGGTCTGAAGTCTCTTAAAACATCTCAGATACACAGAGAAGGCATAGGCTCCTAATTTTGCGTGTTTTTTGCCTTGACTTTGGAAACTGCTGCTGTTTCATTTGCTCTGTTCTTTTCAAAAGATTATCCAAAATCTCCTGAGCATGCTTTATAGATAAAATTATGGTTTATAAATGGGAAAAATAAATGCTTTTTCAACATATTAGTTTGCTTTCAAAACTGGTTCTGGATGCTAAAACCTGGACAAGTAAGGGAAGTCAGATCTAGATTCAGCTAACTTAATGTTTATAGAAATCTAAATATCCAATGTATTGGGAGCCTTCAGGAGGAGACACAAAACACCAGCTTGTAAAGTTGTAACACTTGCCAGTTTTTTACTACCAGCCAGCAGAAAATAGGTAAAAACTGTTGGAACCTTGGGCGGTTTTTTGAGTAGCACTGTTTACACTGAAATCAGTAATTGTTGCCGATGTCCTTAGGTTACAATAATGATGATATGGTTATCCTTGTGTTTGCTGGAGGGGAATTATTTGACTTTGTAGTTGACTTTGGCAATATTGCTTCAGTAGTAATGGAAGAGATCATCAGACTGTAGCAGTTCTCAAAAACATCAGAAGGATCTCCTACTGAGACAATGTATAAGCCCAAGATGAAGTGTCTTTGTGAGGCTTTTATAGAACAAAGGGATCTTTATTAATAGCATTTCATCTTGCTCAATTGTACTGTCCATTCAGCAAGTGTACAAAGAGCCCTGGTAGGACACCAGTGGGTGACTTACCCAGAGTATTTTAGTTGGTTCCCTACTGTCTCAGCTGGCACTGATGTCTTTTCAGCAGTGTATTTTGTGCAAAGGATATGAATTTTCTCTACATTTTGCCTCAGTACCTATATGTTTAAATATTCATATATGAGAGAGGGAGGGAGATGGGAAAAATGAAAACTGTCTCTGTGCCTTCATTAAGGCCATTTTAAATGGACTGTTGGAAATGATCTGCTGCATTCTTAGAGTAATAGAAAAATATTGCAGACTTTTATTTAAATTACCTTCTCGCTATTTGCAGCAAATGTGTATTACACATTTTCAGTTTTCATTTATTGCCAAAACATTCCCAGATATTTAATATGCTGTGTAATACCAAACAATGGAATTGATTTGAAGTGTATCAAGTGTCAGCTGCATAGACATTCACATGTTGCCCTGTAGATGCCTCTCTTTTTTCATAATAGTGTCTTGTTCATTTAGGAGAGAATCAGTCTGCCTTGTCTCATAATTCCATAGCCCAAAACAAGATCTTTATGAAATAAGCTGTAATATAATATAAATGTACCCCCAGAATGCCCTGTCTTTACCATTATCCATATATATATATATACATATATATATATATCTCCATATATATATATATGTAGGGCTTATTAACAACTAAATAGTAATGCTTCACATGAAGGGATGCTTTGATGTACACTCTTCTGTGTGTTCTGTAAACAAAAAGCTTACTTGAAGTAGACTTTTGACTCCATCTCTGAAGCTGTCAGCTGCCACTGCTGCATAAAAAGCTTTTCTTTTGTTCTTTGTGAGCCAGGCCTGCTTTTTTTCCATGCCACTGTTCATCTCCTTAACACACAGCTTGCGTGGTCCCTGCATGATACAGTAAAATATCATTAAGAAGGCTTTGTGTTGTACATCACACAGTGATTTTGAAGGAGTTACCTAGTCTGCTGTGGGAGCAAATGGAGAGAGTCAGAAAAATACATTTCCAAAAAGGGTCCACGGAGATTCAGCCCTTTGAAAAGAACTGTGCCGCAAACATAATTCACATTCTGTTTGAGAGGGCTGAGGCTGTTAATGCTACTTAAATGCAGTGATTCTGACAGAAAGGACTGCTATGGATTGTAACACCTTAAAAAAGCATCTAAAGTATGGTAAAGCATCTCAGAGTGAGTAAAGTCCCTCCCTGACTTGACTATGTAAAAGAGTCTCAGCAGATCTAAATATACATGGTTAAGTTCCTACCTACTGACATAAGAGAAAAGAGTTGATGCAATACAATTAAAGATGCAAATGCCTTTACTGCCAGTTTTTTTCAGTGGTCATTTGGTAACTTAATGGGAAAAAATCCATGTGCATATCCAAGTCACAAGACACGGATATAACTTAAGAAGAATTTGATCCTGACTGTGTGCAGAGCTGGGAATAATAACTTGAACAATAAGGTTGAAGTTTCATTGTGGGTAAGGACAGGGAAAACACAAGTTTTGCCCTTCTTCCCTGCCTCTCAATGGAAAGTACCTGAGGGTGGTTTTGCAACTGGCTTGCACCATGTTTCTTCTGGCCGAGGGGCCAGTCCCACCCTTTACCAGGTGACAGCCTGTCTGTGTCCTCCCCTGCCCCTCCTTTGTACCTGTGGAATGTTTGTGCAATTGTAGAAGGAGCCCAGTGAATTTGCAGACTGAGGACTAACCTTGCAAAATCATTTTATGTGAAGGCAGGGAGTAAAAGCAGAAATAGTCCCTTTTACTAGAAACTCAGACTGTTCAAACCAACATGCAGCCATAACCTCAGAGACAAGTAAACTTTCAATCCACTTTATGTTCTGTTGTGATCTTCATTTTGCCTGTTTCTGAGCTATGTATCCTGGAAAGTTTCTTGCTGCCTTTTGGAAAAAGAGAACGGAAGATGTTCTCTTTGGCATGGTGTTTCAAAACTTTATGCATAGCTAACAGCATGTCAGCTTTTGAGGTAAAATGTGCTGGGTGTTACATTTATGGCCGAATAGTCTTGCTGTATTTGTTGTGATATATATTGCAGGCTGCTCTTCAATGTGATTGTTAGGAATTTTATCATCCACTTTTTACCACAATTTTACAATTCATGAAGGTTCATTTTGTCACACTTTTATTACCAAGGAAATAAAATTTCACTAAAGTTGCTGAAGAAATAATTAGAACCCCCTCCCCCACCCCAAACAATTACAAAGCTTATACTAACAAAACAGTCTTTGGGAGTTTTTTGTACAGACAGGAATGAAATCTCAGTTCTCCATAGAAAGTACTAATAATAGAGAAACATGCCTAAGAATTCCAAAAACTTACTGAAACTCAGCTTTAGGAAGCTGCATAGTCTCAGGATCTTGTTGGGATTGGTTCTACTCTTACTGAATGCAGTGGAAGATCCAGCAATAATTATAGTAGGGGGGAATTAGGACCATTCATTCTTTATAGATTCATTTGATTTGGGAAGACTCACATGTGGATCTTCCGTACTCTGTTTCTGCAATGTGGCAGCATCAAATGAATTATTCCTACACTCCTGTAGAGAAATACATTATCTTGACTGGACTGACTCTATTATCTAGATTCTGCAGTCCCATTTAGTGCCAGGAGCTGGGGTTTTTTTTTCTCTCTCTCGAAATTAAAAGGTCGTTGTAATATTTAAAATGCATTTTCTCCTTACGCTACAAACCTATCTATTTTTGTTCTGCCCTAATGAGAGACTAGATTTTCATCCTCTAAGATACATCATTTGCTGTGTATTTATATCTAGAAATACACTTTGGTCCTCTCTTTAGATCTCAGAAGAGCATGCTTATCCTCAAAATTAGCATTGTAACAGTTTTGGAGGAACCACTGAAAAGAGAGCTGAATTACTTGCCAAACCCCAACTCTGCAAATCAGTGACAAAGCTGAAAATAGAACCTGGGTAATTTGACTCTCACACAATAACCCTTCAAATTTTGTGTGATGTGGGGGTTTTCTATTTTCTAAGCCTAAACTCTTCCCTTGTAATGTTTTTTTTCCTTTCAAACCATTTTTTGGTTCACCTACTATGAGCTTAGAAATGCGTCTCACTGAGGCATTTACCATCAGGCTTTGTATCAGCTGATAGCTTTCGTGTCAAGAATGATGACGAAATTCATTCTCAGTGCAAATCTCTTTCATGGAGAGCACTGATGCCAATCAGCTCCAGTGGGAGCAGCGTGTGCTGAGTGAGAGTGGAATGTATAATGGAGACCTGCAGCCCCCCTGGTGCTGCGTGTGCACGTTTGTGTGAGTTGCCCTTACCGTGTACACTTCACAGCAGATACACAGCCCATTGTTCTTCGTGAAGGTGTGCGTGATGTCCAGCAGAGCAGGCCTGACCATAGGAGCTCCTGTTAGTGCTAAGCACTGGGGTCTGGGGGAGAAAAAAGAGGTTGTATCTACCTGGCTGATGTACATATTCAGGACAAGCCATTCTACTGTTCACTGGAAATCTTACCTGAAGTTTTTCACATGGTCTTCCACTGTCGTTAACGCCAGAGCGCTGTCTAAGGCATTAACAAAGTAAAGAGCCTGCGTGGAGGAGCCCCAGTTTACTTCTGCATATAATAAAGATAAATAATGTGTATTAAACCATGGGCTTTTCCCTACATTCTGTTGCAAAAATCAGCAATGGTGTTCTATATGAAAAGCAGAGTATATTCTCTCATACTTCGGAGATACAGACCTGTTGTTCTTTGTGCTTCATAACAGAATAGGTTTTGCTTGTGTGATGCAGAAAATCCCGTGCAAGTAAATAGTTTCATTCTTTCTTTAAATATTGTAGGCAGTGTTCTTCCCCTGCTTAAAAACTGTTTTATCTGTTGCATTAACTTTGTATCCTTCTCCCATTTAGAAAATGGGCAGCCCTGAGTCATGTGCATGGTGTGGGATTCCAGGAAGTGCAAATGAAACCACTAGGAAGGAACATTGCTAGTTCTAGTTTGCTCTGTTCTACTGTATAGGCCAAAAATTATTCTCCAAACCCAGTTTTGGCATATGCATCTTTTCTCATTACTGTGCAGCTGTTTGGTCAATGGAGAAATAGAAGAAATGTCTTTCTACGCTTTGAGATCTACATGAATGCAGAACAAGTCCTGTTATGCCAAGATACAAAGCCAATATTTGGTGTAACTAAGTGGAGATTGGTGTAGTCTCCTTTTCTAAGGAATATTATTTTTTTTTCTGAACCCTCCAGTTGTTGGTAAATTAGTGCTGAAGAAAACTCACTCTCTTAGCAGGAAATAGAGGGCTTTTGTACAGTGTCTTCAGTGAATTTAACCAAGCTTTAAGCTGCTACTTTGCATCAGGGACACTGTCAATATACAGAGGAAAGGGCAGAAATGTTGAAATGTTTTTGACAACTGCCTTGAGGCGGGTGTGCTTTCCCACAGCTGATGATACATTTACAGGGAGAGAAGCACAGTCCATCCCGGTGGGTGTGAGAGGGCACAGATAGGGAGGACAGTGCAGCAATACACAGAAAAGAATAACAGTCTCAGACCAGGCATTGCTGTCCCAAGCTCACTCCAATAAAAGCACATCTATTGCTGGGAAACTTGCCTCTTTTACTTGTTGGTTTTGTTTTATTTTTTCTGCTGCAGAAATAATTCAGGTGGTTAGCACTGAAATCCGGACCTGGGTTAGTTTTGTCCTGGATATGACTAGCCAGACTGTCTAGTCTTGTACAGCACACAGGTTTTTGAGGACAGCTCCTGTGATTTGCTGAGCTACTAAGTGGTTTTTTCCAGCAGTAAAGTGGGCCCATCTGTCTTGATTTATGGGGAAATTGTAGGGAGGTGCTGGAGGATGATCAGTTCATGAGTAATTCAGCTTGCATTTTTGTTTTATAATGGGCAGCAGGTTTACATTTTGAGTGAGGACCCTGCATGAGTCAGCTAAGAGCACTGCAAAATTCAGGTAAGGTTTTGTGCGTGGGTGGAAAAAAATTATGAGTGATACTCAAGTAAAAGCCCAAATGTCATAAAAATGTGGTGGGACTAAACCAGTCAGCTGGAATGTTTACAGAAATCCCTGAACCGTACTCGAAGTGCTTGTTAAACAGGCAGTCACCAGACTATCAGCTTAATCTATATTATATAAAGTGGAATTTAATGGGATGCTTCAGACTTCCCTCTAAATAAAGATAGCACAGAAAAATAATTTCTAATTCTGTAAGCAGAATTAATTCCTTTAAAATCCAGTCTAGCAGCATAACATATACACATAATAATAGTGGGGTTTGGCCTTACCTGGCTTCTTATATGTTACATAAATATATAGGAAGAGCTCAATGGCATAAGTGATGAGAGCTGCCCACCAGTTGATGACAAACATCACCCCACAGCACAGCAGGGCTCCAAAAAGTGACACCCACATGTTATAATATCTGAATGCAGGTCTCCAACCTGTTTAAAGAGAATTGAGAAAATTGGAAGAGCATAAAATATATGGATAGAATGGTGATCCATGATTTTTGTGCATACCAACCCATGTACAGTTAGTTTCAGGCTCTGTCAGAAGGGATGGGAGAGATATCTGTAAATTCTCAGGCATGGTATCAACAGATACTTTCAGGTGTTGGCTGATACAGATTTCAATTTATGAAATACTGGGTCTTACAGGCCTTCTACTACACTCTTTCCTCCTACTTTGTTCAGCCTGGCTTTGAGTAGCTGTTCTGTTTATATGTATTTTTGCAAAATTAAAGTTTACTAATTCAAATATTTCAGAACATCAGAAAGAAATTACCTGTAACTCCAGGTAATTGGTGACTGTGTACTTTTGCTGTGTATACACAGAACTTATTATTGGTAGCTAAACACTTGCTGAGAGGAGTGTTTATCCCAATACTGTAAGTGCACCTCTTAAACCTGGAAATTGCCTGGCCTTGTGGCAGAAAAATAGAATCATCTGCAATTGACTTTAAAAAGATATTATTCCTGCTGCTCTTCAGCTGCAGTACTGATTCCATCCCCTGCTACCAATTAAAATGATGAGGCAAGCACTGAGCCTTCATGGATTGCAGGTCTCTGCCAGGTGTTCTACAGAGCAGACTTTGGAGAGGGGAAAAAACACAAGATACAAGAGGCTGAGCAACCCTATCCGGGATCATCTTTGTAATGAGGGAATGAGGGAATGGGAATCCCCTTCTGGGAAGAAATTTGCTGTCCTGCAGCCTTGCAATTATTATAATCTATCACTGTGAATTGGCAGAAATTAACTGGAGGAAATGAGAAAAGAAAAATGGCTGCAGTTCTGTCTGAAATGTTAAGTAGTGGCAGAGTAGAGTCAGATGCACGCAGATGAAATCTGTGGAGGTAATTGTCACTCAGCTCCAAGGCCATGTGGAACAGATCTGCATTTGTTCAGCTGTGCAGGTAATTAGCAGAAGTGCTCATCTTTTCTGCCCTCTAAACAAATGGTACTGTGCAGATCTATAGGAAGGAAGTTGATGCAGGCATTTATGTTGCTTCTGCAGTTTCTTCACACTGGAAATCAAAAATGTATTCCTCGCTCCTTGAGTTGAATAATTAATTCACAGAAGCAGGAAATTGTCTTTCCTGTGTGCCAAACCAGTATTGCTCAGCTGATTGACTTCAGTCCTGAAGGTGTCACCCCTTCATTGATGATGTGGTGAGAATCATTCTGCTGTGGCAATGCACGAGGCTGGCAGCCAGAATGTTCCTTTGCTGCACAAATGTAGTGGGAGGATCTCAAGTTACCCCTGAACAGGACCTCATCGTGCTTCACACTTGTGCTTTACAATTCTGCTTCCAGGCACTGCAGAGCTGTGCTGGTGCTGTTTGATGGACCTGCTCTTGCTCTACACGTTCCCTTCCAGGCAGCGTCACTTGTAGCACAGTTCCTGTGCTCGGGAACCTCCCCGTACGTTTCACCATGGATTTGGAGAAGGCAATGGTGGCTCCCCACTATACCTTGCTTACTTCATTGGCCAGAGTTGGCATAAGCTTTTATCCACCCATGTTTTGTGATAGCGAGGGGAAAAAAGCCACCCTGAGGAGGAGCTTTTTTTGCTCCCGTGGGATCCACCAAAGCCTTTCTCATCCTGTACAGCTGTAGGGATTGTGAGGACTGGAGCCGTTACGTTTATCTTTTGGAGGCAAATAAAATGCCGTCATATTCAATAAGGCATCAGCTCACATAGCTTGGGTACTTTAGGCATACTGCAATTTTCTCTGACATACAGTCAGAAACTTCCAGAGATCAGACTGTAAAGCCCATATTTAAATCACAGCTGAATGCAGACTCACCTGGAGATTTTGCATATGAGGCATGAAAGCAGGAGAAATTAATCAAAGCATATGAAGCCAGGAAGAAATTGGAGATGATGGGAGCAATGGTATTCAGTTCAGCTGCAAGACACATACATACACAAGTCAGACAGAGGCATCAGTTTCCTGGATTGCTGGCTAGCTGTTTCCTAATGATGCATTAAATCTGAGCATTGTCTGCATTTGTCATCCAGGGAGAGCTTGGGTATTTTCCTGTCTTACTAATTTAAGGCCACCTTGATCTACCTTCATTCATATGAATTATGTCTGCTAATGCTGATTTTAATAACATTATGTGCTATGCAAGGTTATACTTGGTGCTGTGATTCAGCATACTGTCTCTTAATGATGTAGAGCTGATGAAAAGTTCAGAATTTTAAATACATAATTGAGAGGATGGATGCATTTTAAAAAATTATTTGTAGTTATTGGGAATCTGAATTCTCTCTACTAGACATCCTATTTACTTAGTGTAAGACAGTTTGAATTTCGAATCTTGGAAAAACTGATTTAAAAATCCCTGAACCCCTAAATGTGGTAGCTGGGATTTTCTTTCACCAGTGCTGGTAAACTGGGATTTGCTTTGGAGCTGACTTGGGAAAGGCTTGGGCAGAATAGGCTTCCTAATGATCTCAAAATTACCTCAGAGCTATGTGCAACATAAGCTGGAAAACCCTTTTCAAAGATTCTGACTTTGCCTTATCTGATAGAGTACTAAGCACTGCCCTCTTTGAGCAGAGCGAACAGGAACTGCAGCTACTCCACATCTTGGAAAGTGAGGCTGTGGTGGTGGTGAGAAGTCACTAAAATCCCTGCTGGTTTCTTTTTGCCTTCATTAAGAATAATGGAATTGCTACCAGGACTTTGAGTATGCTCGAGTTTATGTCAGAGCTTACCTGACTGGAAATTTTTCAAACCATAGCTACTAATTATATTATAGTATCAGTTTGTATAATTTCAGAGCGTGATACTGTAGCAGCTGTGTAACATGGTACAAACCAATCAAAATGAACGCCATGGCGATCACGAAAGTGAGGACGTATCCCCTGATAGGCTCGTTGTTTTTTCCGTATCCTTTGGCAAAGAATTCTAGCCCTTTGTAGACGTTGTCCTTGCAAAGAGCCTGGTGAGAAAATCAGCACATAATTCTAATAAGCAGCACTTTCTTGCACCAGAAGTCACTGTCTGTGAGTGGCAGCTTGCTAGGCTTTTGCTAAACAAAAGTTAAATCTGTCTTAGTGCTTCAAGTACATCAACTGCTGTGGCATGTGAACATTTAAATAAGGTGATAAGACAATGTGCTACTATCTTATTATATTGTGGGAAACAGAATCACCGGCATTTAGTGCTTATGCAGTGCTTTAAAAGAAAAAGGTAATTAAGTAGCTAAGTAGAGTCTAAATTGGGAGAAATTGAAGCACTTGGTGTGGCTTGGTGTAATTTGTACAGATTATCTCTCTGTCCCATGCCCTCTGCTTCCAGTCTGTCCACATTGCTGCTGCCCAGACAGCTTCTGGACAGCCTGTTAGAGCACACCGACAGCACCTGAATCTTATGGTCCTGAGGGCTCCTGGTGCTCCTGTGCTTACAGGGTGGCTTTCTGTAAGAAGATAGAAGTGTTCTGGAAAGTACCCTTGAAGCTATTTATGACACGAGTATCCCCTGCAGCAAAGCTGAGCTCTGACCAAAGGAACATTATCGCCCTTGTATGATGATAAGATCTGTTTCTGCTGAAAAAGATTCTACGTATTGTTTTCCCTGCCTCTTCCTCCCACATGTCAGTGTTGTTTAAATATACGTTACATTTGGCACACAGAGTTCAACTTTGTCTTTGAAGTAAAACCGAGTATAAGGAAATGGATAGTTTAATTTTACCTGGAAAACTTTGGGTGCGCTGACGAGAGATGCTAGAGCTGATGACAGAGTAGCTGAGAAGATGCCAGCTGTGATGAGAGGACCAAAGCCAGACACCATGCTCATCACCTTTAAGAAAAAAAAAAATGAAGGTAAAAAGAAACGGGTTGCATTCGGATGCACTTTTTAATGACAAACCCATGTAAGTGCTCTGTTTCTATGTGTCTCTGCTTTTCATGGTTCTAAATTTCATCTGCTACAAACCAGCTGTGAGGTAGGGAAATACTATTATTTCTGGTTTAGTTAAAAGCAATGGAGGCAAAGCCAAATTTTTATTCAAGTATGCAGCTGTCTGCTGGGGCAGATGAGTACTCTGTGAGATTTCCTCACTGCCTTTACTAACTGATTGCTATAAGAAGCAGCCTCTACTTGATGAGTAAATAGTCAGCTTGTAGAGCACAAGAAAATGGAAATGGCAGGAAAAAGTGCCAAGGTGCGAAATGTGGTTGGAGGCACTTTATTTTGTTTGGGGTTTTTTTTCCCCTTGATTATTTAATATGGCTAAAAATGAGGGAAAATGCCTGATGGTGCTGAGGTACCTGCAGTGCTGCAAACAGTGATGATGGTCACTGTCAGGCCTCCCTCAGCCCTCCCAGGGCGCTGCACCAGCCTCTGTGACTACCGAAGTGAAAGGGTTGTTGAGAAGCACCAGACAAGGAAACTGACTGATGGATGGATGCAATTGCCAGGTGCTTTTGGTGTGTGGGCAGAAATTCAGGAAAGAAACCAGTGACTCCTGAAGATTTGTCAGATGAAGACATACTGTTTTCTGGCTCTAGTCTGGCAGAGGTAAATGCAAGAAGTGAAACTTTGTCTGGCTGTGGGGTGTCACTGATTTTAAGGGATGCCCTGAGTGTGGGCAGCTGAACTGAGGTGGGAGTAAGGATGGTAAATGATCAAGGAAGGAAGGGAAAGTAGCTGTGAAAGGGACAACATATCCCTTTTAAGGTGGTTGCCCAGCCCTGTCATTTAGCAGAGCCAGCTGGGAAAAAAGCAAGTGACTTTAAAAGCTACAAATGACTCATTGAAAAGCATGTGCAGGTGGGTGGTGAATTCCTCTGGCTGGCCATGAAGCACAGGGGCTGAACAGAGATCTGGGAGCTGTGGTTGTCAGGCTGCAGAACTGCTTTACTTTGATGCTTAGTCTAAGCTTTATTTTGAATAAAAATGGCAGACAGTCTGTCTCTCTGGCCTAGGAGAAAGACTCCATTACTTCTCACTTGATTTTTCAGTTGACTATTTTTGGATACTTTTTTTAAGAAAAGAAGTCAGAACTCTGGTTTTTGTACTGTGACACAACCCTTTAACAGTGACCACAGCACCCCTGAGGTAAAATCACATCCATGTGTCAAGAGCAGTGAGGTGAGTTACTCATCTAACAGGAGTTCCTGAGGTCTCTGTTAAGTCTGGGCTTTCAGTCTGAAGATGTTACAACATACACTGCTACATGGTACTTGTTAAAAGAGGCTATAAAGACCTTACCAGAGTGTTAGGAAGGCTACTGATGGGCAGTATGAAGGTAAACGTGGAATGCAGGGGATTTTTGCCTTTCAGCATTCCTATAGTTCTTTAGTTTTTTAGATAGAAGTGGTTGTCCTGTTGTAGTTGGTTGTCTGCATATAATGCTTTTGCATGTTTGTACTTATGTATTCATGTATTGCTTATTATGCTAATGTATGCCTATATGATAATACATATTATCTGATTAAAACCTGGAAATTATTCATCAGCCCATAATCACATGGCTGACTTGCACATCTGGAAAAATCGTAGCCCAGGCCGCAGGCAGATGATCCATTGCAGCTCATTCCAGGTACAATTGTATCATTGACGTTCCCAGTAGCATCTCGTACAACACAGGAGGCTGTGGAAACAACGATGTATTTTTATTTTGCTTCCTTGTGACGTTGAAAGAATGTTCTTGCCACACTTTGACTCCTAAACTGCACACATTTTGTCCAGCTGCTGCCTTAGGCGCATCCCAAAGAGCAGCATTTTGTGTTGGGCAGGGGTTACTTCCCTGTCCTGTGACTTCGTTTCTCATGGTGTCTGTAAGCAAATATTTGCTTCTGTTACTTTTAAAATAATCGTCCACTTACCTAATAAGGATTAGCATATTTCTGAGATTAGAGAGCCAGACAGAGATCAACAATAAATTGACTAACTCAGAAGTCTTTTGTCTTCCTGTTACCACTTTTAAAAGTGCCAGTATTCAGAGCAAGTTACCTGAAGATCCAGCTGCCAGACGGGGACTTTAGTTTCTACTGATGGCTTCTTTTTTTTAACCACTTTTCTGGCATACAGTGAAATCAAAACTACTGTCTCTCTACATAATAAATCCATGAGATGAAAAAGCAGTGAGGTTAATCATTCATTTGCATGCCAAGTTTTCAAACTTAACTGTACGAGTGAGGACACGAAGCAAAAGTTCTGTACTTACCTGCACATATTGCAACAGCAATGTAAGCAATGGTGGTGATCACAATGGCCAGCATTGTTCCCTGGGGTATGGCACTTTGTGGGTCCTTAAACAAAGCAGTGACACGAGAAACACGGTGAGTTTGTGTGCTGCGGCCTGGTTGCATTTGCATGCTGGGAGTTCTGCCACACGGGGATGAAGATACCCCTAGGGAGCAGATTTTTATCACTCTGACCTGCGCCAGCATTTCTGGTCCCAGCATGCAGACAGAGCAGTGCTCCCGTGGTGCAGTGCTCCTACCCTGCACGTGTGGAGGATACTCTGCAGGAGCAGAGCTCACATTTACAGCAACAGGAGGGTCCTGAGCTCTGCATTTCTTAGAGCTCCAAACTCTCTTTACATTGCAGTTGGCTTTCTTTTAATGTTTAATGATCCAGTGGGTAAATAGTTACTGAACCATCAGACTCTTGTGGATGACAAGATGGGACCATTTTTGGTTAATTGGTAAGACAGATGTAGTCACCCTGTGCAGAACACAGTACTTCTGTGCTTTGCAACCAGTAATTGTTGGGTCTTCAAAACAGCTACTTTCTTTCACTGTATTGACTTAATTTAGATAATTTAATACAGCTGGGTTATAATGCTTACAGACTGGCTCACGACAGTATCAGCTTCAATAATGCAATGGTAAGAGCCCAAAGATGTGCACTGGACATTTTAAAGGGATTTTTAATGCTAGATAACCTTATAATTTAGGGTGTGTTTGTTTATGCTAGGAAGAATTTTTTATGAGTTTTCTTCTTAAGTTGGTTTAGCAAAGTTTTGTAAATCAAAGATTGATTGAATGCATTTTAAGTCATAGACTTTTCATAACTATGCTTGTTGCAGGGTAAAAAACCAAAATACAAATATGGAGTTTATTGTGAAGCATGGATGAATTGCTTAGATGTATTAGTAATTAATATAATTTTTAAAAGAGGTAAGGATTTATTGAGCTGAAAAATAATCGTGGAGTCACTTCAGCTGCACAAGACCCTTTGCACTCAGACCATGGTAACTCTATGCAGTTCTGATGTGCATGTTTTAGGTCATTGTTTTTGTGCAATCTTGTGGTTATCTTAAACTCTGTAACATTACATCTTAAGGTTAAAGCTTCTTACAACTTAACAACTGTTATGTTTTATGTTTTTAAAATTGAAACCCGTATTTCCTATGCTGTTAGCACTTCAGGGGCTAAACCCCAGTGAAGTCAGTAGGAAGTCACTGGGAAGTTGTCCCTGTAAGTAGGCTCTGGAGTAGGACACAACTTGAGTGTGTTGTGGCCGCAGGAGCACAGACATGGGTGTTTGCAACAAATTCTAAAGAAAGTTTGGTTGGTAAATTTTACACTTTCTCAACACTCCTTAGCTTGTCTTTTAGATTTTGGAGAGGCTGGTTAATTTAATTAGACTTGTCTAATGCATCTAAACATGCTCAGTGGGGAATCTGCTGCCTGGAGGACTTGGTTACAGAAGTCCACTTATTGTGAGACTGAAACAACTGCAGAGATCCAATGGGAGAGCTGCTTCCCTTGGTCTGCTCGGGTTGTTTCAAACAGCTGAGGAAAGACGTGCTGCTGCTTTGGGAGATTGCCATGCAGACAGAGCACCATATAGGGCAAAAGAATTATTCTTGTTTGATAAAAGGATGGAGATTGTGTGAGGCTGGTTCAGTCTCACTGGGCGGAAGTACAATGGGTTTTGTTTTTTTAATTAAAAATGGAATCTCGTTGACGCTATCAGTGGCTCAGTTTCCACGTATTTTCTCTATGCTTGGCTTGAAAAGCAGTCCTCTGAAAACAAAGGAGCTGAGGCATGCAGCTCAGGGTGAGGAAGGGAAAGACAGTTTGCTGTCAGGGGTGGTAGGATCTGCTGAACTTGTGACTGCTGTGCCAGTGCAGAAGTAACAGACCTTTGGTTGCATCCTTAAGGTCTGCAAGGCAAGATTTTATAGGATTTATAGGATAAGGCCAAATAACTTTATTTGATGTGCTGGGGTTATCAAGCTGTGAGCCACGTCTTGTTGGTGACTTTTTTAGACTTTTTTTATTTTGGTTGGTTTTTGAGTGTTTTTGTCATGAAAACTAGAGGGCACTCAAAACTAAATTACTGTCTCTAATTTACCTGTATGTTTAGATACTGGAAATTCTATCTCCTGTAACTGCTAAACTGCAAGAGGAGAATGGGGAACTACTGACAGAATAACCACAGCAAGACAGCTGGGCACCCTTGGACCTTCTTTCCCTTTCTCTTCAGACTCCTTTTTTTGTCAGAGCTGCATGCTTGCAGCTTTTCCTTTGAGCAGCAATAGTGACATGGGAATGGGACATACCTGCTTTCGTTAAATGCTCTGTTTGCTCTGCCCTTGCTATGACCCTGAATGTGAAAAGCTGGTCTCTACTGATTCTTGTGAGTACAAACATGAGCTTTCCAGGTATGCTTTTTGGGATGATGTTTGGATTGAGGTTTACAAAAGATGAGCTCTGAGAGGGTACACATGTAATTTCTCCTATAGCATGTGCTGCTAATGGACCATTAATGATGGATTATTGCAGGTTATTGAAACATGTTTTTAAATGATATAGCAGCCCAAATCTAGCTACAGTAATTTCCTTAAATACCCATAATGCATTATGAGAGAAAATGTGAATTGATGTTTTAAATAATAAAGCAGGTACTTAAAAGAGAGAGCTTTGCTTCCCAAAATAAGACATGATTTAAAACTGAATACAGTGTTGATTCATGATTGGTTTTCTTGCTATTTTTCCAACCTACAGCTAGTATTATGAAGTTAATGAAATACATACTTTCAGATCTCCTGAGATATTGGCTCCTGCAAGAATACCAGTGGCAGCTGGGAAAAAAATGGCAAACACCGAAAAAAATCCTTCTCCACTTCTGAAATCTGGTCCAAAGTTTTCTGCAAATATTGATGCTGCAAATATAGGTGAGAATGAAATATACCAAAGAGATTTGATTCCAAAGTTACTTAATGAAGGAGGTGAATAAGCCAGTCTTTCACATCTGGACAACTCGGTTTGAATCTGTCTCACATCATAAGCAAAGTAAATTTGATTTCCTTAGTCTGGTCCCCAGAAGGGCGTGCTTGTCTGCATCTCAGAGCTACAGATCCATGCTGAAGTGACAGAAGTGTCACTGCAGCATTTGCTCTTAGCTCTCTGTTAAAGTTTGTCTGTGCTCTACTGGTGTATAAATGACTCAAGCTGCATCTTACTGTGCTGTCAGCTGCAGCACCAGAGAGACAGATTCAAAATTAGAGATGAAATCTATTCCCTTTGTTTGCAAGCTCATTTAAACTTGGGCAGAAGATTCTGATCTTGTGGCTTTTTTCAGTGGAATCCTTAACTTACTATTAAGTCAAAAGAACGCAAACATAATTTTATGATAGATAGAAAGGTTGCTTACCTTGGTAATTAAAAAAGCCTCTTGCCTTCTTTTCAGTGTTGGTAGGAATGACTGTCCCAATAAAAAAGTTTGCAATGGCAACAAGGAGAACAATTAGAAGAATAACTTGAGCCTATTAATAGAAACAAAAAGGTTCTCCTGTTGTTTTTAACTTTGTTGCTGTGGAGAGGGCTATATAGTAAGTTATCTGTATCTGTTTCCTAGAACAGGTTATTAATTTCTATGGTTTTTGAAAAATACCAGGAATCAAGATAGCTGGATCAGCTAATGACAACAGCAGATGCTTTTTACTAAGGGGGTAATGAAATACAGAGTTATAATTTAATTTTAGGTTAGCTTCCTTACAAGAAAAGGCAAAATGGAACAGCTAATGCATTAATATCAAGTATAAGACATTTTTATATTGTTATAAAATTTTTTTAGTTGCAGGGGGTTGTCACTTCCAAGGTTATAATATCAAATTGTTTTCTGATCTCTTTAACAAGTTGTTCTAGTCTCTGTCACAGCATAATGCAAAAACAAGGGTGCTGTTGAACCTGATTTCTGGACCTGATTTCAATAGCTGTATCCCACTCTCTAAAGTATTTCCATTTGAATTTGCATTCTGACATTTTTTACAGGTGAAGGAATAGCAGAAATCATTAGAGATTAAGGAATGGGTAACAATGAGAGCTCTTCTGCTGAGTAGGGCTTGAGAGAGTACAGTGATAAAACCATATGTTGTTTTTACTGCTGTTTATTCTGTCAAGCTGCATCAGAAATAAGGGCAAAAGGGGCACGTAGCCAAGGCTCTAAATGATGCCATGAATTATAAAAATCAATATAACCAAGCTGTCTGCAAAACTCAAACTTCCTCTTTGCTTTTAAATGGATGTTCAAGGAAGAGTGTAGAGTAATTGGGCTTTCATTGAATGTAATGATTAAACTGCTCTTGCTTTTAGAAAGATTAAGCATAAACTGAAACTGAGTGCTTTTGAAAATTCCATCTGTTGAATAGCATTCCTCAGACACAAATGCTGTACAGCAGGTTAATATACTGCTTGCTTTTATATTCTTTTAAAGGTTTACCTTTGCTTCCCATTCCATGCCAGCAACAGAGATGCCGAGAAGACACACCACAGTTATGGTCCCTATGATTCTGATGTCATTGGACTCATCTACCATCAGTGTGTCACTCTCCTGAAAGTGGTAAGAAATGGTATCAGAACCAGTCTTTTCTCTGCCCAACCGGTGGGATCAACTAACAAGGTGAAATAGAAAGCAGTGAGCTGTCAAAGTTTCGGAGATTTGTGAGACCAAGTGTTTGTATGTCGTGTTCCAGCTGGCTTTTTGCAGTTGGGGTTATTTGGCTGTCTAATGGGATGTCTGTTCCTTGTCTGATTTTGAGATTCTTGTCTAGAAATGCATGAAATATACTTAAAAGGTAGAAATAATGAAGATGCATTCTGTGGCATGTTTAGACAGACTAGCTTCTTCCCTGCTAAAGATGTCCCTCAAGCCTTAGCTAAAACATATCACTGCTTGTGCGAATACATGATGTAAAACAAATACCACTATCACCATCCTCCACCCCCAAAAAAACCAGCCACATAAACCAAAACTGAACCAATTTCATCATATACATGAAACATCTACATTTACCTTAAGAAGTTCTACAACTGTTTCAGCAAATCCAACTACATACATGGCAACGGCCACTGCATTGGCAAAGGCAAAGATAAGTCCTATGGATCCACCAAACTCTGGGCCCAGACTTCTTGAGATAAGATAGTATGCTCCACCTGCAGAAAGAAATGATGGTTTTTTCAGCACAACTAAACACTCAGCTTTTGCTTTTTTTTCCCCCCCACATAACTGTTACTGCAGAAATCTGTGCTTTTGATCTCACAAATGTAATCAGTCTTTGCCCTGTATTAATAGGGGATACTGGAAAAAAGCAATGTGCTTTGTACTGGTTCTGCCTTCAGACTTTTCAGTATGCCTTTCTATTCCAGAGATCTTATTAGTGCATATTAACATGCAAAAGTGGTTGTTGTTATAATTTTTCATGATACATGATATAGTAACACAAAGGAGAGAGAAACTCCCTTCCAAAAATGTTCTAACTTACATGGATCTATCCCAATGAAAGGTCACATTCTGTGGTACATTGTTTAAGCTCCTGCATCATAGTGATGCAGTGAGTCTAATGTTTTTTGCATTAACTCTATACACATTTCAATTTGCTGTTGATCCACTGAGAGAAATCACTGCAAATACATATATTATTTCTTTGCTTATAGCACAGTTATCTCAATTCCATTTATTTTTCTAATTCAAATCTGCAGAGTTCTGTATTTTTCATTAGGTCATATTCACTTACCTCCTCTTACTACTCCATTAGTGCAAATGGCAGACATGGAGATACATGTCAATGTTGTTACTACTACACTGAGAGCAATAACTATGATTCCAAGACCTGAAAGATCCGAAAAAGAAAGTATATGCAAGTGTATTCCAGTACCTGTTCTGCTCAAGTGACGTAGTAAGAACTTGCTGCTTTCCACAGGGCTTACACCAGACCAGTTATAACTTAGAGGCTCTGAAATGCACTAAAACTTTGTTTCATAAAATACCTGGCATGGATTTACAGCCAAATTACTTGCCCATTGTCCAAGGAGTGGCTGAAATGTAAAGTGTTATAAAGAAGGCATTAAACTGAAGATATCCACTGATCTGCATCAGTCTTCAAAATGACAGGAAGAGATGTCTCATGCTCAGTTTGCTGAAGAATGTCCAACCTGGAATGCTCTGAATAGGAAAGACAGGCTGAAAGGTGAAAGAAGTCCATGAAAAGCCAGAACCATCCCTTGCTCAGCAGCTGGCAGGAACATCTGAAATGTACTTCTCAGACTGAACTGAAATCCGTGCTCTGTTAGAAGTGACAACTCAAACACGCCTTAAATTGTGGTGAGAGGTGGCTAGAATTGTTACCTTCCAGTTCCATTAGATGTGCCCTTTGGTTTATGGTCCCTCTGGTTTGTCTCATACTAAAATAATACATAAATACCTTCTGAGGCTTGAAAGCATTAGTAACCCTAAGATTTTTACCTCCACGGACAAACCCATTAGTTGCTATTGCAGAAGTTGACAACCCAGTAATTGAGGTTACCATCGTGGCGAGAAGAATTATGATTACTCCAAGACCTGTCAGTAATAAGAAGATAAAATATTTTACTCGTGTTCCATGTTTCCTACAAATCATTCTCTCTTTAAATTGAATTTTCAGGCCAGAATCAGAGCAATAAACTGAAAAGATTGTTTGTTGACCACTTGCAGCTTATAGAACATTTTCATGAAGTCCATGTCACGATAGTAAATTATTCCCATCAGTCTTGAAGCAGGGATTCTTTCTGATAGGAGTACCCTACCCAGGAATTCTTATGATTTCCAAAGGATGGAGGAAATGAACAAACAGGCGTCCTTTGACATGGATGCTTATATCTACCTTTAACACACATCCTGGCTGTTTAAATGAAGAGATTGACACAGTAACCAGAGCTCTTGTAAGAATGCTGTTGTCTTTCATCAGTTCATTAAATGTTCAATCAGAGGAAGACTGACTGCATCGATTCATAGTGCATGAGGACAAGGAGTCTGTCAGGCAGAGGGACAAGACCTGAGTGGGAGCCTTCCCCATCCTCCCTTGCCAAGCTATCGAGTGCTGTGCTCCCCTACTCTCTGCTCATCTGCCTCTTGCCCTGCAAAAAGTAGTTTTACTCTAACACAAAAGAAACACTTGAAAGCAGAAATACTGCTTTTTAGATGCCATTTACTTTAACAGGTGACCTGTAATGTATAGTCACAGTCATTCAGTGTGGAACTGGAGAATATGCATTGCTTGTAGCAGTATTTATTGACCAGGGCTCATCCAAATTGAAACTAGGATCCTACAATTGACATTGAGCTAGAAGTACTACAAATTTATTAATTTATCTGCTGTATTTCTACCATCTGACTTACAGATCAGATTCCTGAGTTCAGTTCATACTGGATGGTTATAGACATCCAGTCCCTGAATTAATGTTCTTCGCTGCTTAAATTATAGCCATGTTATCACAATCCTTTAAGATAGAGCAATGTAATCTGTGAGCCATAAATGATATATAACATAGTGTAAGATATTTAAAGTGATTTGAGCCTCTGATAAATCATATTTATCTTACTGATTTCTGAACTCTTACTATTACTAGTTGTGCAAGTGTCTTCTATGCAGGTCTGTATAAAAAAAATCCAAATGGTCATTCCTTTTGGTCAGCTACCATTACATAGAAGGATATTGTTCAACCATGCAAATTTTGTGTCTGAGGAGTGGCTGGATATGTCTTTAAGAGCTGTTAACTCTTCAATTGAGTAAGTTAGACACATAATTCTCAAAGCAGTTTTAAAATCATTTGGTTAGTGTGTGTGCTTCCTAAGGATACTTTTCACGGATGTTCTGTTGCATTTCACAATTCATACTGTTAACATGTATATGATATATAGGGTCAGATATTTTGTTAATTTGATAGTAACATCTTTATGGGAAGGCTTTAATGATCATTTTAACAAATATTTTAGCATTTAAGAAGAAAAGTGCATAAAATAAAGTGACTCAACCAAAACATCATCGTAATATAATGTAATGTAACATAATTGTAATATTTGGGACCAGATTTTCAGGTAGCATAAATTTGGTGTTTTCCCCTGCCTTTGTCTAACCATTCCATGTGTAGGTACAAATCCAGATTTCAGAGAGTCCCCAGATATTAGCTGGAAATACCAGACTAGTTTTGGATCTGTAATCTTGTCAGAACCATACTGTCCCTTTTTTCCTAGCTGATGATAACCAGAGAACCTTGTGGAATCCTATTTTTTCCCCTGTAAGAGCTTTTGCCCAAGACAGCCTATCAGGGTATGGAAATAATTGGGTTGTCTCTCTTTGGCCCTCTAATGATGGGGATATAAATGGTGCCCAGATGGTGGTTTAACTGTCTCATTTAATTTCTATGTTAGTAGCAGTACCCAGTGAAATCCCCGAGCCTTGGTGATGATGAGCTTCCATCACTGTTCTCCTTAAGCAGCTTGGCTGGGGACTTGAAGCTTATTGCTCATAAGGCATTCCAAAAATGCATTGAGAAATTATTCAAATGGAATTTGACATCTCATTTTCAGAGGTAAAAGTAACCCCCTTGCACAACACACGCAATTTAAAAAAGCAACAGCAGAGCAATAAACTGTAGGAAAGAAGAGCCTACTTATCAATGGGTTAAAATGGCAAAATTAAAAATGAAAGCAGAAAGGTTGTAACTGATGTTGGTGCAAATTAATGTTAAAATCTGATTAAAGTTTAGATTGAAAACCAGGCATATGGCTCCTAAGTAAGTTGTTCCAAAATGAATTACTCTTGCCTATGGCTATTCTCACACCTCAAAACAAAGTAATACTTCTTGATGATCTCAATAAGTTACTCAACTGCCCTTAAAAACTAATTTTGCATGAAACCCCAGAGCAAAGTCTTGGCAATATTAAGAGGCAGAATTTTCATGGCAAGGCATATAGTTATGAGTGCCCTGGGCTGTATGTGCTCATTTGTTATGCATCATAAAATCAGAAAGCACCCTTTTGTCAGGCACAGTGCTGGAGCCATGCATGGAGCACTGCAGAAGTAGTAAAGTTCTTCCGCTTAGTTCTGGATCTTTAATTGTTGGGTTGGTTTTTCTTTTCCTAGCTGTGTCTCTGTAAGTTTGTGGTTTTTTTCTTAATAAGCATTTCATTTTCTTTTTTTAAAAGCTCGGTCTTGCTCAAGTGAAACTTCTATGAAGTTACTGCTTTTTATTGGAAATAAGACTTCAACCATGCAAAATTTTGGAGATATTTCATTTCACTTCCATTAACAAGGATGTGAATGATATTTGTATTCCATCTGATTTTGAGCACTGACTTTTATCCAAGCCCAGCAGAGCTGACACCCCTTAATATAACTGAATATTTCCGTTCTGTGAGCATCCAAACTGGAATAGTTGCCATCCCGCCTTTGGATTGCTGTTTTCTCTAACGTCTGGATGCCAGTCAAAGATCAGGGCCCCATTGCTCTAATTGCATGATCATGGATCCCAGAGTGGCACTGCCGTGGCAGCTCAGGTTCGTGTTCTTCCCCGGAGCAGTAGCTGTAAAGAGGGGGTTGTAGCACCCAGCTGTGGGACACTGCTCCTCGCTCAGCTGCTCTTGCAGTGCTGGAGACCTGCAGCGATGGGGGCACTTCCCTCTCCCACGGGTGTCACTGAACGCTCAGCAATATACGGGATGGAGGCCTCGGGGGCCCAGTCTCCCAGGGATCTGGGATCTGGAATTAGGACTAGTTAAATTGCACGATGAAGAAGCAAAGATGCAGCGCACAGTGAAATGTGCTTATTTAATTTATATGGAAGCTGTAACAGAGTTTTTCAAACTTAGTCTTTCATAGTACAGTAGTATCTAGTGCGGTTCTGTAGTTAAAAATAACAAAATCCTGATGAGATGAGACCTCCTTCCAGTTCTGTTTTCATCCTTGCAGAGAAGTGTGAAGAAGTGTTGTTTGTAATGTGTAGATGACAAGGTTTGGGTTTCACAGATAAGCAGAGTGTGAACTCTTAAAGGTTAACTCTGTACGCACATATTAGAATTTGGCCCAAGTCATAAAGTTTACATCTGTTACAGGATCTAAATACAAATTTCACTAAAGCTCAGAAATATTCAAATGTGATGATCATATGCATAGTTAACAGATCTGTGCCTCTAAGCAGTAATTTGGCTGTGAGTCTGGAAAATTCCAATAGTTTGGAGGATTAATGTCTTTTACCCTGGCAAGCATTTGAAAACATTATTTAGTTCAACATGCAAATGCACATCTCAGATTATATATTAATCATGATCATGTATAGTTTATCCTCTTTATCCCTTTCACTGTTGAAAATGATGTTAAATAAGATACATACCAATTCCTGCTTGACCTACAATCCAGGAAAGTCGAATAAAGAGCATCACACCCCAAATATTAAGCATGCATCTTACCTAGGTTTTAAAGAAAAATTACTGCATTAGTTCAATGTTGAAAGTAATGTTAAAAACCAGAAGGGTGATAAAGTGCATTTCATGCTTTTAAAAAGCACCCCAAACATCCCTGAAGTCTGCCTCCCTCTCTTAATTCTTCAAAGACTTAAGTGTAACAGAACTGATTTTATTTTCTTTAATTATTTTTTTTAGAAATGCAGGTAAGTTTCTCACCAGCACACCCTTCACCCATCCGAACTTGACAAATCCTGTTTTGTTTTCTTCTTCCTTGCTGACTGCTGCCTCATCTCCGGCGGTGCTTTCTCCATTCGCCACTCTCTCGACTGAGCCGGTGCTCACGGCAATGTTCTGGAGGATCACACGGAAAACAAATACATTTTTTGTGCCAGGCAGAGGACACCTGGCTGCAAAAGGGAGACATAATGAAAAAGAATTCCAAAGATCGGGTTTTAATGTCACTGGAGGAGAGAGCAATATTCTGCTCACACCAGGCATCAGCGGGTGGCTTTGCTAACAAGCGGAGGAGATGAAAGAATTGCTTAAGCAGAGTAAATGCATTATTACCTGATCTGATAGTAACCTGTTTTTATTGTAAGCTATTCCACATGTACGTTGTGTTGACATGTTATAGAGCATCTCATATAATGAGGGTCTTGTGGTTGGCTTCTGCATGCTCTTGCAACAATTTATGAATAATGCTAAGTGTAGAAACAGGGATAATTGTACACAGTGAAAAGAGACCTAAGGTAAAGTTTACCTATGTAAAGTTCTGTGATGAAGTCTAGTGTTTCCTATTGAATAAAGTACAAACATAACTGCAGCAGCAGATGGGTGACATATTCCTGAAAACAATTCGAGAAATGCCAGTGAAATGTAGTAAATGAATAATCCTTTCTGTGGCTTTGCCACCACTGGTGTTACCGTAGTAGATAGGATTAGGAATTGCCATATTTATGGTGTAAATAGCCCAGAATTTTAGATTGTTCACATCCAGTTACCGACATAAATGTGTATTTTACGTCTTCAGCTCTTTTGCCCCAGAATCTTTGAGGCAGTTTAGTACCATATGTTTCTTGTGGCTTGAGTAGGAATTAGTCATGGTACTGAGATTTATACTCATTGTCATTGTCTTTTATTTTTTTTTTTTTGTTTTTTAGATTTTTTCTCTTTTTTTTTTTTTTTTTTTATTTTTTTTTTTTTTTTTTTTTTTAATTCAGAGCTCTCACTGTTCCTGTGAGGAGCTGGCATTGGGTTAGCAATTGCTGGATTTTTCTGGGTCCTCCTCAAAGGCCTTCAGGAAGGACCCTGCACGTTGCCACAGTCAGGCAGGCAGACAGTCAGAAGCGGGTACCACTCCTGGAGAGGAATCAAGATGCTTTTAGGCTTTGGAGGGTGACAAAGATATTTCCAGATTAACTAAGCAGGTCAAGGAGGAAAGACATCTGTGATTCTGGGAAACATGCAATTTTAAATCTTGGTTAACTTTAGGGTTGTTTCTATATTTTGTCCATAAATTTAAAAATAGCAAACACACAAACCCAAAACAGACATAAAGACCAACTGTATATGCCTCTTACACTAATGTTTGGACTTGGCCCTCAAGGATGGGGGCTCTAGCCAAAATGAGGTAAGGTTTTAGAATGCCTTTGACACAGTAAATCCAGGAGTGTGCTCACAAATGAAAAATAAGTGACTGGATAATACATTTTGACATGGGCTAAACTTGGTGCCTGTTGCCCTGTTGGCCCTAAGAAAAGTGAGAATACAAGATCTATTGAAAGCCTGTGACTTTGAGCTCCTTTGAGATACTTAGATAATTTTGACAGTCCTTACCCTGAAATAATAATGTCTGTGTTTGCTCAAAATACAGTAAATGATTAAAGTGAGTGAAGGAAGATCAGCAGAATAATATGACGGGCTTTTGCTACAGTGGTTAGAATTTCAAAGACAAAAAAATTAAAAGAGTTCAGTCTTTGTACTTGAAACAAGTTGTTTCCTCTGTACTTTGAATTAATTTGTGCTCTCTCTGCCATTATCATAAATTATGGCCTTAAACCTTCCATAAATGCATTTTAAATTGGTGTGCTTTAGTGAATGATTGGTTATTTACCAAGCAGCTGTACCTGTGCTACTCATGCATTAAGGATGTGGAATAAAAATGACAGAACATTTTGAAAAGCTACTAAAATAAAAAGTTAACTGCTTTAAAAAAAAACAAACAAAAAAGAACTAACCAAACATTTTCCTTTCCTTGTTTCAGAATGGTTTAGTCTTCATCTCTCCTGGGGCTAAAGATGATGAGCTCATCAAATCTCCGTAACAAGTGTGGAGAATAGCCAAGAGGAAGAAAGGTTAGATTATTTCTTATGTAGGGTAAATATTAAGCCCAAGTAATTATCACCAGCCATCAGCTGTGAAGTAGCACTTAGACTATTTTTTAGGGATTTAATTGGCTTAATGTGTGCAAAAACTGACACATCTTGCTAAAAGATGACACACATTTGACTCCAGCAGTGTGGAAACTAGATATTTGAAGTTCCTTTCAGCCTGTCTTACATTCTGACATTTGAAAAATTACATATTAAAAAATGTATTAAATATTAATATTTATCTTCTGATGTTAAGCCCAGCATCAAAGCACAATGGGAATGCTTATGTGATGTTTAGCAATCTGAAGTCAAGCATATGCCACTTCTTATCAGAATCTGGCAATGGGCTCTGACAGAACAGTTGTCTTCAACAACTCGAGTTTCAAATTGGGGGCGAGAGGGGTGGGATTGCCTTGGGGTATGGTGTGGTAAGCCCAGATTTTAGTGGTTAAATAAAAAAGCAATAAAGTGTCTGCTTCAGAAGTGCACCTTGGGCTGTTAGTGTAACTCCTGTCCACGCTCGGTGTGGCATCTCATCCCCTCCTTGCTGGGGGCTGGAGCCCCATCCCACCCACGTACAGCCTGTGCCTCCTGAGAGGAGCTCTGCCTTCTCAGGCTCTCAGCTCCCTTCCCTCCTAAGCTCCTATTTGGTGACCCCGTGTTTGTTTATTCTTCAGCATAAGCTCTGCAGAGCGAAGTGGTTTGTCCAAGGTCACCAGGCGAGCCCATGGGACAGCCAGGAACGGGCCCCAGCCATGCTAATGGGGCCTCGTTTGTTCCACAGCTGTGGCTGTGCTCCCAGACCAGGGCCACAACCCACGTGAGGGCACAGCAGGTTGCCAGTGTAACAAAAATCCCATTACCTATGACATTCACCTTCCTGTTTTGAAAGGCATAAGATTATCTTTCTGTAAGATGGATACTGGATACTGGAAAAAGTCTGGAAACGACCAAGTTAGATTATGCTCTTTTCTCTTTTCTGACAGTCCCAACATGTGAAACAATTTTCTCTTCATTATTCCGGGATGTAATCTGCCTTCTTTTTAATCGTCTTTAAGTGAAAGCCTTGAAAAAAACCTACACAAATTTATCTAATTTTGTTTAAAATGTACGAACCATTGACAGATACAACAGTAAAAACCCCAGAATTTTCTGGCTATGATCAAAACTGAAAATCCTTTAACGTGCTGATGTTCAATACATGTTCATTCAGCATTATGTTCAAAGCCAAGACACAGTTTTACTCGTCTCTGGCCATTACTGAAGTAAATTATTTCTACAAGAGGAAATTTCTTCTGGGCATGGAAACGTGTTTAATCCTTTGAGTAGCAGTTTGTGTATCTGCAAATGAGTAGGGATACTAAATTAATATTTTTCCTTTTTCCTATCTGCTTTGTTTTCATCTTTGGAAATGCTTCTCCTCTCCTTGTAAGCCATTTTACACAGGTCTGTGGAGACTTAATTTAAGTAAGTCAGGCCAAAACTAGGAAGCTGCCCTAATAAGATCCTAAAGATTCAGGTCCTAATTTACTAATGGCTGTAATTTTTTTTTTATTTCATTACTGTAAATTAACCCTCCTTAGGAAAGAGGAATCTCCAGAAAATGGAAGTCTGAACAAGATCTGGACCAGCATTCAAAAATCAGAAGCTTCTCCAAATTATTCAGACCTCAGAAGTATGAAAAACTGAGTGGAATGGGGATGAGAGCTTGTTTTCTCTCAAGTTTTCTCATTTCACAATTGCCTAACTCAAAAAAAGGAACAGGAGTTTTTGCTGTATATTGATACTTTTAGTCTCAGTTTAACTATAGCAATGATTTTCCTTTTTCCAGCCCTGCCCCGATACGTGCACAATTAATCTCAAATTTGTTCACTGAATGAGCACCTGAAAAGTGTTGTGTGCTATCCCTCAACACCCTTGTTCTGGATTTTTTATTGGTGTTTGAATGGTTTGTTACAGCAACAGTTGGGTAGTCTCTGGATATCTGATTAACTGAAATTGCATTTGTTGCACATAATATTTTTTATACTACTTATATTTGTTAATGAGTACAACGGAGGAATCTGTCAAAATTAGTTATGCATTGATGTAAAATACAAGTTTAGAATAAGTGTGAATTGTGTAGCTTGGTTAAATTATGAATTGACGTTCACCATCTGCCATCCTAACTCTTATGTGAAACAGAAGAGGTTTGGTAGATCCACACTTTTAGACAAGATTAAGCTATGTTTTTCTGCTTATCAAGTACATTACAATCACCTTTTAATAAAAATCTTTGCTTGGAGCAGGGTACAGAGCAGAAAACACACTGCACCTACCAAAGGAGATATGGTAAGTAGTTATTTGTGCTTTTTCTCTTGGGCAAGGTTCATGAATTTAAGGACTTTCTCTTATTAATAAACAGAATTAACAGTCTGGAAATAGAATAGAGAAAAATTATATCTTTCCTTTTCACTTACCTTTGCCAGTTGTTCATGAATTTCTAATAAGCTTGGTCTGCTGAGCTTATTCCCACTGATGCTGCCAGTGTTCCTATAATAATCAATTTTGGGAACTGGGTCCATTGTGTTATGGCCAAAAGTTTGTAGATAATACATTTTACTGTGAGTATCATAGGGGTGTAAACTAGCTTCTGTTTTCTCCCCATTTTGGCGGAAATTGTCATATAATTCTCTTTTTCCTGGTCTGTAACTGATTCTCAGTCTGTTGTGTGTTTCCTCAGTAAAAGATGTTTCTTCGTAATGCGGTGGGTCAGAGCCCACATCCTCTTGGGTTGTTTCATTGTTGTCATGGTCTTCATTAATTATGTTAACTTGAAACCGATTTGCATTTGGGTCCAGGAATACATTTGGTGCATTGTTCATTGACATCTTCAGGGATGCTACAGACTTAGGTCACTGATCCGTGTGCTCTTCTGTGGCTGCAGCCACTCAGTTGCAGCTACAGCAAAGGGTTTAGTGCTGTTGCATATCAGATCTTTGCTTCTCAAATAATGAAGGGCTGAGAATTTTCTGTTGAGTCCCTATGCAGTCTTCCTGATCTTGGCCTCTGGTTTTCTGCTATAAAAGATATAAAAAGACTATTTCTAATACCTTGCATGGTTAGATGTTTTCCACCCCTATCCCCTGCCTCACTAAGTATCCGTGAGACTGTCATCCTATGACTTGTTGAGTAAAAACATAGCTGAAGCAAAGACAGAGCTTGTGGAGATGTTTCCATGTGTGATGGGTGCACTTGACCCTCTAACCAAACCAGCAGTATTTTGGTACAAGCTCCAAAGGAGGTAAAGGCCTGAGCTGTAAACGGGCCAAGAACTCCTCTAGTTTCAATCTGTTTTATGAAACCCCACAAAAGAGCAGGGTGACACAGTGAGCATCCATGTACACCAGCTTGGAACATGATCATGCAGTTAACACATGGATAGCATGGGGCTCACTCCTCTGTAACCTGGTGCTCCCCCAGTCCCTTCCAGGAGAGTTGCTCCCTGTATGGTGCAGGTGTTAAATCTGAGGTACAGGATTTGCATTTGTCCTTGTTGAATGTGCTGAGGTTCCTGCCGGCCCATTCCTCTGGCCTGTCGAGGTCCCTCTGAGTGGCAGCCCCCAGAGAGGTGAACACACAGCTGCATAATCTGCTTCTCACTCCTCTTTCCCACACAGACCCCCTCAAAGAAAACGAACGAGCAAACAAAAACTCCAAGAGAAGGAGGGGTACGTATATTTGTGGCCTTTAGTGGGTTAAGTACCTTTGCAGCAATTTAAAGTGTGGCCTAGATGGCCCTGAAATGAGCTATTGAAATGATGGCAATCATATGTCTTGAAACATATTTCTAAGGAGATTAGGGAGTGTGGTGGTATAGACCTGTGTATTTCAGTAGGAGCCCGGGTTTGTTTAAAGGCACTAAACCAGAGCATGCTTAGACATTGAAACTCTGCAAGCGTTTGTAAAAGCAGAAGGTTTTAGAAACAAAATATATCTTATAAACAAGTATATGAACTGAAAATCTGGATAAATAAGCCCATTACAGACTTTTTTTTAAAGTTCCATATTTTCACAAGAGGTTGGACTAGATGAACTCCTTAGATTTTTTCAATTTAAATTTCTCAATGATTTTGTGAAATGCATTCGGCCCTTTGGCACTGAAAGATAAAATACTGCATCAATATTTATAGCTCAGCAATGTAAATTTTCTCTGAAATCACATATCCAAATTATAATTTGAGGAGCTGATAATCAGATGTCCTCCATCTTCAGTATGAGATACAGCTAAAGCATATTTTCTTATTTCTCCCATCAGCTATAGGTAATATTCTGCTGTCACCTCTCTGCTGAGACACCACTTTGTCACCCTCGTATTTATGTTCGTTTTCCTCCTTAATGTTGTGTAAGCCTCACAGCAACATATTACATTTATTTAGTTTGTTTTACTTCTACTGGCTTTGTACTATTATTATTATTATTATTACTATGACTATTATTATTACTACTACTATTGTTATTACACATTTATGATCATAGATAGCATTCTGCTTCCTTCGGCCTTTTAAAGTTGCAAGGAAGTGTTTCATCTTCAGGCATGAAGGAGCAAAAACAAATCTTCTGTCGTTGAGGTCAGTGAAACTATGTTTGTTTCCATCTCCACGACTGAATGAAATCCTGATTCTCGGATGACAGTGAAACTTTTGCTACCAAGTAAAACGATTCTGTCATTTCACCGTCTTATTTCCATATTAGTGTTCTGCTAGGAAAAGTAAAGTCTCTTACCTTTCTGCTGTTCTTGAAAATAATACTTTGGTTTTCACAATCTATTTCCAGAGATCTCTGAATTGTTATCTGCCATTAACTTTGTGTTTAGTTTTCTAGCATTATGCATAAATAATCAAGTTAACCTTATTCAGGGTAATTTAACTTACCATTCAGTCCTGTGTTTTTAGGGAAGGACAATCTGCCTCTTTTATTCATGCATATAGTGTGACCCTCTCTTTGAGGCATTACAGACTCTGCCTTATTGGCCAGATTTTTCTCCTGTTTAATATACTGAACAGACCATCCAATCCCTCTCTTTCAAAACATTTCTAGATGGTGATTTAGAAAGGCATTCTAGCTTGTTAACTATTAACCAGCAAATGTACCTATCCATTACAATTACTGGGTTTATGGCATTGCAAAATTTCTAAGGGGGCCTGAAAATACTTTTGTTATCTCCATTTCCCTCCCAGCTATGCCTGATTCTTCACAGATCATATTCTCTCTATCTTTCAGTTCTGCATATATAGTCATGCAGATAACAAGAGTTCAGGACAGGATCTGCTCAGTGCATTTTATGCAGAAGATTCAGTGATGTCAGTGGGATCAGTCTTTGGGGGGTCCTCTTGTCCTACATGCAGTTTTAAAACATTAGCTCCTGACCCTGCTTAAAGTTTGACTCTGTATATTTAAGGAAAAACTTTGAAAAACTATGTTCTCTGTATTATTTCTGGGAAGGCTGACTTCCTAGTCTTTTTGGGATGAAGAAAAGAGCAGGCAGGAAATGATGAAGCTTTGTGATTATAAGGGAATTAGATAATTGCTTCCAGCAATAGATTGGGTCAAGAACAAAAATAATAAGACAATATTGGGGTTCTTTGGATATGTTTGCAGTGTTTGCTGTGTAGTTCAGAGATAACTGAACCATATTTAACTCAGATAACTTAAGTACCTTCAGCACTCTAACCTGACAGCACAGAGCTCAGCTGTGCTGATTAGATGTACATAAAAAGAATGGCAGTGTCAGGTGTCTGCCGTGGATGATCCTATCCAGCAATAACAGATCACATGAATCATTGTACTGATATCTACCTTGGATTTTATGGCTAAATTAGCTAGGATAAATGCAATATACTGAATCTCTGAAGGTCTGGAATTTTTTCTTATGTATAATCTGAAGCAGTTGAAAAGCCCTTACATTCACAAAATTGTTTATGTTTTATAATTTGAATGGACCAGTGTAAATTAATGTTGGCTGCTCCTCTCTTGTATTTGTCAGACAGGAGATTCATGTCCTTCTCTGTACAATCGAGTAGTTTATGTTCCAAATGGCACTTGAGCTCTGCTGTTCCACTGTCTGCCTCTGCCTAGTATATGGGGCAAAAGGAATAACATGTATTTTTCAGAATACATGAAAAAGAAAACAACTGCTGTAACTGATCTCATTGTCTCAGCTCCTCATTGCAAACAGATCTGTTTAGCAAAAGTGACAGTGCCTAAAATTCTAATGCCAGCCTTCTTAAAAACGGAATTGAATTCCTGTCAAGTACTGTCACACTTGCTAAACAGCTGTGTGTATGAGGGTGACCTTGAATATCCAGATCTGAGTCTCTGCTTTTGCTCTTTCACTTCTGCTTTGATAGGATCTCCCATGGCCAGTTCATCAGTGACAGTCTAGATCACACACTGTGCACAGCTGCAGGAGCACAAACAGAAGAGCCAGCTGTGGAGGGTGCTGGAGTGTACAGAGCTCTGGACCCCGTCCCTCCTGAGGGCTGGGTAAAAATGGGTAAGCAGCATGACTGTGTGCTTTGGCCTTGCCAAGCTGGTGTAATTGCTGCTGGGAGCTGTTAACCAGACAGTTTAAGTTCCACTGTAAACGGAATCATCTTCTGTAACCAAGTGGAATAAAATCATGGACACACACCTCTTGCAGGCACCTCCTCTAAGCCACAACCATTTGTTGTCCTCCACTTTTGTATCCTCAGTGTACAAGTACAGACAATGAGTTTCAGAAAGTTGTGTTGGATGAGGAGGGCAGGGGGCTGCCACTTAAACATTCACCATTCATGAGCCTGTCTTTTGTGTTCTTCTTCTTCAGCCTATCATGAGGCACAATAGACACGAGATCCTCCTCTGAAGAGCCAGATATCATGTGATCCTTAAAACACTGGGCATGGTAACTTTCTAGTGAATTACTGTGTATTTGTTTGCTGTTAGCCATTCCACTGTTCATCAAAGAAAAGCAACATGAAGTACCTTTTGAGTTTGCGACAAATATTTATTTAACAAAATGGATGTCACCAACATATCTCCAAAATGCAGGTATGTATAACAAATGTAACAACAGTTGGTTTCCAAAATGAAATCAACATCAAATTTAAGGCAGGATATTCTGTGAGTTTTCATGCAAGAGCATATTCAAATGTTCCTTTATCCAACCCCTCAACCTCATCTTCCCACGTGGAAGAAGGCATACTGCTGTAGGGGTCTAGCAAGATTTTGAAGCATCTGATAATTAGAAGTCCCAAGAAAACACACAAAATCCCCACAAAGGCAAAGCCAGTTTTTTGTTCTAAAGTCAGAGGGAAGGCAGACATTTCGTTGACACTCATGCTGGCTGAAGTGTTGCTGCAGTAATTACTGCTCATCATTGGGCATCACATCCTGGTGACTCTGTGGGATTTTCACCTCTATTGCTTCTTTGCCTGCATAGAAACGTCAAATCAGCATGGTTAGCTCTAAATGGGGTGCATATATCCGAGCTGTAGCATATGAACATTTGAAAATGAAAACCAGCTTGGATTTTAGAAGTGTCCTGTTGTTTTTTCACATTTAAATTAATGTGATAAAATTGCAACTATTAACTCTACACACCATCCACTTACTGGCCTCTCTTTTGAGACAGCATACTCACAATTTTCTGGCTTTCTGTCTCCTTAAAACAGAAATTTCAGTTGTTGCAAACAGCATTTTGTCAGACTGAGCACAAGTCTACAGATCATGATTTGGCAATACTCTCAATGGAGAAACCTGGTATATGCCTGAAATGACTTTACATCTCTGTGCTTAAACTAGTTAAACTTGCACTGACCTCAAAGGCAATTTCAGGCAAATAATGTGGATTTTGCTCATTTGATTTAGCTCAGAGTCTACATAAATAGATCCAACTTGTAAAATAAAAGACTGTGTGGGCAATTTTAGTGAAGTCTTGGGCTCCAGTTCTAGGAAAAACTGCTGTGTGTATTTTGAGCTTGTAAGAAAGTGAGCAGGTTGATAAAATTACCCCTTCACCTTTCTCTATACATGTCCACTCTTGTCTATGAGCAAAGATTGGTGGAAGAAGAGATAACAGAATTATATTCCCTTCCCCTAAATCTTGCTTTCATTTGTTTCTTCTCCTTGGTCTTCCCCATATGCACCCTGCCATTTTTAGAGGCACAGTGGACAGATCTGACCGTGCTCCTGGCGCTGCTCCGGGGACTGACCCTGACATGTGTCCTATGGAGGCAGGATGCCCGAACAACCCCACCCCGCTGCTGCCGCCAGGAGAGCTCTGCGTGTTTCCAGACAGGAGAAACTTTTTAAATTTGTCTTTTTAAGGAGATCTTACGTATAGATTTTAGTTGGGGGTGGGGATCATTTTGCTTTATTTTAGGTTTTCCATCAGATATTGGAATCACATCTTGCTTTTGTATCCGTAGACAGTGGGAGAACTGGAAGGACTGGGACATCAAAAGTGCCAAAGGACGAAGACATTTTTATTCTAAGGTTAGATCTCGAGGTTTTCTGGCTCTTGCTAACACCTATTTAATGAACGTGCCTCAGGGGAAACTCTTTTTGTTAACAATTCAACCTCTCTTTCCCCAGGGAATTGCCAGTATCCATTTATTTCTTGGCAGAGTAATTAGGCCACTCAGAGCTCTGTGCTGCCATGGCTACACTGCTTCAGGTAGCTGCACTGCTAAGCCAGGTTAAAGGGAGGTCCAGCATCTCTACTCTGTACTGCAGTCATGGCTGAGAGAGCCATACTCTGAGTCAGCCTACAAGTAAAAACAACAGAAAAAGTAGAAATAACTTTTGGCATTCCAGAGCAGACAGAAATGGACAGAGCTTTTATCTTGTTTGGTGTCTCCTTTCTCACTTCAAAAATTGTGGGATTTTTGACTATTATCCTAAAGGACAAAAATTTTAGAACAAAGATCAAAAAGGGCAAACCACAAGTATTTCTTTTTTTGCAATAAACCTCAGAATAGCAGATATTAAATACTGTTTCTTGTTAGTCTTTACACATTTGCCAGAGCACAACAACCAATGTTCTGTTTATTCTGTAGAGCTGTGTATGAGATCCTTCCTTGTTTTGAATTATATTCTGCTCTTTGGGTCATGCTGTTTTAATTCCTGTTGAGATGGAAGAAAGATCCAGATATAGCCTATAGGAATTAGAAATAATGTCAACAAGCAGCAATATTTATTTTCTGAAAATACATCATAGGTAAAACCCGCCTGCTGTATGGATTTTCATTGGGCATACTTCCAATTTTTCTATTAAGTTTGACCTTCTGCTGGAAAAAAAAAGTCACAGAAAGTTCAATACCACAAATTTATGTTAGAAATCCGTTGATTTGAGCAAAAGCCAGTCAAGGAAAAAAATACTTTCCAAAAGTCCTAGGGCTCTGGGTTATAAAATTAAAAACAAGGCTTATACAGGAAAATGATAAATAGTCACTACCTGGAAAAGCCAGACCCAAAACCCCCAGTGGTTCTCTTGAAAGACATTGAGAAGAATGTTAGGGATAGGCTGGCCATGGAGAACCCTGAATTTGAGTTGAGTCCAGACAAATACGTTTGCATTGACATAACATTTCTTCACCACAGAGAGTAATTTTCCAAGAATATGACTTCCAGTCTTACTAATTTTGCAGCTTACACACTGGAATTAGATGGGATTTGTTTGTACATTATGTGCTTGTCAGGAGACATTATGGAACAGATCTCTGTGCAAAGCTTGATTGATGCTGAAACATGGAGAAATTGGTATCTTAGTCTTATTTAACAAAAGTTTGCCAGGAAAAGCTGCACGAGAAAACTGTATTTTGCTTGGGGGTGGTTGGTTCTGGGAGACTCTAATGTGCAGCTTTGTGTTCTTCTGTTCCTTGTCCTGAATTTCAGAATTTGTAATTGAAGCCTTAAAGTTCACAGGAATTTTTGTTCTAATTATGTATCCCCAAAACCATGGTTCCAAGACTGACCTTGAGTACCTCTGATTGCTTTCCCACTGTAGTGCTGCACACGGGTTAGATGTCCTCTCCCAGTCACTCAGACACCCTGCTGTTTGCTGCAGTGTATCTGTCAAAGTCCTGAGTCAGAAGACTCTGAATGCTAACTAACCTGGCCTGGATCCCAAAATCCTCAAAGATAGCCTTTAGGACAGCATCATGGGGACAGGCATTAGATCAGTTAGAATCTGCAGAGCCATTTTGTGGGGGCTGGCCCCAGACTGAACTCAATCTTTTTTTTTTACAGGTCAGGACTCTTTTCCTCCTTTGATTTGCTACCCATATAAACACTGGCAAAAAAGAAAGGCTCCTTAACATCCTGCTGTGAAATAAAAGGACATTGGAAGTCCTTTTGAGGCCAGAAAAAACAATCAAGAGTCCTAAAGAAAATGGGAATGAGGAAAACAGCTTGAAATGAGCTAAGAAAAACAGAGGTATGAGCTGGGGGGGCTGGCTGCACCTATGGGGAGATGAAGGGGAACACCATGGGTACTGGGTATTGTGAGGCAGCTGGAAGGAACATGTCAAAATTCTTGTTCTAGCAGAATCACCAGCCCAACTCTGCCAGTGTTTGGTGTTGATCAAAGATCCCAGCCTGAGCTATTTGGTGCTTTGGGGTGTCACTTTTTCAGACCTAGCCTTTACTCTCATGTTTACAGAGAGACTTGAGAAGATCAAGAAAGTAACCAGGATAATCTTCCTTGGGTTTTGGGTTTCAGTCCTTCTCTCACAGAACCCCTTTCAGCATTTTTTTCTAATGGCTCAGTACTGGAAATGACTATCTTTACAAGGTCTCAAGCTGGCAGCATTCATCCTCTTGGCACGATTAAGCCTCAGGTGCCTAAAAACTCACTTCCTAAATGATAGTTTGTAACAAAATGGGCCAAATCAGTGGCCATCTGTTCTCTTCTTGGTGGATGGCTGCAGCCCGGTTCATGGATGTGGTCATTCTGAAAGTACTTCTATAAGCTTCAGTCCCGAGCTTGTGCTTGAGTAACAGCAAACCTAACTTGAAAAGGGACATATAAGCAGACATTCTCTGGGAGCTTTGGAAGCACCTTATTTGCACTTAACTATCTGTTCAGGGAAACTAAACTGTATGCCAGAAATGTTATTACAGAAATTGGTCATAGAAGGTGGTAAGGTGAAAAGATTAACAATGGAGGAGTCCTATAAAATAGACTAGAAATAGAAATCAGCATGAATATGGAATTCTCTGAAGAGTCTGAGCTACCTGAGTTAGCACCACATGGCCAGAAATGCTGCAAAAGGAGCGCTGTGACCGCACAGCTGACCTGTCATGCTTGTGCTCACTGCATGCCTGTATTCTCTAAATTGCTGGGGAGAACACTGTCTCTTCAGGGTATGGGTTCTAAGACAACATACAGGGAGGTGAAGGTAGGAAGGCCAGGGCATGGATGCTCAGCAAATGAAGGCAGGGCTCACAGCTCTGCAAAGAGACCCACACAGTGTTTTTGCAGCATGGTAACTCAGGGTGCAAGCAACACTTTTCCACATAAACAGCATTCCCCTGCAAAGCAGCCGAGCAGTGACCCTTCCAGCCTTCTGACACGCAATGAATTGCAAAAATAAGATTTTATCCATAGCAAATACATGAGCCTGGAGTCTTCACCGGACAAGAGCTTCTGTGTTGTGAATTCATATACGTGGTCTAGATTTGGATAATACAGAGATGCAGGAAAATAAAACGTTCACTAGCATCATCCTTAACTTGTGAATGTGGAAAAGTGTTGCCTGCTTCCCAGGGGATGGAGGCTGAGAGAGACCGAGCACCTGCAAAGCAATTGTTGCTGTAGGATGGCGCGCACAGCCTTCGCTTTCACCGGCCCCGCCACCCCGGGGAAGGCAGATTTAGGCGCTTACCCTGCCCTGTTCCCCCCGCCGCTNGTCCTCCGCGCCCGCGCTGCCCATGGTGGCGGAGCGCGGAGCTCCCCGCGCCTCCGGGCCCGCCTCGCCAGCTGTCGAAAGCCCAGGTTGGAGTCCCGACGGCTCGGGGCGCGGGGTGGTCCCGGGCGGCGGGGGCAGCTCGCCCGGGCTCCCCTCGCCGCCTGGCGGTGCGACCCCGCCGGGAGATGCTCAAACAGCCCTAATTAAAAAATTAAACACGGCCGCTGCTGCTACCGCCTCCTCCTCCACCTCTTCGCCCGCCCCTTTCCATCGCTATTCAGCCGCGCTCCTCTCCAGCCCCGCTTTGCACGGATTAAACCCAGGAGCGTGGAAACTTCCTGCAAAACACTACGTGCGGTGCATCGGTAAGGGCCGGGCCGGGGCCGCTGCGGAGCGGGGCGGGAGCAGCCCTCCCTCCTGCGCTCCGCTCCCGCCGCCCAGGCCGGCTGCCGGGGCCTCGAAGGCCGGGTGGTCTCTGCAGTGACGGAGGACGGGGCTGCGGTACCCGCAGGAGGGGCTGCATCCCTCCCGGGGCCCCGGGACCGGCCGAGCGGCGCGGCCCCGCCGCCGGCGCCAAGCAGGACCTGTGGAGCTGCGCTGGGTGCGGCGGGGCCGCTGCTCCCGGTGGAACAGCGGGCAGGGCTCCACACGCTGAGCTGAGTGGGGCGTGCTGAGCCGAAAGCCTCTTAGGCTGTGCCCGCAGTGTGGCCTCGGGTCCTCCCAGCAGCTCTAATAGTAATACCGATTAAAGCATAGACCTCGTTTTATATCCTTTCATTAGCTGCGTTTAGCTGATGCTGGTTGTACATTAGAGAGGTTTCTATTTGCCACAACAGCAGGTGTTTAAGTTGGATTAGGAAAGAAGATTAATTTTCCCAAAGCTGGATCTGTATATATTGCATTAATAAATAGCAAATCTGTTTCAAATAATAGTGATTCCATATTTGTAAATCATCCGGGCGAATACACCCCTGCAGGGATGCACGTGGGTCAGTGGAACAGGACTGTATCACACGGTCATGCATCATGAGACTTCTGAGACTACTGTAGACCTACTAACAGAATTTGTTCTGCAGAAAATAATTTTAAAACTCATGTTTCTCGCTACATGCAATGACACTGTGATAGGTTAAACCTTCTTCCTGAAATGATCTGGGAAAAAAAGGGTTTTGCCTTGCCTGCCATTTTAATGCCCGATTCCTCTGCTGTGACTGCAGTGGACTCCTAAGCACTGGGTAGAGTCAAAATACGGCTTTCTCCTGCTGGTAGAACTAATGGTTCACTATGGTTAACTAAATTGATGGTTAACTATGTACTTGCTAATGGTTATTAGTTGGATCTTCTAATGTTGCAGCATTAGTTATGTGACAATGTCTGTAAGTCAAGCTAATTTTTGAAGTGTCTCATATTTAAAGATCCATGAAGATTTTATAAATAGATTGTTTTAAATAGTACAAGATTGTGCTTTCAGAATATGTATATAGAGCCCCTACTGTTCCTAAGGAGCTCTAGTTTTCCTTTTTAGCCCTGTCCCTGATATACCTGGGGGCCCCATGAAGGTCTCTCACTACATTTTCATCAAGGTCTCTCACTAGATAGAAAGCTGTAGTTTGAAATTTTAGGGGTAGCAAATACAAGGTCTCAGAATTTTACAGTGCCTCCTCAACCTAGCGTAATTGTTAAGGGAGAGTGACAGAAATCCAGGGTTTCCTAATAACTGTTGAGCATTGCTATACTTGCAGAACCTTATTGGAAATAGGACTTGGGAGCAGCCAGGACCACTCTGACTGCTGTGGCTGGGCGTGAGGGACAGCACTGACAACAGAAACACATTCTGAGGGGGTTCGTCTTGCCTCTTCTGCCGGAATTTGGGCACGGATGCTGGGCCTTTGACTACCATTTTCCTGGAAAAGGTTTACTTGTGGGATATTACTCCTTATAGATACATTATCCTTTTGTCTTGTTATTCTTGTAGGATTGAACTTTTAGATTTTTTTTTTTTAACACTGAAATAATTGTCTCTTTTGTACTATAACATGGCAGAAGTTGCTGAAACTGTGTGTTTATTTCTAGGAATCTGGCACTCATGTTATATTCTGAAGACTTTATTTCTGATTTTATATATTGAAGATCCACTTTTCTGGAAATGAAACTGGAAAAGAAACTGGCAGCCAGCAATAGGGAATGAGTCTCCTTCTTCATCTACCAGTTGTCAGCAGACAAGTAGCACTGTTTTTCTGTTCAACATGGTATATTTTAAAATGGAAAAGTGATGGAATAACAATCTTTCCCTACATTTAATTTCTTTTTCACTTGGAAGTCACAAGTTTTGCTTTTGCATGGGAAAGGTGATTTTTTGGTAAGGGAAATGGGAGAGCAGTGTATGTGAATCATTCTGGATATATGAACAAAAGGAGCATTCACTACTCTGTGCTTTCAATTTCTTTATCAGGATCCATCTTTTGTGTTCAATTTAGTATTACTATCACTTTCATCTGACTTCAATCATATTTCTGTTGATTTGATCCTTATTTAGGGAGTGTTGTGTTTCCTCAAAGGAGAGCCCTTGATCAGAAATAGAGATTTAATAATCATCTAGTAGTTTGTTATGTTGAGTTGGCGAATTCAACTGGCCTAATTTAAGGTTGGGCAAGACACTTAAAGCCAAGTGGGTGCCAGTGAGTGAAAAGCAACGTGGAAGTCTTAGAGCTATTAGCTGGTTAATACTTTTAATGTTTAAGGATCACTTGAGTGGTGTAGGTGTCAAGAAAATGTAACTGTTTTGAGGGATAACTAACTCCCTTGTAACTTGCTTTTCAGTTTAGCTTTAAACAGCCCTTTGAGTGTTTCTCTGCAAGCAAACAAACTCTCCCTTCAATTGGTAGAAATTTTAAATGGGCTGAAGTGGGCAGAGTCAGTGAAGAATATTGTGCACAGAAGAAACAGATCAAGTTGCAACTCCCTTCCTAAGCAAATTTAAGCAAGTTTTTTGAGAATATGCATAATCAGAAAGCAATAGTATATAGGGGAGATAAAAGCAGTAATAGAGGGGCACAACGTAAGTGGGGGGATTATATATTAATTTATGTATTGATCACAGTTGCAACTCGGAATTATTTTATGTAATTTAATTCAAGGTATGTAGCATTTTTTAAAGAATATATATCTCTCTTTTACCATGGTTTTTTTACGTAGTATTAAAAGATCTGAATCTCTCTTTGGGCTTGTTCAAAGGCAGTGCATTTACTAGACACTGACTTCACCAGCAACATAGAGTCTACAGCCCTCTGGGTGTGTGGGGTACTGCTTTGGTGACCGCCAGGAATGAGGCAGAAAAACGAGTCCTACAGAGCAGTCTCCCCATGCTAAATGTCTGACTAGGCCCCCTCTTCAAATAGGAGAAGCGTGGGGATTCAGAAACTGAAGAAGGTTGAAAATCACCCTCTTTAAGTCCAATCAATGTTAGCGTTGGGGAAGGTGGAAGAGTGCACGTATACAGTGAAAACCAACAGTGCCACCTTGTGTGGGTGGGACAGGAGAGTTCGTCCATGAGGAGGCGAATGGCCCGGTGTGTCCCCAGCTCCTCCACCTCGGGGCTGGGGAGAGCCCCTGGCCGGCTAGGGAGAGGGCAAAGGGAAGGATGAGTTCCCTTTAGACCTGCAGGAGGGAGGTGCTTGCTGCCTCACTTGAAAGGCAGAGGCAGTGGGTATGTTAGGGGCACTCAGCCTGACAGTGGAAGAAGAACCAACATAAAAGCAGGTTGCTCAGTTTTTTCTTTTGTAACTTCAGCAGCTAGAGTAATGTCTGGGGGAAGAGAGGGTAATGTCAATTGTTTCCATATAGGAACGGTAAAAGTGCTACCAAAAGTCTGGTGTTATGCAGCCTTTTAGGGGTAAAAAATAGATGATCAAGATTTAGAGTCAAGCTGTGGTCAAGGGTTGCATAACACTGAAAAAAAATTTTATGAGACTTAGGTCAGATGAAAGCCCTCCATGGAGGGCAAAGAAGTTAAGGTCCCTGCAGATCAAGGAGAGCAGGTCTCCTGTGTGACTGATACCACGTTGTTCCTCAGCCTGGAAAGATAATGCTTAAATGCAAAGAGAGCCTCTGGGGAAAATAGTATTTGCTTTACTCTAGGTCCACTCTAAGTATGCAAAAGAGGGTGCCAGTTGCAGAGTAGGGTTAATCTTATATTTTTTAGCACAAAGTAAAGCAGGGTAGGTTTGGTGCAGCGTTAAGCAGTGCAGACTGGTCTGGAAATACTTGTGTCTGTGCAAAAAGGAATCTTTAAATAAGGTATGAAAGTAATAATATTTACAAAGCAAATATATTGCTAAAGGAACCCTTTTCCAGCTGTACTTGGGGCTTCCTGGAGAAGGGACAGGGTCTAAAAAATGTTAAGCATGTTTAGGTACCATTGCAAACAAAACAAGAAGAGTTATGAGTGACATATCCACCATGCAGGCATCATACAGTGAGAACTGAAAACAGTCATTTACAAAAAAAAAGTCAAATGGATTTAAAACCTATGGGGCTCAGAATTCCCATTTTCTGAAGTTCCATACAAACTGACTTTCAGGAACATAGAATTTTTTCACTAGTTCCACCTGGTAATAGGGCTGATGAACTGCTTTTGACCATGACTTAACCAGAAACAAAACTAAAAAAAAAAAAAAAGAGAGATAAACCAAAGACAAATTGAAATAGTACTTTCTAAAAGGATGATGATACATATTTGTTCATTAGCAAATTGGGAGCTATGCCTTGTTTGTCACTGAGGACTTGAGACTTGAATGTACTGGAGAGTTACTGTGAAAAGAATGCTGATACTTAAAATACACATAATTATTTTACCTCAGTAACTACTTGTACAAGAGACTTTCAATAGTAGTTCCTTTACAGTTGCTTCTATTTACATAAATACGCAAGAACATTAATAATATTCCATTATCCTCAACTCTGTGTGTAAATTAGTGCTGTCAACTCTCTGCTTGCCAAGAATATACAACCATTATTCCACACACCCTACCTCTAACTGTGAAACACTATTTACATTAGGGGTGACAAGAGGAATTTGTTCGGACAGCAGATCAAGGACAGCTGTAACAGTGTTGTACTAAATGAAGGATCCCCTTTTAGCAGGAACGCTCCTCAGAAACCTTGTCTGTCTCCTGTAAGGAGACATGAACAGAGGCAGAAGAGATGTTGGAAGCCCATATATCAAAAGATAATTTTAAAATATTCCCAGGAGGGATCGGTAGTGTGTAACAAAGGAGACTTTCTCAGTACAGGAAATGGCATGGAAAGACAATGGTTTTCCTTTTTTTCACTTACTACGGTAAGTAGATTTCTTAAAAAAAATTTATTTCAATCATTTTATACTCAAGAGTCTTCCTGGGGAAAACCTAAACATTTTTCAACAGAGTTTTGTAGACCAAAGAAATTCTACTTTTTAATTCCAGTTCATCCCTGTCAGGTCTCTAACAGCTCTTTGTGGCATTGTTCTCCCATTTTTATTGTTGTTCTTTGAAGACAGAAATACTGAGTGATTATGTGTGGGACTTGTAGAAAAGGAGGCAAGACTCCCATAAAAATCCTGACTCAGGAATTCGGTGTCAGCTGCTTGGTGCCATAACGTTGCTTTAGGGAGTATAGGATTCCAACACTTGAGATGCTCTGTGCACAGCACAATCAGAGGGTCTGGTAACCTGAACATGGGAATTACTGCCCTTCATCCTGTAGAAGTGAGAGCTGTAAAATGTAATGACAGCAGTATCAAGTAAACATTAACTATTCCAGCAGTGATTATTATCACAAATACCAAGATATTTATCTAATTATGGTTAATGTGTGAACAGAATTACGTCTCTTATCAGACCTCTGGACATGCTTTTCTACCTTCATCTGGAATGTAGGTTATTGGAGTGTTTTGCAGTGTCTTTGAGCTTTCTCCAAAATCTCAGCTGTTACCAACACCTGCTGTGACAGTCATGAGGACAGACAAAAGAGAGTCCCAGCAGCTCATAAGGAGTTTACTTCCAAAACCCACATTAGTACAAGTCAGTGGGTCAGCAACCAGAAGCCACCAATCTAAATTCCTTGCAGAGGACTGAATGGCTTTCCTTACACAATGGATGTTTCTATAATATTTGGTTGCCCCTTTAGAAATGCTTTTGTACTTGCGGTTAATGAAATGATTAAACTTTGTCCAAATGAGAAATGCTTTTTTCTTCTTTTAAAAATATTGCTTATTAGAGAGTGTCCAAAGGAGGCAACAAAGATGGTGGAGGGTCTGGAGGCCTTATGAGGAGCGACTGGGGTCACTTGGTCAGCCTGGAGGAGACTGAGGGGAGACCTCATTGGGGTCTTTGACATCCTCACAAGGGGAAGCAGAAGCGCAGGTATTGATCTCTTCTCTCTGGTCACCCGTGACAGGACTCAAGGAAACAACACGAAGCTGAGTCAGGAGAGGTTCAGGATGGATAATAGGAAAAGGTTTTTCACCGAGAGGATGGTTGAGCACTGGAACAGGCTCCCCGGGGAAGTGGTCACAGCACCAAGCCTGAGAAAGTTCCTGAAGTGTTCGGACAACACTCTTGGGCACGTGGTGTGACTCTTGGCGTGTTTTGTGCACAGCCAGGAGTTGGACTGGATGATTCTGATGAGTCCCTTCCCACTCAGCATATTCTATGATTCTATATTTGGTCTGAGCTGTCTCACACAGGCTAAGTGTTGATTTTGGGTCCAAATCCTTCAGGATTTGGGAACCTTCAGTTCACCATGAATGTGGGGATCTTCTTAATGTTGGGGCATACTGAAATGTTTGGAAAAAAAACCACAAGATGTTTTAAATCAGAAATGGTGTGGCCAGCAGGGCTAGAGCAGTGATCATCCCCCTCTAGTCACACAGGTGAGGTTGCACCATGAATCCTGTGTTCAGTTTTGGGCCCTTCACAGCAAGGAGGACATTGAGGTGCAGAAGTGTGTCCGAAGAAGGGCAGTGGAGCTGATCAAGGGTCTGGAGCAAAAGTCTTGCGAGGAGCATCTGAGGGAGTGTTCAGCCTGGAGAAAAGGAGGCTCAGGAGGGGCATTATCGCTTTCTACAACTGCCTGAAAGGGGGATGTAGCCAGGTGGGAGCTGGTTTCTTCTCTCAAGAAACAAGTGATAGGGTGATAGGAAATGGCCTGAACTTGCACCAGAGGTTTAGGTTGGATATTAGGAAAAATTTATTCACGGCAAGGGTTGTCAATCACTGGCACAGGCTGCGCAGGGAAGCGGTGGAGTCACCACTGCAAGAGGGATTTAAAAGACGTTCAGATGTGGCACTTGTGGACTTGGTTTAATGGTGTACTTAGCAGTGCTGTATTCAAAGTTGGACTTGAAGATCTCAGCGGCCTTTCCCAACCGAGCTGTTTCCGCGACTGAGCGATTCAGTGACTCGGTGAAGGTGGCTGTTGCGAGGCGCCCTGGCGGCCATGGCGGCCCGGCAGCCCCCGCGTCGCCACGGCAACGCACAAAGCCTCGGCGCGCGTGCCCTCCCCCGGCCGCGAGCGGCGCTCTCGCGAGACTTGGTGCGGCGCGGCGCGGCGAGGCCGAGGCGGTCGGGGCCCGTTTTAAACCGGCGGTCGCGGGGCCGCGGCCCGGCACGAGATGGCG
>VXAZ01000587.1:1062902-1088821 GCA_013399875.1 Gymnorhina tibicen
GGGAGCCCCTCCCGCCCCGGGAGCTCGGGGAGGCCGCGGCCTGGGCGCGGGGCAGGTGGCGGTTCTCGGTCAGCGGCCGCTGAGGGCTGGGCGGTGCGAGGCCGCTCCGCAGGGCAGGGCTGGGCTCCGAGCCCCGGGCTGTGGTACCTGGCGGGCCGGTTCCCACGGGATACTCTTCCAGGAGTGCTCCGCATCGTTTCTGGTGCCGTTTAGGTTTCCGCTTGTGGCCGAAGCGATGTAATTTGTAAAGCCGTTGAACTAGGCTTTGTTTACGTGAGAATGGGAAGACAGCCCTGTACTAATTTAATTCCTAGAAACAAACCCCCCACATGCATGCACGAAGTTTTCTTGGAAACTGTAACATTTTCATACAGGGAGTATGTAAAATTGTGCCTTGTAGAGTAGGTCTAAGAGGAACTTAGTATGAGGGAGCTGGAACTACCAGCTCTCTGGAACAATACCATGAGTAACTTTGTGTGCGTGGTTGTTCTTGATGTCAGGCTTTGAGGGTTGTCACTCTTTACATGAACTAGGTTTTGGCTTCAGATCGTTGGAATTTCAATATCTCTTCCAATCTCATTCAGATCTTGGAGGGAAAATATATTTACAGTAGACTTACTGTTGCAGTACATCAAAGCTGTTGATGTCTGTGAAGTTTTGACATGTTCTAAGCAGCCCTGCTCTGATACTGTTGTGTTTAAAAAAGTGCACGTGGGATCAACTTCAATATAAAGCTGGAGAAATAAAGATGTACTTCATGCCTTTACTTGATTCCCTGTGACATTTAGTTTAGTTTACAAGCTATAAATTTCACTTTACTGTAAAATAGAAGTTGTGGATTTGGGGTTTTTTTCCCTAGTCTGCCCCTCAGCTTCCAAATTTCACAGGTTAGAATTGAATTTTGACAGGAAGGTTGTCACCCTTTTGCCCCTTCTAGGTGTATAAATTTTATTGCCTTTTGAGGTTGAAATGAGGTAATTTCTCTGTATCCCCCTTGTCAACAATGTCTTCTTTTCCCTCCAAAACCTCACAAGCAAATGAAAAATCCCAGTTATTCTGCATGGTAGAAGTCACAACTTGAAGTTTGAGAGTAACGGGGAGTTCTTGGTAACAGAGATAAAAATCTTACTCTTTCACATACAGTTTCTAGTCTTCCCCCAAACAGGTGTACAAAGGATTAAGCTGTCAGTGTGTAGGTGAAATGTACTACTTCTAAAAGCAAGTATTTTTTTTGTTTGCTTAGCACTCATTAAAGTGGAGGGGAATCCTGGCTCAGTCTGCACACTTCCTTTAGTTTATTCTGTTGGGCAGTGGAACTGTTCAGCACAACAGAGCTAAACTGATCTATGTGCTTTGGAATCACATGCTGTGAACTTCTTCCATTTCTGTCTGCTGATCCTATTATGGACACTTGTGAGGAGAGGAGTAGAAGTGTGTTTTAAAATTCAAGTTTTAGGGCTTTCATGTTGATGTATCTTGTGCTTATTATTTTTAGGCTTCTACTTTTGCATGTGGAAAGCTTGTCTTTTGTCTCCAAAACTTTATGGAAAGTTCAAAAGGTTTTTGGTTTTTTTTTTTTTTCCAAAAGGGATAATTGGCCTTTCAAATCAGTGACCATATGCACTTTTTTTTAAGAACTAATTGTAGACGTCTTTTTTCCAATCCTAGGAATGGGGATGGTCTGTGATTTCACAGGCAAATATTAATTTAACCTGTGAAGTGTGTAGCTCATACAAAAGGTGAAGACTAGAAATTACTGTTGTTTTTCCCCCATGAAAATGTCAGTTCATAATTTCTGAGTCTGTCTTTTCTGTGGTCTGTAGGTGACTAATGTGACATTGCTTTGAATGTATTATTTGATTGAAATTATTTTTAATATTCAAGGAGGAGGGTAAGAATTGTAAAAGGATCTGTGCCTCCGGCTTGTTCACTGGCCTGTGTTGGTTTTGGCAGATGAGTTTTGCAAGAAGGGTTGTTTCTTTAATTAATCCTCTGTTTTCAACAGACTGGCTCTGATTCCCAGACTAAGTGAAGTGTTGCTTTGTTTCCCAGATTTGGGAGTTTATGCCAGGCTCGTATCTTCTGTGCTCTCTACTGATTTGTACAGCCAGGTCTTACAGAGCCTGTGGATTCCATATTTGAGACCTGTCTCGTCCTGTGCACTACATTGAGCACCAAGGGGCTGTTTCATAATCCTTTAAGCAGGAAAGAGCTTAAAAGGCTGAAGAGAATCCATTGCTCTAATCCTAAAACTTAAGGAAGAACTCAGATTTTTACTAGGAGTCTCGTTGGGCAGAAGTTTTGCATTTGTAAATGGGACTGGATTGGAAGGAACTGATCTGATCTTTGCCTCTTCTCTCTGGCTCCCTCCAGTTCCTGCACTGTTCCCTCCGTTTCACTTCATTACACAGCCACACAAGAATTACGTTGTCACACAGACAGGATGGTGTGGAGGAGGGACGATGCAGAGGGAAGTTGGAGGATACTTGAACCAGATAACACGTTGTTGACTTGAAATGTTTTAAATTTTACAAATACTTGCCCCAGAGGAGTATCCATGCATTTCCCACTTGCTAATCCTGTCTTAATCCACTTGTAAACACAAGGACTGTGAAGTTAATACCATATGAGTATTTCAGAACTGGGGGAAAAGTCATGGGAGAAATATGGATGTTATTTGAATGTACTCCTCCCTGAAAAGTGCCCAAGCTTGAGTAGATAATACAGTTACCTTCATGAAAAGCTCCTTGCATGTGCTTTTGAGTGCAGGACTGCCACTTACTCACTGTTTTGTTAACTGTGCAGAGAGCTGAAAATTTGTCAGTTAATTAAAATCGCTGGTTTTGCCATATGTTGTGGTTGTAAAACTGAAATGCCTGTTTTGGCTAATTTTCCACCAGAAACCTTCCAGAGTGTCTAAATGAGATAAAAACTAAGCCTTCTGAAATGTGGGGAATACAGTAAAGAGAGTGATGTAATTTAAGAAGGAGGGTTCACAGTCATTCACTTCTGTCAGTCCTGTAGGAGATCACCTTCTAATTGTTCTAACTCAAGATGCTAATGCTGGCTTTTTAAAATATATGTTTGTGTAAAAGTACTTTTTAGGTTTCTCTTTAGGTAGACAGTGATGTGTACTTAAAGATGCTAAGTAGCATCTGTTTAGTGGATCACATTTGTGTGGCTTTATTCAGCGGATTCTTGCAGTTCAGCAGTTCTCCTTTTTAAAAGTAACAATTCAGGCACCTTGAGCCTCTGTTAGCATGCTAAATGACCTTCTGATAGTAACAATATCAAGAGTGCAGAAGAGTTACGGATATTTCTTCCAATTCTGTTAAAAGTGTATGGTCTTATTGAATTTGAGGTTTGGGCTGCCTTAAAAAGAGAAGCAGCAAAGTTTCTTGCATTTTCATATAAATAATAAAAATATTTTAGAAGGAGAATTTTCGTGCTATTGGTGAATTTTTGAAAGACTGAGGACCAGGCATTTGTTTTGTTGTTTTTGGTGGATAATACCTGGTTACTTAATTAGTCTTAAATTCATAGCATGTCTTAATAAGCTGTTTCCTATGCATTTAGCAAGTTTTCAAATTCTAGTTTCTAATTTATAATTCAATGCTAACGTTAAACAGCGAAACTGAAAATGTATTTATTGTTCTTCGTTGAATTTTAATTTCTGTCTAAAAGCAGTCTGGCACAAATTGTGAATAAAAGTTATTTATGGGGTAGATAAAACATAATGTGATATAAAACCTATTGGAGTTGATTTTGATATATTATTATTCTATTGAATGAAGCATCCTGATCTGTTTCAACTCTCAACCTTAGAACTGCTTCTACTCTCACTTCTGTGGTGAATGTCCTGTAACTTTGCCAAGTGTGGCGTGAAAATGACCAAAGCACCAAGGCATGGGTGCTGTAGCTGACTTTTCACAGTTCTGATTTGGTATTTGTAGTAGTTCCATAGTACCATCTTTCTGAGTCTTACGGACAGGATGTGCTGGCACAGGTTGCCCAGAGTTGTGGATGCCCCATCCCTGGAAGTGTTAAAAGTTGGGTGGAGCCCTGAATAAGCTGACCTAGTGAAAGGTGTCCCTGCCCATGGCAGGGGGCTTGGAATTAGATGATCTTTAAGGTCCTTTCCAACCCAAACCATTCTAGGATTCTGTGATTCTGTGAAATGAAATGTGAATTAGTAAGATGTACTTTCTTTACTTAATATTGTAACATTTTTTTGTTCTCGATAAAACAGTGTATTTTGGAATTACACTGGTAGTAGGAATTTATTTTTCCTAATTTGAAAAGCAGCATTTGACATGCTGGGAGTTCCAATAGCATAGGAGATACTCAGTTACATAGGTAGGAAGTATGATAGTCTAATGGTCCAACACAAGACTAATAGTGTTTTTGTTTGGATTTTTATTTTTTAATGTAGGGATAATGATGAGACAGCAAAAGAAGGGAAAGCACCTGTGAAAGAGAAGTATGTTGCAAAACCGAAGGCAATCCCTTCTCTTGGAAACAAGAATAGATTCCACCCCTATGCAAAGGAGAAGAATGCAGGCTCTGGAGACAAGAAGGCTGTTAATCGCAATAGAGTTTTTATTAGCAACATCCCATATGACATGAAATGGCAAGCTATTAAAGACCTGATGAGAGAGAAAGGTAACTCACTCCTTATAATACACTTCATACAGAAACGGATAGGGCTTAAATGCAACGGATGTGTCCTTTGAGCCACACAGATTTGATTTGACTTTTTTTGTTTTGGCCTTTACTCGGTACATCTATCTCCCTTCCCCCTCTTTCATCCGAGACAATTGCATTGCAGGGTAGGCTGGGTAAATGAAGTGCTCACAATCTTCTGCCATTCTGGTGTGACAGTAGAGAGTATATGCATGACCTCATGAGTTCTTCAAGAGATTGTGTTTTGTCTAGTTGTAGTTCTTGTAGATTTTTTTTCTCTAAGGGCTATTGTATTTAAGCAACACATTAAGTGTGTTAACCTGAATAATAAGGGATGTCTTTCAAAAGTTGTTTTGTATTTCTTTGGTGGAATCTGGCTGTGGCATTAACTTGGTCTGCATTGTCACTACCGCCATGACTGTTTGTCTGGAGCTTTGTATTAAAAGCTTGTTACTATTGTTGCAGTTCTGATAGAGAAACCTGACTACCCCAAACATTTTATATTAAATTTGGGGTAAAATAATGTTAATATATGGATTTTGTAAAAAGTTAGTTCTGTGTTTTCCTTGAAAAATTGATTCTTCAAAAGTAATGCAAAGCACACTTGGCTTTTAGGCTGTGAAAAATGCCAGACCCCCTTCTGTAACTGCTGGTTTATCTGTTGTAAGGTGACGTGACTATTTGATTGGTTTATTTACTGAAACTTCCTACTTTAGAAAGTGAGTCGCTTGCTGTGAAATATTTGAAGTGTAAATTTGGTTATTATTGAAGGCAAACTTTTGATTGAAGATATTCAGGTAGAAAGTCACCTTAAAACAGGTGTTGTGAGTAGGATGATAAATGTAACACTTTTCAGTGAACGTTGACGTTTCATTTGTTAGGTTAAGGGACTGTGTATATCTGAATTTGTTCACCAACTATATCATACTGGCCAAAATATGATCTGTAGTATGAATTAGGTTAAATATAGTTGTTTGTTTTTAGCTTTTGAGAATGTGGCTGCTGCATATTTCTGAAAACTAGCTAAATTATATAGCCATTGACAGGAGGTATGTTGGTCTGGTTTTGATTGTTGGTGAATAATAGGTGATTCTCTGTAGACTTGTGCACAGGGGCACAGTAAAGAAAGATACTGGTGTTTAAATGCATTGTCTCTTGGTATTTTCCCTTTGTATGTCTTATGTAGTTGGTGAGGTTACATACGTGGAGCTGTTTAAGGATGCTGAAGGAAAATCAAGGGTAAGTGCCGTGGGCAACAATCTGCTAGAGGTTTAAAAGTTCCTCAGCAGTTTTATTTTTGTATAATACCTGTACCAGTTATTGGAAAGTAAGTTTCATTTTTACACTGATTTTCATTAAGGTAGCCTTGAGGATTCTGTATTAGAAGTAGTCTGACACCTTCATGCAACTCACACTGGTTGGTTGTAAGGGACAAAGTACTTCTGTAAATGTTAACAAATGGCATTTACTTAATTCTTCTTTTTAGCCAACACCTTTGCCTTGGTACAAATCTGTTTCCTATAAAGGACGTTCAGTAAACCAATCATTTTATTTAAATTTTGTTAGTGTAGTATTCTCTTCTTGGGGCCAATAAGTATAAAATGTTAGCTAAGAATATACTGGGTGAAGTGCCTGATTTCACAGCTTTGCAGGGTTGGTACTTTTAAACAGTGGGTTAATGTATTTACTTTCTTAAAACTAAATGGATGGAGATGGTTGGTAGCCAACAGAGTGCCTGCAATGAGGCACTAATAGTGAAGATTGTTAAAGCTCCTCTGTCTTCTTAATATTATAGTCAAAAGTTTGGCCAATAGCAGCTCCAAACCTGCAGTGAGAACGTGAGAAATGCAGGTTTGAGTCTTAACTGAGGTTGTATCAATTGTTGGAAATTACTTTCTTTAATACTTGTTAAAACTAAAACATGCTTTCAGCTTTGCTATACTTAAAGAAATCCTCCACTCTTTGCTTTATTAGAAGGATTCTGGTGCAGTCAATAAGGTTATTTTCTTATAAGGTAATTTCTCAATTATGCTGTAGTACTGAAGAGGTATGCAGACTGCTTGTTCATTGTACTGGTGTACTTGATGTAGGTAGATTTGAATTTTGTAGTTAGTGGACAGCTTTTAATGACATGATGAGTGTCTTGATTGGTTTTTGGTTATGTTTTGGGGTTGTTTTCTTTCCACCTTTTCCCTCCCACCTCCTCTTCCTAATTGTCCTTACGTGGATCTGTGTGGCATTTTTCCAATTCTGGTTTGACTCAAAGAGCGTAAGAGACAGTGTATTCTCTTGCATTTGGAAGGTATGTATGGTGAGAAAGTAGGAGAAATTCAGATTGGCTACCACTAAAGAGCATGTATTACGGATTTTGAAGCTGAAAATAACTTGTATAGTTACTTAACAGTGAGCTGGGATCTTTAACTGGAATCTTCATTGCTCTATCATATGTGCTGACTGACTTCTTGTTTTTTTGCTTGTTTTCTCTTTACATATGATGACAAATCTCGTGGATATAGGGTTGTGGGTAAGTTTTATTTTTTTATGTGTGTAGAAGCACACTGCTATCCAAACATTCTATTAGTCTTGGCGTTTTAAACTTTATTTTAATACTCTAAATGTTTTGATCTCTTTCTAAGTGTGGTTGAATTCAAAGATGAAGAATTCGTTAAGAAGGCATTAGAAACTATGAACAAATATGATCTTAGTGGAAGACCCCTGAATATTAAAGAGGTATGTTTATTGCTGCTGTTTTGAATTTGAAAGAGTGAAGATACTAAAGCTACTGAGATGACCATGCAGTGTTCTGAGAATCTTAGATGTGTAATTTCCAGTTTCATTTCTTGTGAAATTTTCTTAATGGGCTGAACTGCATGTTGGCTTGCAGAAAGTTGGATTTTATGCCAAGTAAACTGACAAAAAGCATGTCCTAAAGTCAAAATAATCGAATGCTGTTTTTTGTTAAAGCAACTTTACTTCATATTCTTACCTTAGTGTCATCAGGTCTTTCCCAAACTAAATAATTCTATGTTTACATTGCTTACCTGCTTCAAAATATGACACAGAATGAGCTAGTTATTAGACCGCTACATATGTGCAAAAATGGGGCTGGAAATAGAGAAGTTGTGCTGTCTGGAAAGTGAAATAATGTCAGCATTTCTGTTGTAGTGCTGTAGTATATGATGTGTCTGATGCAGTTATTCTTGTCCTGTTACAACTTTAATAATGGTATTAATAAATAATACAAAACCACCACCTAATTAAATTAATTCAGTTCTTGGAAGAAAGTGCTAGACTGACAGTCCTTTAGCTTGAAATCTTTTCTACTTGTCCATAGGCTAGGTACAGCATGTGAAGTGGCAGTGCACGCTTCCTCAACAAGTGCTTTGCCAATATGCCTCAACCCTCATCCGAAAGGACCCACCTCTAGAGGTGAGGGAATTAGGTCTCCATGCTAATTCAGTTCTTGATCCCTCTGACATGGACAAGCGTATTTATTAGTTGATAATTTTGATGGGTTTATGCAGAATTTCAGATAGTTCCGTTTTGTTTGTTGCCAGTCCTGTTGTTGATGGTTCAGTGGCTTTATTTGTGCCCGTGTTTCAGGATCCTGAAGGGGAACATGCTCGGAGGGCGTTACAGCGGGGAGGAGGACAGTTCCCAGGAGGACATGGACCTGATGCAGCACCTGGAATGATGAACTTACCGCCTTCTATTCTCAATAATCCAAACATTCCTCCTGAGGTTATCAGTAATTTGCAAGCAGGCAGGCTTGGATCCACAATTTTTGTTGCCAATGTAAGCTTAAAACTGTATTTTATAACTTTAATGTTTGATCTTTGTAAGACATCTTACACCTGTGTAGTTCAGTTTTAATACAAAGAGGAGGCTGGAAATTAGTTCACAATTAGTATATCCAACTGCAGATGTTGTATATGTGTTCAGATCTTGGACGTGGAAAGATACATTAAACTCTTGAGACTGACATTCACTTTTAATTACTGCACAGTCACCTGTTGATTCAAAAATATTTTGTACATCTTTTCACTATGTATTTACAACTGCATTTCTTTTTTATTAAATACATACTTCAGTTCATCTTGCTGGTTACTTTAGACTAACATAATAAAGTTCCAACAAATATAGTGGTTCAAGTTCTTCATTAGCACAGAAGACTACTGTATTTATATGAGGTCTTGTGGAAGTACAGTTGCCCTTCTCAAGAGCCAACCCAATGTTAGTATGTTAATAAAAGTAAAATACATGTACATAGAATAAATTATTGACTTTCTGGACTGGGATGCAGTGTGTGTATATTACAAAATCTCAACTATTTACAATTATCAAGCATTTTGTCAATGAGAAGTTAACAGCAATGCAGAAAATCTCTTCCAAATGTAATGGCAGAACAGAGATGTGCATGGAAATCTCTGATGTATTTCTGTGTTTAAGCTTGACTTCAAAGTTGGCTGGAAGAAACTGAAGGAGGTATTCAGCATTGCTGGAACCGTGAAGCGTGCAGACATCAAAGAAGATAAAGATGGCAAGAGTCGAGGAATGGGAACAGTTACCTTTGAACAAGCAATTGAAGCTGTTCAAGCAATATGTATCCTTGGTTTTGAAAAATAATTGGATCAAGTATTGATTAATGGTTCTGACAGCGTAGTTTTGCAAATGGTGCTTATTTGCCTTGTAGCTACCATAGAGGGACTAGAGTGTAATACTGTGCAGATTCCGTTTGTAATGACTGAGTGTACTACTGAATTCTAAAAGTTCCTGATGATGTTGAGCAAAATTAAAATATCTGGGAGCATGACAATTGTGAAATGAACTTTAATGTACCTAACAGCTTGTATTGCATCTTCTGGCCTAATTCTCTGGAATTGGGTTTCTAGAGGTAAGGTAGGGAAAGATAAGACTCATAGTAATTGACAGAAATAAAATAAATTACATTGATTCTTCATAAGTACTTAAATTGCCTTCTTAAGATTCCTTGACTTGCATTTCTTCAGCTATGTTCAATGGACAATTCCTGTTCGATAGACCCATGCATGTAAAAATGGTAAGTTGCTTTCATTTCTTTCTGCTTTATATGTCTCTGCCAAAACCTTGAAAGGATCATAGCATAACATCCTTGTTTTTTATCAGGATGATAAATCAGTTCCTCATGAAGACTTCCGTGTTGTGGACAGCAAAAGCTCACAATTACCTCGTGAGTGCACGATCTGTTTTCTACTCCTTGCACTTAATATATGGTGATTCATGTTTTGGCACAGTTTAGTAGTACTTTTGCTTACTGTGGTCTCTGTGATACAGAGGAAGGTCTCTCTTCTGATCATAGTTATTTTTGTGTTTTTGAGGTGGTCTTGGTGGCATTGGTATGGGACTTGGACCAGGTGGACAGCCCATCAGTGCAACACAGCTGAGCATGGGTGGTGGAATGGGGAGCATGGGTCCGGGAGGTAAATCCATGTTCTTCATTTTTAAGTTGTACAGAGCTATAAGTTTAAAATTGTCGTTTCTGTATTTGGAAGAATGACAGACTTTTGACAAAGCAAGCATTGTGTAGTGTGCTTTTGAAATTTTAATTGTGTCTGAATTTTTAAAAATCCATTAGGATGTACTAAGTGTTGTTTATCTTTTTGGTTTAAAGGTATGGGAATAGACGGCCCAGGATTTGGTGGAATGAGTAGAATGGGAGGCGGTAGGTGCAATGAAGTTTTTTGCATTGAATATTTTTTTAATACTGTATAGAAAACACTTTTCCTTATTTTACAGGACTTCCTGGATTTCGTGGAATGGAAGGGATGCCTAACATGGGAGGATTTGGAGTCAACCGAATGGGAGGTAGTTGAACACCGTTCCTGTACGCTTATTAGTTTGCTAATATTTATTTATTAAAAGCTCTCCATTTAGGGGTGGGTAATACAGATGAGTTCAAAGGAAGCAGTTGCATGAGTGGAGGCCTAGGAACTGGCAGGAGAGTTGTGTAATGGGTGCCTCTGACTTGTGCATTAGACTCACTTCTATTTAAACAAGCAGCTGTGAAACAAGCGTTGTAGGAGCATCAACTTGGATGTAAATAACAGAAAATTCCTGGTGTTTTGCTTTGTTCTCTACAGAAATGTTCCGTGGTGGAATGGGAGCAAACATGGAAAGAGAATTTGGTCGTGGTGACATGGCATTGAACCGTGGTTTTGGAGAGTCTTTTGGAAGGATGGGTATGGTAACTGTTAAAATGTCTGTGACATAGTATTGGAAGAGTTTTTCTAGAAGAAGAGGAGACCTGGTTTCATTTGGTCATCTTCTTCTGTCTCTTCTCTCCCAGTCATTACTGTAAGGATGTAATCTGAGTGTTCATTACAGCCACCACTTAAGACAGAGGTTCAGGTGTGAAGGTTTTTTCCCTCTGTAAAATATAAATGAAATAACTATTTGAGGAAAGCATTTACCTTCATACTGTTTAATTTGTGGGGTATTAAATCTTTGGGGTGTTGAAGTATTTGCTTCTGATAATCCTGAACAAGCTGTCCATGTACAGCCTTTGTAACTTCCATGAGTCCATTCTGCAAATGCATGGTGTAATACTGCTTTTACTGCAAATCAGGTAGCATTGGACAGGAGTGGTGAATTTTGGTGCCCTCAGTTTTCATCCTGCCTTCTGAGCTCATACAGCTCAGAATGGTATTTGTTGGCCTCTTCTGTAACTGAGCCAGCATTATTTTGTTTATAGATTATATCTTGTTGACAGTGGGGTGCCCTCAAATGAGTTACTCTTTTATCTTCAGAGGTGTGGAAGTGCTCAGTGGTAGAGCCTTCTTGCCCTTTGTTACTATGCTGTTACCTGGATGAACCAAAATCATTTAGGTTGGAAAAGATCACCAAGTCCAACCTTTAACCCAGCACTACCAAGTCCATCAGTAAACCAGGTCACCAAGAGCCACATGTACACGTCTTTTAAATCCCTTCAGGGATGGTGACTCCACCGCTTCATTGGTCAGCCTGTATGATTGACATCTCTTTCTGTGAAGCAGTTTTTCCTAATATCCAATCTAAACCTCCCTGGTTTAACTTGAGGCCGTTTCCTCTTGTTCTGTTGCTTGTTGCTTGGTAGAAGAGACTGACCCCCACATCTCTGCAACCTCCTTTCAGGTAGTTACAGAGAGCAGAAGGGTGTTCTCCCTGAGTCTCCTTTTCTCCAGGCTGAACACCCCAGCTCCCTCAGCCATTCCTCACAAGGCTTGTGCTCCAGAGCCTTGATCAGCTTTGTTGCCCTTTTCTGGACACACTCCAGCACCTCGATGTCTTTCTTGTTGTAAGGGGCCCAAAACTGAACACAAAATGCATTCTAGGAAATGGCTGTTCTTCCTCCTCCCTGTTTCTTGTACTTTTCCATTCCCTTAATTCACCTCCTTGAAAGAGAAGAACTCCTAAGAGCATAAGGTTCATCTGGTCTAAAAGTTGATTTATTTATTTATTTTTAAAATTACATTAGTGGAGGCAAGTCATAGCAAAGGGTAACTGTTGTGTGCTTCTCTTCAATACTGATAATTGTGTAGAAGCGGTAAGAACATAGTAAGCTTGTCCTTTGAGCTAGTCTTAATGCCTTGGAATGAATGTCTTAGAAATCAAGTGTATGCTTTCACTCTGGCTACTTGCATAAACATCTGTTTCCTGAGTGAAAATGCAAGGCCACTTCAGTGATAAATGTTTCTGCAAGCAGTAGGCTTCTGAGTCTTCTGGTTACACGTTGGTTTTGAAATGCGCGAACACGGCCACTGTGAGAAACTGTTGTGGGTGTCTTTCATTCAGTAGATCCAGCAAGCTTCAGTTTACAATCTGTTAGTGATCTTACCATTTGAATTTTGTCCTGAGAACCAAGCTTAGAGATTCCCAGCTTAACCTTAAATAATGGAAGGAAATTGTGAGGACTTTTAATAGATACTGTGTTTGATCAGGGAAGGCCCTAATGTACTCCTGTTACAATATTTAGGTTAATGGTATCTTAAAAAGAAATACTGTGGAGGCATTTGGTTTCAGTAACCTTGAAATCAAGGAACATGTCTTTGATTGGGCTGTAGTATCAGAGTGAAATTGAGGATGTTGGATTTGCAGCAGAATTGTTGACTTTTTATATTATGAAGTTCATCTGAGACAAAGCCTTGAGTTTTGAGGTTGTTCTTCCTGATGTGGGAAATGGCTCATTTAGTTTTACCATGTTTGTGCTGCTGGCAGACTGTCAGAGGGGAGAAAAGCTAGAAAGAAATCGGAGTAGCTTAAATCCCATAGTAGAAAAGGAGGAACTAATTTTACTTACTAGATGTTCCTATTTAGTGTGTATAATAAAGGCACACATTAAAGTGCCCTATAGAAAAGTATTTCCAGGTAACATTGAGATCAGTGCACTTCATTAGCGTGTGCTTTGTTTTTTTCACTAACTGGTGGTTTCAGTGTATGTCACTTCATTATTTTTCTCTGTTTAGGTGGTGCAATGATTGGTGTTTTTGCAGGAGGAATGGGAGCACCTAGCATGGGCCCAGTAAGATCTGGAATGAGTAGGTTAACTTGTTTCAATAGAACATAAATGCATAGGCAATGTAACAATACGGTGTACACCTCCTTGTATCAGAGGAACTTGTAGTGTAGTGTGTTGCTGGTGACAGAAGTAGAACTCTGTTGCATATGACAAGTCTAACAGTTTTCAAAGCTGTTTTGTTGAGGTAAAAGTTCAGAGGAAAACTAGCTAATACAGTCTTGCCCTTAATCTTAGATTTTGAATGGTTTCAACTTCTAGTTTGGGGGGAGAAGTGATTAAAGTAAACTTGTGTTTCAGAAAAAAGACAGGCAGAGATATATGAGTAAACTTCATGAAGCTGAACCTCAGTAATCTGTCATCATTGAAATAAAAATCAGCCTTAAATTTCAGATTATCACCCAGTTTAATTTTGTGCTAAGTTCCAGTACTGAGTTTGTACTGCAGCAACTGTCTGAGTTCCTCAGGCTAGAGCAGATGAGAAGCTAAAATCTTGCTAATGCCAATCTTGAAAGCCATAAGGCCTAAAGAGAGGGTCCCTCATGAAGGATCTTGATAGTTTTACCGTACATTAAATTTTAATTATGAATCCAGAAACATTATAGTACTTGAATACTATTGCTCTTAGTTCTTTATATGAAATAAATGAATGTATTTTATTCCATGTGTGTACTTTTTATCGGGGCTTAATCCATGACACATAGGAGAGTTCATGCTCTTTACAGTACTTGCAGTACCTTCTGTTCTCGGCAAAAAAAAGCCTTCTCTGGAAGATTTTGTAATTAAGTGTGGGTATGGCTGCATTAAGTAAAGCTGAATGTAAATGCAGGAAGCCAAATAAACAATAGTGTATCTGCTCAAGTTATCTGTATCTTAGTATTGCCACAGTTATTTATTTCATCTTTTTGGTAAAAGGTATCATATTTTTATTAATTAAACAAGACAGCCTTTAAATCTGAATTCTTGTGTTCAACATTTGCTGCATTAGATGGTATGACTAATAGCCTGATGCAGTTTGGTTTTACTTTTATTTTAGAACTGACACTCTGTATTTTGTAATACTTTGTTTTAAAATACTAGCCATGCTACTCGATAAATCACTTTGCATGTGTAAAAGTTATGGTTTATATTACAGCAGTTTTAATAAAGTTATTCTTCTCCTGACACAAGAACTTTATTTTATACCAAATATTAGTGTGTTTATTACTAAAAGGAGATTTTATTTTATCCTCCATTTCTTTCTCTGTGCAGGTGGTGGAATGGGTGGTATGAACAATATGGCTGGAGGAATGGGAATGGATCGGATGGGTTCTGGTTTTGATCGAATGGGACCAGCCATGGGTGGAGGCCTGGACAGGAACATGGACATGGATCGAGGATTTGTGCCTGGCCCGATGGGAAGTGGCATGAGAGAGAGATTAGGCTCTAAAGGCAACCAGATATTTGTGAGAAATGTAAGCAATTAAGTGTATAGAAACCACAAGCTTATTTTGTGTGAGTTTGATTACACGCTCTTTTCCTCATTATAATATTTTGTTATCAATAATACTTTTTTATTCTAGCTTCCTTTTGACTTGACCTGGCAGAAGCTAAAGGAGAAATTCAGTCAATGTGGTATGTATATGAACCTTACCCCTGCTCATCTCCATGGACTTCATGTGTTACGTGGTGTTTATTAGATAACAACACGAAGACTGACTCTGAAGAAGAGTCTGGCTAGCTTAATCTTTCTTATTTCACCCAGCTTTCTTGAGTTTTATAAACAATTTTTAGGCATGACAGAACACAAGACCAAGGTACAGTATGGGCTATGTTGGCTCTGAGTGCTCACTTGCTATAAACTATAACCTATTCCATTAATAAAATTACTCTTGGAAATTCTTCTTTTTTTGACATATTCCCTGGCCAGTAGGAGTATATAACGTAGTGTTTATTTTGAGATAAATGCATGCAGGAGCCTGGGTCTGTCCAGGTCATGCATTATTTTCAGAAATGGTGCTGCATTGAATCAGAGTTAGTAATTTTGCCAGTGTAGCATACAGGTTATTTTATGCATGTAGATAATCCTGATTAGCATATTTGCAGGCTGTAATGTTCCCCTTTATCTTAAGAAATAAAGGTTTGCTACAAATATTCAGTAATTGTTTTTATCCAATTCAGAAAAGTTGGTCTTTTCACAGAAATAAGTGAAAAGTAAAGCTTGGGTGTAGAAATACATGACATGTTTTGAAAACACATTTTCAGAACAGAGAGCTTTAACTGAATTACAGATGACTTCTTATTTTGGATAGACAGAAAAGATAAATAATTTAAAACATACTACTGATACCTAAGACAGTCATCATACAGCTGCTTACAGATTTGATATAAATTAGAACTCACAGTTCAACTGTGTTCAAAATTGTAAGGTGTTGATGTTTTTTTGTAGATGGAAGATATAGCACAACAGGTTCTTTCTTTTTTTAAGTCTTAGCCTCCTGGGCAACTTTCAGATAGTTCAGAATTTTTTTCTCATTATTTCTTTGTCAGCTAACAGACAGTAATTATGTTCAATTGCTTTTAAGAATTATAAGCAACACATTGTGTTCATGTCAGTATCGTAAGGAAATACAAGGACTCTGTCTCCCAGTGTTCAATTTCTTTCAGTGAAAGGCCAGTCTTACATGATATTTAAAAATAAAAGGCTTTGTATTTTAGGGAAAAGATTTTTGTTCCCAGTGACATTCTAGGGGCTCAGGAGGGGTGTGCTACAACATACCGTAAGCAAAAACTCATTAGCTCCAGGGCAGCGAACATTCTCAGAGGTACCAGGACATCTTTATTAAAACAGTTCCTTGTGAGTTGAGTGTCCAGCCTCAAGGAAACTCAGCAGGAATTGAGTAGTGCATGCTACTTTTCCACCACTCCCAGCCTGGTAACTATTGCTTTAAAGGCTTTAATTTTGCTCTGCAGCTTCTTAACAAAATTGTTTGATTGTGACTGTTGCTTGGTATGTTTTTGTGATGAACATGGTGGATTGGATTAAGCTTCAGTTTGGTTAATGCCTGTCAATGCTCACACTTCTGTCAGTGTCTGTAAATGAAACATAAACCTTTCCCTGAGTCTTATAGGGCACTTTGCTCCAAACTTGAGGTCAAATACAGGCCTACTTCATCTTACGCTGATGTGAAGGAAAGATTCGAGATAGCAGATCTGGATCTGGGTTCTTTACTGCTGTTTTGTCCTGTGTCACCTTGCCTGAATGAGTGAATGTACCATCAGTCTGAAAGTGCCAATTTCAAATGTTCCCCTAGGTTATACTTAAAAATGTTTTGTTATCACTTCTGAGTTCTTTAAGTTGTTAGTACACTGAGGACTTGAAATAACTGCTGTTTAACTTATTTATTCAGGTCATGTAATGTTTGCAGAAATAAAAATGGAGAATGGAAAATCAAAGGGCTGTGGAACAGTCAGATTTGACTCACCAGAATCTGCTGAAAAGGCCTGTAGGATAATGAACGGCATAAAAATCAGTGGCAGAGAAATTGATGTCCGCTTGGATCGCAATGCATAATTTAGAACTGTGTGTTCAGGAACATTCCTATGTCTGTTTTAGCTTCTCTATCTTAGTAAGTCATTTTTAGTAACATTGTATGCTTACAAAAGCTGTAAAAAGGAACTTTTAAATCCCACCAGCCTTTAACAGTATAGTGTTTAATATACTGTGATACTTGTTAACTGAATCTTACTATGTTTGGTTTTTAAAGACAATTTGCCTGATTTTTGTTGTTTTTTTAGAGGCACTGAGCACCTGCAGGTCCCTATAGACCGTGGATGCTTTGGATGCTTAGTGCCTTTGGAAAATTAGGCCAAGTGTCTCTAGTCATTCAGTTTAAATGAATGGTTATACTGTTTTTAATAAAATAAGCCATTTTCTCTGTTAATCTCCAAATTGCATAGTGGGATTTATTTAGTGTTTTCTGATTTTTATTTTTCCCCTCCCGTGTGTATCAGCATTGTAATGTTAAAAGTAGATGTCTTTTTCAGAATTTTGGTTTTATATGTGCGTTGCAGTCATACTGTAATTCTTGACTCTAAAAGAAAGGGCTCCAATTAGGCTGTGATGTTTTTGTTCTACTTAATACTACTTTAATGACATGACTTAGTCCTGTATATAAGATTTAGAGCCCAGTGGGAGTTTGGAGTTGGTTTTTTTAAATTTTATTTTGACTAAATGAAGAAACTGATCTTTTTCTCCTGCTTTTATTTTTTTCATCAGCATAATCACTGATTAAAGCTAGTTACCACAGACCCTTGTAGGATTGTTTCCTATGATGCCAAGTTCATATAAAATTGATAATACAGTAAATACTAAGTACAGGACAAGACAAATTGTTCCCAATCTTTTATCTATTTTCCAGCCATTCAGGTGAACCGCCAGAAAAATAAAAACAACAGAACAGATAAGGGAAATGGCTGTGTATGTCAAACCATTGCTGTTCACTTCTATGGGTCCTGATGTATTTATGAAGGCAGTTTTTATAAACCAGGGTATTCCCAAACAGAGCATATCAAATACATTGGATCCTACAATGTTAGACATAGCCATATCTCCGTTTCCTGTAAAAGAAGAAATACAAATAAGTTGGCTTAATTGTATCGCATGAAATTGCCAAACTGTTTTGGAGGAACAGACTGCCAGCCCTCAGTTTCTCACAGGGCACCCTTTTCAGATTTTGCATCAAAAGAACTATAGTCACAATTCTACAGAACATGGTTTTGGGTACCACAACCATAGAAAGTCTCCCTAAATCACCAGCATCTGCACAGTTGCACTTAAAATTAAGCTAGACAGGCTATTTTAAAGTCCAGTTACGTTTAAAATACCAAGACCTACAGTTGTGTTCTGCAGTAAAACTAATATTTGATCAACAACAAATAAACCAATCTAGAATACTTCTCTGAGATACTCTGAGAAGTTTTTAAGTGTCTGAGCCACAGCTTTTTCAGGTAAGCTATTTATTTATTTTTAGTAAACTTAATTTCTAGAATCTGAGCCCAAATTTTGAGGTTACTCCTTGAATTTATCAAAATAGAATTCTTTTTTTTCTTAAAAGGTAGTACCTTTTAAAGACGTCCATTGGCATGAACCTAAATACTAAAATCTTTACCTTTTCGAGCCACCAGCACACTTGCAACTGTATCTGGTACACTTGTTCCTGCTGCGAGTAATGTGAGACCCATTACTGACTCTGGGATTCCCAGCGTTTCACCTGCAGTTGAGAAATAAGGGTAGAAAATGCAAGTGCGGTTTTAGTTAGGTTTCATCCAAAGAAAGTGCTTTGGACTTTGTTTGCTTTAGAAAGAATCAGTAATCGTACACTAATTTCAAATGGAATGTGTCAGCTAACTTGACTACATGTGACGTGACTGAACCACAAAGCAGTTAAAACAAAGAGTAACAAAGAAATACCCTTTTCTTGTTCTTCGAGTCTCCAGTGGTCAAGAAATTAGCAATTATGATTTTTTTCTCGCAGATAAAGTAGAAGTTTAAATAGCTAACAAATTACTACTCTTTTTTTTTTCTTTTTCCCCCTCAACTTCTAGAAAATACTAGAGTCTCTTTTACGGTTCTGGGCATCTCCGTGTTAGTGTTCAAAAGTCTCACAAAGCAATAACTCTTACAATTACCCTCTTTAATCCCCTCAGGGGGAGGGGAAAAAGCACATGAATTTTCTTGGGGAGGACAAGTCATTAAGATACTATGAGAATACTGTCTCAACTACATGCTTTTACCATTTCACTCCAATTAGAAAGTGATTTGGAAGAATCAATGTGCAGAATTTTTATATGACTTGCAAGTACAAGTAATCCCCTAGACGTGTGAGTTCCTTTAGGTAAATGCTCATTTAAATTAAAAAAAAAAAGTTTTAAACTGTTATTAAAAGGGCAGCTTATTTTTCCCTACTCTATTTTTCTTAGCCCCAAATGTCCTGTAACCATTTTAATTTCTAACTTAAAAGACAGGGATTCTTCAAAACCATTTTAGCAGTTGTACCATTCAGAAGCATCAATATGCTGAAGTATTTGATACCTCTTCTCAAGGCATGAAGTAATTAATTTTTCTTAAACTTTTTTGTTCACTAAAAAGTATCTTAATATTTTTTATTGTTGAAATCTGACTTCTTACTTGAAATATTTTGACACATTTAATAAGAGCAATTTTATTTAAATAAGAGGCAGTACTCTAAGCTAGGTCAGCAATGCTTGTCTATTACTTACCAGCTTAGTCTAGAGCAGCCCAGTAAATTTATGTTTGATACTGTTTGTTGGTTTCAGAGGGACTAACATGATCCTGTTGCAGAATTTGTACTCTCTTTATCCTTCCGTCACTCCTAATAGATTTGTAGGATGAGGGACCAACAAATGAGCTTTTATAAACCATCCAGGCTGGAAAATAATGGTTCAAACCAAGGTGAAATATGAATGAACCAGCCTTCTGTACCCAACATTAGTTTCTAGCCCTCTGAAGGTTGTAAGACAGAATATAAACTCAGGAGAATCTAATTTTTCTTTTTATTAGATAGATTTATCTTCTATTTAATGTGTAGGGGTTTATTTTTTTTTCTGGCAACTGACCATAAAGACAGAATAGTCTTATTTTTCTAGGCTTTAGTTAACTTTGTGTATCAGTAGCAATGTGTTGCTAGAAGTAGTCAAGTTTTTTTGCCAGCAACAGAAAGGTGTACTAAGTTAGGTTTGTTCTTGACCATCCCAGTTTAGTCCCCAGCTATGATACCTTTGTGACATTCTGATAGGCTGATTATGCAGTGATAGAACCTTTGAGTCAACCTTCACGAGAGCCTGGACTTGAATATAATGTGTGTGTAACTTGTAGTGTTTTAACATGTAAATAGAATATAATTTACCTAGAAGTAGTGGGCCAAAGTCCCCAGTACTACCTGTGATGACTCTGGAAAGTGAACTAATACACTATCTGAATCTCCACCGTACCTTCTTTCATGTGAATTAATGCTTTGTCTTGTAGAACAGCAATAATGTTGACTTGAATCCTGTTTCAAAGGCCTCTAGCATCCAGACAGTGAACCCTTGCTCTTTAGGTACAAGTGGGAAATTATTTGACCAAGGGGTTAACATGGTGGGTATAATCCCCAGCAATCTACTAGTAATTTCTCAAAAGGTTCACCCAATGTGTAGGTCTGCTTCTGCACTGAACAAGCAGTTATTCATATGTGAACGAGCAGAATGCTTGAGTAGGATTAGTAAGCTGTAATGTGAAAATGGCAAGCTTTGAAAAAATTCTGTAGTTCTAGTTTTGTTTTCTGCTTGTTCTTAAAATGGAAAACTGGATGTCTTTCAAGCTGACTGGAGAAACAATGAAATGAGGAGCACTTTAATACCTCAAAGTACTTTTAGGAGAGGGCTTTTACGTACATACAAGTTATTACCCCTTCTCTCACTTAAATGCAATCCTTTTACTGCTTCACTTCATGATGCAGATTTGTAAGAGGTCTATATACACAGCCCAAGAATGTTTAATAAAGACATTTGAGAAGTTTTTTGGCAGTTAAATTTAATGCCAAATCTCTCACTATAAAGTTCCTGAAGAACACAGGTGTAGAAATAACGTATCTCTTCCAAAAACCTTGACCTCTAATTCCAGTCTTAGTGGATTTCATGTTTGTCAGCCTTCAGCATGACAAGTTTATTGCTGTGTGTCTAATTGTTTTGCTTAATGAAGCAGTTTAATGAAACTCTCTGTTTTTAAAAATAGACTGGGTTTTTTGTAGCTACATAAAGTTCTTATTCATGTGATGGTAAGCAGTGTGCAGCAGCTAAATTCTGAAGTATTCCATCATTGGATAGAAGAGGGTGGCAAACTAAGCAGTCAAACGTAAATTTCTTTTGGTTTTGTTGTGTCTTTTTACAGCACAGTCTGAGTAGCTAAACTGACTGTTGCTTGTGGAAAGGGAAACCTCACAGAGAAACCTCACAACCTTTTCAGTGATTCTTGACTGGTAATAGCAACAACACTTTAGGTACCTACCTGCTATTGTTACCATCCATACAAGAACATAAGTTATTGCAGAAATCCATGCTGCTGAAATTAAAAATGTCACCATGAACCAGTTCCTCCAAAACTGTCTTCTGCAATCTGGTATAGTTAAATAGAGTAGTGTAATAATAGGAAGGGATAACACCCACAAAATTCTCTTCATATCTGCTTCAGGCATGGTGAAGACATTTGGATGATCTGTTGAAGAAAAAGTAACTTTTAAATTGTAGCGTTAAGTTTGAATCCATAGCATACAGTATATTACTGTCCTCTACGTGTGAGAACACTGAAAAAAGGTGAAAAACACTTCTTGTTTCAACTGTAGTATTACCCTGTACGTACATGTCTCTGGACAAAATTCTGAAATCAAGTTACTTCTGGGGAGATTCTGCTTGTACTCAAGAAAAACATTTTTTCACAATGAGAATAATCACCAGTAAAATAATCTCCCCAGGAAGTGGTGGATTCCCCAATGCTGGCCACTTCTAAGATTCAGCTGAACAGGTGCTGGCCCATCTGGGACCATGCTTTTGCCAGGAAAGGTTGGACCAGATGATCCTTGAGATCCCCTTCCAACCTAGTATTCTATGATTAAAATGTTCTTTATTACCACATCACCAGGAAGAGAACTAAGGTGGATGACAGTGAACTTCTTTATAAAGGTTTACCCATAACATTTACCAAGTCTAAGTACCAACTGCTCTTTTTTGCCTAAGAGGAAACATGACGTGTGGCCACATCACAGCTATCCCGTTAGTTCTGATATCATGCATATTTTGGGCTATGAACCTGCTGCTGTCATAAGGAAACTGTGTATATTAGTACAGTACTGGTGTGGCTTTCAGGTGATAGTGCATTTTACAAGCAGTGTTGCTGAGAAATTTCAAATATACATAGCAAAGACTGAAGTTCTAATACAACACAAATGAGCAACTATCCTTGCATTCCTCTAGCAGCTAACTTCGTATGGAAACCACCACTCTGATTCTGCTGAATGTTATATTCCAGGTTAGAATAATGATCTGCTTAAATACTAGACTGGAGTTCTTTTGTGAGCAAAATCTTAATACTATCTCAGAGTCTGCTCTTGGTCAGAATTGACGCAGACAGGCATGCTAGAGACAGCTGTAATAATACCTATACCTTCAGAGATTTCATCGAGCCCGTGTAAGCTTGTTGAAAGTTGAGAGTAGTCCAGCTCATCTTGAAAAATCCCACTGTCTGTTCTTGACTGTTGACGAATTAGAGGTCCACTCTCTTCCCTCCATCCAACCAGTGGCTGCTGCTCGGCATTCTCTTCCATAGCTTTGGTAAAACACGTACAGCAGGGACTGAACTTTCTCATGAGGTATTGGTTGATTTTAATGTCAAAACATAGTACCAGAACATAACACCCATATATCAATAATAGGGATGCACTTTCATACCTAGAATGAAAAACAAGTTTTATATAACATGTAGTATAAAAGAACCCAGTGGTTGGTGTAAGGAGAGAGAGAGAAAATTTGCATGAGTAGCAAAAGGAGAACACACAAAAGCATCTATTTGCAATTGTATGGCTAATGTCATGGAAGTTTGTGAGTGTCCCCATGTCTTTCAGCAGTTTGATTAACTCCCCTCCCCTGCAGAATCTTGTTTGTGTATTGTATAGCTGCATGTTTTTCAGGGGATCTTACTGATTGAACATTTTCCTGATGTTTGCAAAATTGAGTCTTCATGTGATGCTTAAATTATAAACTTCAAGAGACTTAATGCTGGACCTGACTGTCTTGTTGAGATTACAGGAGTTTCAGTGTTGATGGAAGAGTTAAAACGTCAAAAACTCATGATCTCCTTCTGGCAGACAAATGTTTTTCTGAACAATGCTGCTATGAAAGGAAAGGCTCAAAAGGAGTAAATGCTGAACACTAATTGCTATGCCAGAACAGTTGTGATAGAAATTGTGAAGTCTGTACAGACAAACCTATGCAGATCAAACTTCATAAATATGCAGAGTTTGAATGTTTAGGTAATAATCTTTGCAAGCATTGTGACTTTTTAAGTTTTTTAAAGCCAACAGGATGTTTATTTCTGTTAGTGAATGGCAGTTCAGGCTACTTGAAGTTTGGGGCTTGGGGATTTTCGTTTGTTTTTCAAAACACTGTCTCACAAATCTCCAGTCAACATGAATTCAACACTACTTGTGCTCTTACCAGTAAATTCTGTTGTCAGATATCATCGCAAGGACCGCTGCTGCACTGATGGTGTAGGCCAGACAGTCTCTGAACAGCGGCCAACAGGATAGCCTCGAAACCTGCAGATCAGTCATGTACTTTTCTTAAACCTCTCTGTAATACTTTCACTAAGTGCTGTAAATGCTGCATCAATATGTTGTTTCTATATTATGTAAAGATTAAAGATTCTTAGGAATGACTTAAGTATGATATTTAACAAGTTAGTGTTTTTAAAAACTTTCATAGCAAGTTATCTTAAAACTGATTACATGCTGGTTTTGCTACTAAATAATAAACTTGGCAGTTGTCATAGTAAGTCTCTCTTGGCTTTTGTTGGCAAATGAGAAAGGCTCTTAGGAGCAGAAGTACCAAAGTTGACACATACCACACTGGAAAACAGCCCACAAGCTGCAGAAATACCAAGAAGATTATATATTGCTGATCCAAGGATGGTGCTGACGCCGATATCTCCCTTTGTCACAAAAGCTCCTGTAAGGAAAATGACCCTCTGGTATGGTTCTGTTTGGCATACAAGGAAAGGAGTTCTAAGTTATAAGGAGTCGAAACACATCTCTTACCTAGAAAAGCAGTGACGAGCTCTGGAGCAGAGCTTCCAGCAGCCATAAAAGTTGCTCCAGCAACATCCTGTGAGAGGCCAAGGCCTGAGGATAGAGCAAAAAGAATTGCTTGAAAAAAATTGATGCTTCAGTAGTCTGTACCCTTTACTTGCATTAGTATATATTCTTAGATACTACTACAGTTTAATAGAATTAACTTTATTTTCATACAGTCAATGCAGTTATTTGAGATTCATAAAATAATAAAATTAGCCTCATCTATTGGGCTAGTTTATTTCTAACTTCATTACAGAAATTCATTTAAATCTCTTGTAAAATCAACATTTGTATGCAAGATTTAACTGTGTTTCATATGGGTAATAATTGTGGGGAAATTCCATGGACTGTAGTGTGATATTGTTATGTGATCAATATCAAGGCTATCTATCTTCCAGGGAAATCTATACTACTGTGTCTTCACATACCAGAAACACTAGTTAAATTCAAACCAGTGCTGCAATCTTAAAATCAAATTTTCATTTTGTATGGACAGTATAAGAGCCTGTGTCTTGTTTCAGAGAAATGAGATTTTTGTTCTGGCAAGTTGGCTGTTTCTGAAATGTAACTCACTCTGTGGATCAGGTCCTGCACACAAAGAGCAGGGACGTATGGCTAACCATGGCAAAATGCTTATTTATCATCAATAAACAAAACACCAGCTCTCATGGCAGTGTTTAAGCTTACATTTTCTGTAAGTGTTCTGATTTGGAGAGTGTTTTCCAGTTCAGGGATGAGTTTCCCTAAGGGATTTTGTAATTCTTGGCAGTGAAAAGCTGAACTCCCTGCCAAGACCATGTCTTTACTTCAGTGGTCTGCTGAAGCCAGGGGAATTGTTGCAGGTTGATTAGGTTTCTTAGAACCGTCGTAACCATAGAATTCCTGCCCCTCCTGTGTCATACCTTTAATATGTTAGCAGTAGCTCATCCGGATACTTGTTCATTACTTTCAAGGAAAAACAAACTCTATGAAGAGTTTTGGTTTCTTGGTTTGGTTCCACACACCACCATCCCTCCGTTTTTTTTCTTTTACTAGTAGTTACCTCGACACAGTGCTGTGCAACCCAAAGTTAAATTATCAGTTTAGTTAATATTGACGATTCTTAAAGATTTTCCTCCAGGCGGAAAGAAAGCAAATATTAAATGAATACCTGTGCAGTGTAATCAGAGTAGGTTTTTTTCAATAAAATATTGATACTGTGTATCAAAGTAAATATTGTATGGACACATCTGTGCATGGAAAGTGAAACTCGTTCCGTTTCCTGCAGAACACTCCAACTTAGAGGCTTTTTAAAAGAGAATGTTTTATGCCAAACTGCTCAGTTTTACAGGAAAAAGATCAGGATGTCACTTACATTCACTGATGATCTCTAGGGAAGGTAGGAAGTAATCATCGCACACAATGGACACGGCCAGAAACATGTACAGTATAATTATGAAGTAGATAACGATTCCTCCATCCTTCCTCTCCTGCGGTGTGAAAAATCCTTCAGGAAACTCCGATAAAGACGAGAGGACGCAACGCGTCCCGTTTTCTGAAAATTAAGTGCAAAAGTTACAGATCCTGACACCGTTCCTCGGGCCGCGGGACGTCTGCGGATTGGATCTCCGGTGGATTTCGCTCTTTAGCGCAGCAAGGACCGCCGCAGCGATGCCACCAGAGCGCCGCACACCTGCGGCGGGGCAGAGCCGCCCGCGGGACGGGCCGTGCGGCGCTCGAGCGGACCCCGGTGCCCTCCCGGTGTCCCCCGGCCCCCCGTCCCCTCAGTCCCCTCACGGTCCCCCCGTACCCGCGGGGTCCCCGGCGCGCTGCGCCCGCGCTCC
>VXAZ01000587.1:1089129-1240660 GCA_013399875.1 Gymnorhina tibicen
CTCAAACTCCACCGCCCCCTCAGGGGCCCGCCCGCCCCCTCAAATTCCTCCGCCCCTCTCGGCGGCCCTCGCCCCGTCCTGCCTCGTGCTTGGGGCAGAGCGAAGGTTTTGGCCGTGGCGAGTTTGGTCTCGGTGCGAGGTGCTCACCGCGATACCCAGGTGCTGTGTGGTGTCTCCGGAGGTAGAAGGTGAATTTAAGTTTACTCCTCAGTACCTTTTTTCTGCTGTGACAATTTCTGTTTATTCCCCCACCGGTTCCCAGGATTGCTGTGCCGGGCTGTGTGAGCACTGGGCTCGCCCTTCGCCGGGGCAGATGGCCAGGCCATTTACGTGAATGGTTTGTAAGAGCAAAGCTGAGACCCACACACAGTTCCTCCCTTCCGACCAGTTCACTGAACTCCTTTGTCTGGTGACCTTTCCACGATGAAGTCATGTGTATAACCGAAAATTAAAGAGTAAAATACAGTCTTTAAGCTTTGTAAGGTCATCACCCCTGCCCCTTCCCCAGTCACTCGTTTCTCAGGAAGAGAGTTGTGTTTCCCTTGTATCGCTTGCAGATGTGTCTCCAGAAACATTTGCAACCCCGTGATGCCAAATGGAGTCTTGGGGTGCCTGTTTTATTGCTTGTTGTTTGTGAGGTACAGGCCCGATGCTCACATTTGTGAGCAAGAAGTGCGAACGGGAACATACTGTTTTGCTTCATTGCATCTAATCCCTCTAAACTCCTCTTGTTCCTTGCGTCCGTGGTGTTTGGCTAATATGTGATCAATCCCTCTCTAGGATACATAAGATAAGGTGAAAAAGTGGATATTTTCCTTTTGTATTGAATCAAACGTAATCATACAGCCACTATTACAGCATGAACAATGAGAAAAATTGTCTGGAACAACAAATCCTGCAGCAACTGCTGTTACCCATTTCTGATTCCTCTGTGGCCCAGAATGCTTTTTACTAGAGCAAGAATGATTTTAATAGCCAAGATTTTTAGTGACAACTAAATTTGATTAGTTAGTTTATTACTATTAGTTAGTTGATTAGTTAGTTAATTACTAAACTAACTAGATTTTAGATGACAACTAAGTTTCACAAACAAGTTCTATGTGCTCTCTGAAAATCGGACTGCAGCAGAGAGGATGCTGCTTCTCCTGCTTTACAGGAAAAAATAAATAATTTTGGTCTGGAAAGATTTAAGGATTTTCTTCCAAATCCCACTTTCCACCAGAGAAAACAGTACAAAATTCCCTGTCTAAATTACTGGTGGCTCTTTCCTTACAGGGGTGAACGGGAAGGGTTTTGTTATCAAGGTAAGTGGCTTCCTTGCCACTGCTTCTCTTCCTTGAAACTTATCATTGGTCTACTCTCAAAACTCCAGCTCAGTTTTCTAGTATCAGCTGCTTTATTTCAAATTAGGGTTTTTTTGCTGGTGTGCTCTCTTTTAAATTGCTTTAAAGTACTTATAAGCCTGCCGTTCTGATGGGAACGGGCTCTCTGGTACAGCAGCATGCTTGCTGCGTGGTTAGGAAAGCTCAGTCATGTGATTTCAGGATTTGAAGGTTTTGCTCTGCTCTGCTTTTGCTCTGCGTTCAAGCTCTAATTCCTTTCTATAGGCACCCCCTCTCCATGCATAGCTGAAGCAAAGCCAGAGCTTTGATTTTACTGAAGGCTTAAGTCCACTCAGTTTGCTGAGAAGTCATGGAGCGAGGGTGCTGTGCTCACAACCCTCCTTGCCAGGAACACCCCTGGAGAGAGCAACGAACAGAAAGAAAAGCCCCGGTCTCCCAGCGTGAGGAACCACGCGCTGCCTGTGTGCATGCTTGACCCAGCACAGAAACACGGGCAGCCAGAGGAGGCTTTGGCCTCAGCATTGCTGGCTGCCACATTTGGGCTATTGTGGTGTAAGAGAGCGCTCTGTGGGGCTGGGGTCAGTCAAATATTAGTGCAGATTTAATGCGTGCTGCTGCATGTTTTGGCTGCTGTTAAGGTAAAGTTCTACTCTCTGGTGGTAAAAGTAATGGATAAATAAATTTTTCAGAGCTTCTGAAGGAGAGAGATGGGCGAGTGTTTGCTAGTCAGATTGCTAACACTAATGCTCCACCAGGGACGTGCTGAAAGGCTGCTATGGCTGCCTGAGCACAGCCCTCAGAAAGGGTAAGGGAACCTCAAACTACAGCAGCTGTAGCTCCTTTCCCAGTGATCATAATCCAGTGTGAACTGGCTACGATACACCTGAATGTCCCACACAGCTGAGGACAGGGAGTTGGTTTGCTGCCCAACAAAGCAAAAGGAGGTTGGGCTGTCTAGAGGTGGGACTCCAGCTGTGTCCAATTTAGGGGGCAGGTGGGAGAGAAAATGTTAATTGGGATCAGCTGTTGTAGCTCCACAAAACAGGTACTCATTGTCTTGTGAGGAGAGTAGGACTTCAGTACAAGATCAAGGAGTTTTTCTATAAGCAGTGAGTTTGCTTAGGATTGTTTGAAGGCTTTTTCCTTCTACTTTTTTCACAATTTGAGCAGACAGAACATGGACAGCGAGGAAGAAAAGCAGGTGAGTTTATCAGAACTTAAGGGGAGCGTTAGTCCTTGTTGGTAGGATCTAGTCCTTAGATAAAAATGATGTGGGGATGGCATGATGAATTCATGAATAGCTTAACAACAAAAAAATATTGTGTGGCATGGGGTCCAATTCTTTTGGGGGAAGGAAAAGGTGGTATAGATCCTCATAAGGAATATGTGGTTAACTTATGTATAGGTGATCATACCTGTGCAGGAATCCTGGGTTTCTCCTTCCTTAATTTTAAACGCACTTCCAATCTTATAGCTCAAACTGCAACCTACTGTTTTAATCACAGATCAGTGTCTGTATTGTCCTTTCCTTGTGGTTTTGGTTTTTGGGATTTGTTTGTAGGGGTTTTTTTGATAGAGGTCTGTATAAAAATATTTTGGTCTGAGTTTGGATGAGGGTGCTCAGACAGCCCCAGGGTTGATTTGAGGGCAGCTTGGTGTTAGCTGTACCTCAGTGTTATGGCTCCTATCCCAGGGCGTAGAGCCTGTGCACAGCTGTGCTTTTCTTGTGTGACAATCTGTGTGTGTGCACACCACTTATGCTCCCAGTCACAAGGCCTAATGTGCTGGGACACAAAATAATTGAAAATGTTTTCATCTTCAAAAAAATACCCCAAACCTCAATATTGTTGTGATAATCTGGTGTTACCCCTGTTGGGCAGAAAAGAAGTTCTGGATGAAAAGGGCACTGACTACCTGGCCTCCTGCTGTGATGGGCGGCTGCACTAGGGCTGTTCAGAAGGTCAGTTTCCACACTCCTTTTCTCCTGTTTGTGCAGCTCCTGTGGCATCTTTGGAGTGTAAAATGGTGGCCTTTCAAACAGCTGATAGAATAAATTCTCTTACCCTGAGGTGCACAGATACTATCCTAAGGTGATGAGATAAATACTGTTGCAAAGTTAAAATGAGTCTCTTCAGTGTAACTCCATTATTCTTCATTTAAAAGATAAATATACTGTCATTGTCAGATCAGATATTCCCCTTTGTCAGCATTTCATGGCTCACTTCCTGGATCTAGATAGATTGATGATAGCTGTTTAATATTCTTTCCTTCATAACCAGCAATTTGAGAGTTGCCAACTCTCATGATGGCTGCTGTTTTTCTTAAAGCATCAGCTTGATGTACATTAGCCACACAAGAATCAGAGCTTGCTTTCTCTTTTTTTCAAATAAATAGTTGTAAAGAAAGCTTGAAAATGGGAATCTGAACATCTAATGCTTGAGGCAAATAAGCACATGACAATATTATTTTCAAGCTAATCTCATGACTTGAGGAAGGGGTGATAGGTTCATTCATGGCTTCAGAACAACGTCAAAGGGAAGGATTTGATTTCTGAGCCTTAGCTCCAAGAGCCAAATGCTCTTGCTGGGAATATCTCTGAAGATACATCTCAACTGCAATCCCTGGTGACAACCAGGAAAGCTGCTGAGCCGAGGAATGGTTTGTGGTAGCTGGTGCAGGCTGGTGTGAGTCAGATTTATTCTAGGTCTCTTGGCCTTTGTGTTCTGACCTTGCACATGTGAGGAATAGTTTTTGTTGACTCTAAGCTGTGAAGTTGTGAACAGTGTTTAGGTGGTCCATGATTAGGCTTCAGTGTTAATGTATGTGTGAGCTAAATGCAGGAAGCTTCCAGCTTTTCAGTAGTGCTGTCTGCCTCCAGAAGAATTTCAGTCACCAGGAGTGAGCAACATGGTTATTTTTGGCACGTGGCCCATGGAAGCATTCAGATGACATAGTCTAGGGGAGGTAGGGGAGGGTGGGGAGCTGTTGAGACTGCTCTTCTGTGGAGATTGCAGTTGTGGAATATTTTTCACGTAAGCTGTGGAGTACAGTCATCACCTGTGACAGTGTGGATCCTAGCCAGGTAAAGGTGTATCTCATGGGTACACGATATCAAAAAAGCTAAAAACTCCTTAGCAGAACACTTTTGCTTGGTTGTTCTCAAGTTCAAGAGAATGCCTGCTTAAAGGAGAGTGTACTATTTTTAGTTGAAGAAAATCAAATCTGTTCATTTTGGTGCCTGGGGATTTCTGTTTTCTCAGCAATTCGCATGTACAAAATTGCACCTCCCATCTTGAGGCCCAAGGACCTCCATCACTTCATCTGCTGTCTGCATGGTAAAGTTCTCCAGCAGCTCTCATGGTCTTAGCTTGCTCACCAGGGGGTTTGATCATCTATTCAGGACATGGAAGGAATCTCTCAAACTGAAAATGAAACGTGTCTCAGACTAAATGTTTTTGAGGTTTAAGTTAGTAAGAACTTCTCCAGTATGATTTGAGTGTCATGTTAACTGCTTTCTTTTGGTTAGAAGGTAGTTTCATTAAGACAATTGGAATGTATTGTAAATGTCAGTGTTTGTGGTACCAGGAGACTGAATGTCTGATGGTTAATTAGATTGATCAAAACAGAAAGTCTTGCTACACTCATATACCTCCATATACCAAGAGAATAGGGCTATTGCTAGCCAGTAATAATGCTGCAGAGAAGCTTCTTTGTATCGTTCTTGCTTTGTATCTCAATAGTGCCTTCAGAATATCTTAAGGTTGTGAAGCTCAAAAGATTGCATGCAGTCTAAAAAGACTGCAACTAGAGCCAGCATGCTTCAAGCACCTAAGTCAGGTATTTGAATGCAGGATGGCCAAAGAATGGAGCAAAGTGTTGAGGCTTGTGAGGGGCATCCTACGGATAGCAGTAATAGTGCACCATGATCACTTCAGATTGCTCTGTTCCATTCCTCCAGGAATTTACGAATAGACCAAATACACATCCTCTTCTATTTCTACACTTTTATGTCAAGGGGGTCAAGTAAATACATCACAAAACATAAAAGGGAGTAGATACCAGCAATGAGTGAGTCACGTGTTTCTTTGCTAACACCTTGGGTGGGCTTTTTCTTGGTAGATGTTTTGTTTTCCTCCCCCCTCTCAACTATTCAAAGTCTTGTTTCTGTAGACAAAAGAGAAACAGAGCAGAAAACTGCTTCCTTGCCTGCAATTTCTAAGCTTGTCTTTTTTGCCAGTTTTGTGCACCAAAGAGTTCTGGTCTCTCAGTGACCAGAACTGGTGCTTCCATCTGCTTTTTTCCTCTTCCCGTTGACACAAACACTTCAATCAATTGCTGTGCTTGTACATACACTGGAGTTAAGCTTGTTTCTTCCACTCTTTGAAGCCTATGTTTGCTGTGGCTTTTTTTACTTCAGTTCTTGCTCTGGCTGCCTTGAGGCTTGGCTGCATCTGCTGCCCGCTGTCCTTTCAGTGTACCTCTCTTGAAGCATTTTGGAGAGCAAGATGTGTGTTGAAGGCTGTGTCACAGCCTCTGCGGTCTCAGCGCATTTGCTGGGTTTGTTGAAGTTTTGCTGTTTCTCATTGCATTGCTAATGAAACAATCTAGCTACTCTGGCAACTTTCAGCTGACCTTGAATTTGCAAGTACTTAGGAATTTATATTCTACATAAATAAAATGGAAATTATTATTCTTAAGATTAAAATATTATTCTTATGGTTATTGCCTGCAAGTTCTGTAATCTCAGTGATATCTCAGGAGATAAAACAAGCTCTCAGTACATAAGTGTCTATATAAACAACATCAAATCACGTTTTCTCCAGTGCGATTGCTTCTTTTCATGTATTCCTATAACTGAACAAGCATTAGAAAAATAATTATTGTTGGCATACTGGAAAGGGACACATTTAATTCTATCTTATAGGCTACCAAGTTGTTTCACCAGATAACATCAGCATGTACTACCGTTATTTACAATGTAATAGATGTTGTTGATTTGAGGTGTTTCTCTGTTTCAGAAATGGATTGCTACAAGGCAGCATGTTGCAAAATTCTACTTGTGTGTGTTGCGTTATGTTACTGTGCATCAGTCTAGAGGAGACTTCTCCCATTTTAAAGCACCTTCAGTTTTTGGTGCAGTAACTGTGGTGCTAAACCTTTGCTACTTTGTGCATGTTGTGAGATGTTCCTGTAAATTCTTTCTTCCTCTCTTCACTCCCGTGCAGCCTTAGGGGTGAGGCTGGCAGGGGAAAAATCAGTTTGGTTGCTTTTTGGCTGTGCTTTTGCTGAGGAGGAGAAAATAAGAGTGGAGAAGAGTTTTCTCAGGAGCTGGGGCAGAGGCCCTTGTTGCATCCTGGCTAGACAGTGAAGCATAAGCATGTTGTGTTTTCTGCAATGAAGGCGGGGGGTGTGTGGGGCAACAAATTGAAGAGAACAACCTTCTGGTAAAACATAAATGTGTGGCTGTGTGCCAAAAAGATGGTCTAGATAGATAGCTCTGTGAACCTGGAGTTTATGAAAACTGGCTGAGATTCAGCTGGTACTTCTTGGTAAATCAGTTCTCCCGGTTTATATTTTGGGTAGAGTTCATGTAAATTGTATCCAGACTAATATGCAAGTTCCACGTGTGTGCGGATGCCTGCCTTTCCTCTGGAAATGCTGTGAGCTTTACGGGGGGACAAAGGAACAAAATCAATTCTGTGCCTCTGCAGAGGAGATGGCAGAGCTATTACTGCTCAAGCTGAGCAGTGCAGGCAACTAAAGGATAAAATTATTGCAATCTCCGAGAGTGTGTCTCTTTAGAGAGCTTTGGTGCAGCCCCCCACTGCTTCCTCATGAGATATCACCAGAAATGCGGTTTGTGTTTTGTCAAAGGACTGTGTCTCTAAAGCTGACAGAAACTTCTGCTGAGTTACTACTGATTCCTTCACAATGCTAACTTTAAAAAGCTCCCCTGTGAAATGGATAATATTTAAAACCTCACACATTTAATAGTAATTCTGTCAGTGCTGTATATGCTAGAACATAACATTTTTAATATTCTAAGGCAACTTTTAAGTTTCTATCAGACCTTAAAAAAATGAACATATTGATGCCTTAATTGCTAGCACAGAATATATAGATAATACTGTATCTTTCACAAGAATCATGTTCTGCTGACAGAAGAACTGATGTGATAGAGCTGAAACTTTTTCCCTCAGGATACAACAATTATTATATCCTTCTGTTGCTGAAACTGGATTCTCATATTCTCACATATCATGAAATCTAAAAGCTTCTAGCTTATGCATCTGTTCCCTGGCCACTAGAAACATAATTTCATTGCAGTAATTTGTCACTAATAAACATAATCAGCAACCATAGAAACAATGTGCACAGTATATGTAAGTTTATATAAATTCTTTCATGGACCATTTTCCTTGTAAGCAGGGGATGGAAACGGCAGCCAGGTCTCCAGCTGGTGTTCTCTTTCTGCTGTCCAAGAAAGCCGTTTCAGTACTGACCAGTTTACTGATAATAAGTTTTTACAAACCACTATGACTTACCTTTTCCTGGATCATTTTTGGATGTTCCCATCCATTGCCAAAGATTTCTCAGCTAGAGTTTGCCTCAACGAATAGCTGATTTAGCATAACAGGCTGAAAGCCACCAGCTGGGATTAAAAAATGGTGGGGATATAAGCAAACCAGCTAGAAATTGAATAGGTAATCTGTTAATAACAACTGGGTGAATCCAGTGGATCTGCTTTCAGATGCTCTGGCTCTTATCTGTTATGCCCACCCCTGACCGTCTTCACTCTCAATTTGAATGAGAACAGCTGGCTCAGAGGTTATAATAAATGTTGAGCTAATACTTTCCTTTCTCAAGTCTGTTGCTGCTGGATTTCACCTGCCACGCTGAGAAATTTGTAGTTCAGTGGACTGGTTTTTCTCCACCATGGTTTCCCATTTGTTTGAAGAGGAGCAGTCAAGAGACCTTTTGCTTTGTGAACTGTCTCCACACTTCCCCCAGCAGCTGGAAATACATCTTAACTTTTTAGTGTTTGGAGAGCTTGGGCTGGGCTAAGACTGTGTGAAGCCTCTCACTGTCATTTTCTGGTGTCTATGCCCACTGAAGCCAAGGCAAAATCACTTGGAATCAAGGAATGGCTTCAGGTGGGTTCTTGGATTTTCCCGTGAACTGGTCTTGGAACCAGAATGGGTAATTTTCTAGTTAGAGGAAACTGATCTTCCTTTTTAAAAAAAATTCTGTATGATGCTTATTTTGATTCTGTGGGGGAGGGAGGTGTATTTATGTCCTGTCTAATCAGCTGATGCTCTTGGTAAGATACCTAGCACAATCTCTAACCTTTAAGACAGGACAAACAATTGGCAATAGAGGACTCAAGGCTTTTAAAGTCTCTTCTTGAAAGCATTTTTTTGCAAGTGCTTTCTGATTTAAATAGTCTTTCAATTTTACAGAAGCAATAAAGAAAATTATGCAAACATAAACAGACTTTAAAAATGCTCAACTTAATAATCCCTGAGATATGGAATACTGAATCTGCTTAATGGGGTTTTCTGCTGTCCAAGAATTTGAAAATGTTACACACTCCAGTCTGGTTCCATAATTGCAGGTTTCTGACCTTTGGATACTGAAGAGTATCCTCAGCTTTCCCCCTGCTGCTCTGAAGTAGGTCCTGCTATGGCTGCTAGCCTCACAGAGTGTCTTGGGTACTCTAAGGTTCCTCTTCTGATGAAGATAACTAATGTTTCAGCAACTGAGTTGAGCATATAATTTCTTCTCATTATTTGAGGTATTTTGATTTATTTTTTTTTTCTAAATCTTTCTACTCTCCACCCTGTTTGGAGCAAAACAACACTATGGACAGGACCTTGTTTGCAGCAAAAATTTGTTCTTGTGAGCTGTTAGCATCTGTTGGAGCCATGAGCCTGTTTCTGTGCAAATCAGCTTACTGCTGTGAAGTTGTGCCAGTTCTGACCAAACCACAAAGGGATTATTAAATATTCTAAAAGGTTTCAGTGAATTCCTACATCCCTCTTTACCATGCTCCCAAGTTCTAAATGTTAAAAGCCAGCCACAGGTCAGATTCAGTAGCTCTAAACTACTTTGGCAGTTCTCTTGGAGCAGATGTAGAGCTTAGGAAGAGAGAGTACAGTTGCAAACTTGCACAAGCAAAAATGTTCTTGCTTTTGACTTCCAGCACAGCTTAGAACACTTCCCTCTGTCTCCCCACTCCCACCTCCCCCACTTTGTTAAAGCTCTGCATTTGGGAGTATTACAAATTTTTCTGGCTGAACTAAAAAAATAGAAATCTGCCTGTGCCTGCACCCAAATCTGGGACCAAGCAGACTGTGACTCTTGCTGATGGAAATACAAATCTGAGTGTCTGGAAAATCCAGATCTAAATACAGCCCTAAAGACCTATCAGTGCAGGATCCGTAGTATTGGAGTGCTGTGGGGGGAAGGAGAAAAAATGTCATTCCACAGCCGCTAAAAACTAATGGAAAATGTTGTAGAAGGAATTTTAAAAACCTCAGACAATACTCTTACTAAGGTATTTCCTGAACCTACACTGAAACAAAACAGTTTAAAGCTTAGTCTGTCAGCCTTCTTGTGCTGGCAGGACTGTGAAGACAGCAAAGTAAAGCCATATGCTTAGAATCTGTAAGGAACAAGCAGAGCTACAAAAAAACATGTTGTGTCCACTTTCACTTATCCACTCACTGACTCGGTATCTTTCTGGTGTTTGACTTTTGATTTTAATAAGAGCATGGTGCCTCTTACTGTCCTTGATACACAGCAAGAGGATACCTTGGTGTGTTTGGGTTTGCATGGCCCACTGTGGCAAGCCAGCCCCCTCTGCACACAGGCTTGTCTCTGGTTAGTGCTGGCCTCACGCTGTAAATGCCTCTCGTGAGCTGCAGTTCCGTGGTTATGGCGTGTTTTGCTTGGGCAGTATATTTAGCAAATTGTGTAGTCAAATGATTATGTTAGACTGAGTGGTTGACATCTAGTACACAAATAATTATGACACTAAACTTACTATGTATGAGCTGGAGCCATAGCTGATTCCAGTGACAGATGGAAAACTCCACTGAACCTTTTATTGGCCATATGCCATTTCTGAGTGTTGGCCAACAACAAGATTTGTTGTTAATATATAATGATTTAAACAGTAAAAAGAGCAGCTGCACTTTGATTTTTGGTGCCTTTACTACAGGTTTTCCTGGAGCTTTTGAATATCTACTGCTGCTTTCTAATGCAAAGCTGTCACTTCTAGTCTGTGAGAAGAGACTTTATCTTCCCAGTACTATCTGTGGTAGAATTTTATATTTTAATACTTAAAACTAAAGCTCTCCTCTGCATTTTATTGCATTATTAAGTTGACAGCATAAAAATCTCCTGCAACATGGAACTGGCAATGGCTTGTAAGAAACTGGCTCTGTTCTGTAGTACTGCAACAGAACTTTTTCCAGGCTGTCAGTAAGTCTTGTGTTTTATGGCCTGTTTTGAGGACTGGGAGGGCAGTGTTCCTCCAGCTGTTCAGAGAAGACAACTTTCAAAGCACGGTTCACTGAGAGCAGCCACATGTCCTGTTCATCGAGTTACCAGGACAGCGCTTGCAAATGTGTGTGACTATCAACTGCAACTGTTACCCATGTAGAACATGCTATAGTGTTCCTACTACTGCTGGTGGGGCAGGAAACCTGCTGCTGCTGTGCCACGTTTTGGCCTTTGTTTTCCTAAAGAGGGTTTAACTGCATTGTCCTTCGTCAGTCTGTTCATTCCAGTATTCATCCAGAGAAAACCAAGATTGGAATCTGGAAAGCAGAAGTGTTCTGGCCTTTGGCCCAGCAGCAAAGAGCATGGCAAGGGAGGCACATGGCAAGGAAGTGTATTCCAATAGAACTTTTGGTTTTTTTGGTGAAAAAAGAACACTTCATTTTATAAACTTAGTATTATGCAAGCTTGAATACAAATAAAATCGACTAAACATTTGACAACCCTGAGCATCATCAACCTGCACTGCATTGAGAAGTACTCTAGGGGTTTCTAGGATGTGTTTGGCTGGTCCTGTGGGTCAGGCAGCAGTCATCATGTTGCTTCTGTGTCACGTGATTTTCATTGTTTAGGGCAAACAGGTAGGGAAGAGAGCAGTTTACACCCATATGCTTCTTGCACCTCCTTGGAAATGGGTGAGAAATGAGATTAACGTTGTTTCTGGTGGGCCATATGGAGGGAGTTACACAGCTGTGTGCCTTGACCCTGGTTTGTTTCCTGACCAGCTCATGAGATGTGCTGTGGTTGGGCTGGCATGAGGGCAGTATTTCACACTGGCTGGCTGTACCTGAGCTCTGCGTGGCTGGGCTGCCTCTGGCTCTCAAGCCTGGTTGCTGAAGCTCTGTTATGATGCTGTCTGTAGTGCTGATATGCTCTTGCATGTATCAGACTACCTCTCTCATCTGCCTAGGTGCCTTGTCCTCTGTGGCTGGAGCAGTTTTGCCCAGTAGGATTTATCTATGCAAAGCCTAAAATGTTAATTAATTTCTTCACCCAGTAGTAAAAAAGAAGGGCCTTTCTGCATTTACTGCTTTGCTGGCCGTTCTTTGTGGTGTTTGCATGCCAGCTGACTCCAGGTCTGACAGGTTGTACTGGTTGCTGACTGCTGCATGCTCTGAAAGTGTCAATGTGTTGGCCCTGCTCATCCCTTTCTTCAGTGGACCAATGTGTTTGTTTACTTATTTATCTCGTATCTCTTCCCTTAGCTCTGGAAAAGCATGTAACTGCTGGCTGCAGGCAGGTTGTCTCTTCACAGCTAATAGCCTCTGTCTTGTAGTTTGAATGTTTGTTGGGTTGCTCCTTATCTAGCTCATAGTTTTTCTCTCCTGTCAGATTCCTCCTACGCCCCTCTTTGATCTTACCTACAGCAACCTATCTGTCTCAAACAGTCAAGCTGAGCTATGCAAAATGTTGGTAAAGTGATACAGCTATTTCCCACTTTGTCACGCTATGTGAAGCGTCAGGCCCACATGAAACCCACATCAGTCATAGGGATAGAAAACAGTGGAATTTTTATTTGTATTGGAATTGAGAAATAATGTATCTAATTCTAAGAGAGGTTTATGGTGCCTGTGTTATCAGTCTAAAGTGGTACCTACCGGGGAATAATTTTGGAGTGATGTGGATGCCCTTAGTGTATCATCTTGGAGCTGTGTGTTAGAATCAGTGTCCCATACACGTTTTTACTTCACATAGCTAGTGCCTGACACCCTGAGCATCCATGCAACACAGGCCAGCCACCCTCTTTCATTTCTGACTGTGTTTTTGCACATCTTTTGATGTTACCTTATTTGCTTCTTTTGGACTGGGATTTTCTGTTGGTAGGGTTTTTTTTGCCAGAGTTGAGAGAATCTCTTGTCCAGGTGTTTGTGGTTGGGTGCAAACTGTTGATCATAAAGCACTTGTGCATTCCTTATGTTGTGCAATTCCCTAATGCCCATTAATGTTGCTGGCTACATCACCCGCCCTCTTTGTAATATTTGTTGGCTTCAATACGTGTTAGTTTAAAAGCTAGTTAAATGAGGTAGCATAATTTGCTATAAGGAAATATATACCAGCTTACACTTCAAGAGTTTAAAGGCTACAGCTATTTTTCAGATAACTTATGTCCACATATATTATCCAAAACTATGGGAAAAAAGGGCAATTCTAAAAGCTGTTGGGAAGATTGGTGAAGGTTGTTTCCCCTCTCCCCAAGTTGTCGTTATGTACTTCCCACTGATGTTTATAGGCAGTTGTGTGTGCAGTCAGTCAGGAAAGAATCAGATAACAAAAAATGATTATGGAAGCAATAAAGCTCTACAGTTTACTTTTTTCCCCTCAATAAATTGGTTCTTACTTCATATAAAAGACAGAAAAATAATTTCATTTTGACAGGTGTACTGTGGGTAGTGTTTAGCCATGGTTAGCAACATCTCCTTGTGATGTTATTTCACAGCAAGACCAGTGATTTACAAGTTCAAGATAAGAGTCCTTGGCATCATCATTGCAGTGTATGAAGCAATTAAAAATGTGATGATTCTTGAGGTGACATGTACAAAAATGAAAAGGCTTCACTAGAAAGCAGGACTTGCTGGTGTCAGCTGGTGATTAGTATTTGTTGTCTTAAAGGCCCAAGGTTATTGCAGTCTTGTCTGGTTTAACGCAGCAAGCTCTGTGTGATGGGCACAACATGCTTGGCTGAGTGCTGCGGCTGCAATTTCTGTTCAGCCGGTACTCACGCAGAATGAGCTGTTAAGGTCTTCAGCCAGATCTGGCTGAGCAGTCATGCCAAGCATGTCTTTAAAACCCAGGGGTGGGAGTAGAGAATTCCAGCAGGTGAGGCAGCAGTGTATGGTGAATGTTTCTGGAACTGTTATTAGAGTACTTGGATTTTCGTAAGATGGGAATAGTTTTCTATATTGAAGATTTGTGAAGACTTAGAGGGGGGTGAAAAATAATTCCTGCTGCTTTTTGTGACTCTTCTACATCTGCTGTGGTTTCTAGGGTTTGCGCTGTTAGTGGCCCTCACTTGGCAGATGAATGGTGGGCAGTGGCTCTCTGAAGCAGTGCTGTGTAGTAGCCACTTGGTGTTTGCACCAGGCACACGTGTATTACCGTGTGTACTCCTGAGCAGATTGCTTTTCTCCCCTGCCTTTCAGCAGCTCATCGCACTATTTCCTTGTGTGCTCTGTTCCGCGCGTGCTGCACAGATGTGTGCTGCGTGAGTCTGTTCGTGTCTGTGGGTGGGTATTTCACAGCTGTCTGGAGGCCGTGACCCTGCGCAGAGAGCAGTGTGATAAGCACGTGCACATTGCTGTCTCTGCTAATGCTGGCAGGATGCGTTCAGCAGTTTCCTCCCGTATCTATGGCCTTTAAAACAAGGACAGTGTCTGTGTAGGAGTAAAAAATCATCATGTTCTAAAGATTACTGTTACTTGAGAAGTCATTTTCTTGGTTATGCTGTACATGGCAAACAAAACAGGAGCAAATGATCAAGTGTTTTCTAATAGCTGAGACAGGAGATGGCATCTGTTTCAGTCCGTGTGGATTTATTAGTGGAGTGACCCTGTCTCCCTAGAGCTTGCTTCTGTCACATGTTGCCTCATTCCGTGTTCCCTATTGAAGTACATGCAAATGATACTTAATTATTGTTAACAATTTTAAGGAAAAACTTATGTTCTTAGCTCCATACCAGTGTTGATGATAGATGTATCTATACAGATACAGGCAATTATACACATGTATTTTTATAGACATAAAATACACATAGAGAATAAAAAATATAATCAGATGATTTGTGCTTTTGAGTACCTTACTTTGATTTTCTCCTGTTGCACTGAATGTGATATATGATATAATTAAAATATTGAATGGGAGAAAATTTTGCAAACCAAATCCTGGTGACCTTTTAGTTCCTAATCTCAAAGCTGTCAAGACAAATCCAGATGCTTGGGAGCCGTATCCAAACGCAGACAAATCTCAGGTGCAAGAGGAGTGTTTATTAATCAGCAGCTGTGCTTATCAACATTTGTAATTATTCTGCCTCTAACTGAAGTGATAGGTCCTGTGTGTTTGCAGCTGATTTTGTATCAAGTTCTGAAGGAACATAATCTCCTCTGGTAATAAAATACTTAAGTTGCTAGGTTGTTGTGGATCTAGCAATTTACCTGTGTGTATAGATGATACCTACTACCATAATACTCTGTTTGAGATAGAAACAGTCGTGGCCAGACACTCTTAAATATTTTGTTCTCAGGAAATTAGCTTGTTTGGGTAGACTGTAAGGTTGTGCATGTGAAACAGATGATGTTTTCCTGAGGTTTCTGTCTGCTTCAGGTGTATCTCTACCATTACATACCCAAATATGCAGTGAGGACATTTGGCGAATTTAAGAGCTCTCAGAAAGCAAATGTTCCATCACAACTAATGTTCTCCTCCTGCTGGTGACAATAGCCCAGGATACCAAAATGAATGACAAAAAATGAGAACAAAACAGCATTTATTTGACCACCAGTGTGAAGCATCAATGTGAAATAAATTAGAACTTGTGCCTGCTTAAGACTTTTCTTTATATTTTTGAATTGTACAATTTTATGATCTCTTTCCTCTGCTGACCTTGAAAGCAATGGTTATTTATTAGCATGACATGATTACATTCCTTTCTGCAGGGTTTAAGATGAAAATTGAAACCTTGCAATAATTTGACTAAAAGCTGCTAGAGCATTCAGCCAGCTGTCAAAATTTTAAGAGAAACCATATTAAGCAAAAGCAAGCTGTAGCTGTCTAACTGATATCTAAACACAGCCAGCATAGCTACCTGGGTAGGAGGCATTTTGGCTGGCTTAATTTGCTGGCTACAGATATGAAATATTAGCAAAATGCAGTTTGGTGACAGCTTACACGCTGTGGGCCGTGGACTCTTCTCAGTCCACATGTGCAGCTTGTATTATAGCCAAATTAGATGCATTTATAATTAATTCTCTCCCTCCCTCTTTCTCACACACATTCTGTTTTGTACAATCTGTATTTGTGACTTTAGATGGACCAGGGCTTAATTACATGTCCAGGAAAGCATTGCTTGCTATCATTTTATTGATTCCTCCCTGATATAAGTGGCTAAGAACTGACTAAAAACTCGTGGCAGAAATAGCAGTAGCAGTACTCTCACCTAAAATATGACCGTAGTTTGTTTAAAGGGTAGGTTTTACCTTTGGAAGAAAAAATTCTACTTTGGATGTGGATGACTAAGTGTTGCGAATTCCCATTTGGCCAGTGCAGTGGATATGTGCCAAAACTTGCTTAATACCTTTCTTGGTCCTAAAGGTAATTAATTTTTTAATGCAGAAGTAGTCACTAGTACTGGTAAGTAACTCTTGTGCTTTATTTGCATTTGTTTTCCCTTGAAATAGAAGTTCTAATGGCTGTTGATATCTTTAAATCTATCAAAACCATTATATTCTCAGAATCTTGCTTTGAAAGTATGTGCAGCCTTGATGAGTTGCATGTTACAGAATTATCTTGTTTGGCTTCTGTTGCCTGCAGAATGTGAATTAATATTTACAGAAGACATAGGGACAAGATTCTTCTTTTGTAAGGTTGGACAAAAAGCCAAAATGGTGCCAGTGCACGTAGTTACATGGTAGCTGTGGATGTTTGAGGAAACAGTCTCTGTTACAAGGTTTCCCCTCAGTCTGAAAAACCGTGACTTGCTCTGTGGTCAGAGAGGCTTGGATATCCAAGCAGGGGAAAACAGCTCTAAAGCTTTTGTGTCGTAAGTGGTGGGGTTTGTTTGTTTTAAATGGAAGCTGTTTGGTATTGATCTTAGGAACTGTAAATGCTGGTCTGCTTTCTCTTGGATGTTTCAGATAGTCCCTCTGAAATTCTACATACTCACTACTATAGACAAATGGTAATTTACTTAGAAACACCTACTGTATTTTGTTTCGAAACACCAGCTGAATTTGCAGCATTTCATAAATACATGTGTTATTTTATCAAATAATCTCAATCAAATATTTTAGTATTTGAAATCTAATTCTGAACTGGACAGAAATTCTTGTAGCAATAGAGCATAAATGTCATTTTTGTGCTGCACAACATTTCTTTTTAGGTTCTTGATATGCTGCTATTTTAAAGTGGAGTGGGAGACTCAGGTCTGTTAAATGATTTAATGTGCATCCTCTGAAGTCCAGATTTGAGAGAATGAGGGGGAGAAAAGACAGGAAACAACATTAGCCATCAGTGGTTAAACAGTTCAGAGAGCTGGTTGTTCTCCTGCTGGTATCCATTTCTGAAACGAGCTCAGATGGCTCAGGGCTGATATATATCATAATTTCACTTCATTCCACCATTATTTTGTAGTGATATGTAACTAAGCCATGCCTCTCTTTCTGCCTAAAAAAGTACTCGTGTTTTTCAAACATGAGTTTGGTTTCATCTTGGTTTTGGTTCAGATTGTGCTGCAGGCTGTTTTGTTAAGAGAATTTTAAAATGGGCCTCAATCCTGCAATATGATGCAGGAGCGTTGGTGACTGAGCTCATTCAGGATTTGTGAGGAATTCTGTGTGTGTGTGTTGTACAGCCAGGTCCACCTCTTGTGTACTTCTTAGTCATGTTAAGGTGTACTTTCTATTAGAATTTGTTGCATATGCCTTCCTTATTTCTAAATTATGCCACATAAAAAGAAGAGATTTGCCTAAATATAGGTGTCGTATATAGAATTATAAAGAAAATGGCTTTTATTTGATGGTGACTGCTGAATATAAACATTTATTATGTTCTCAAAAGGATGTTTAAAAACAACAAATCATGTAATCCCAGAAATTTAGCTCATTTTAAACTGTTGTACTCAGTTGAGCATTTAATGGGTTCCTGCATCTTGTCTCATATTTTCACTGTTTCTGGATCTTCCACAATAGATCAGTGGGTTCCTTGTGTGGTGGGCTGATGCCAAATGCTTCAGTTGTTGTTCAAGGTGTGTAGTATTGATAATGGTTGTGCCTGACTGTTGTAAGGGTTGAAGTTTGGCCTCATCGTACTTAGCTTGGCCTCTCTTGTGGTGATTGGCTTGTGGCTTGGCCTGGTGACTTTTGGCTGGTTTTGGGATTTTTTGTTCCCATTATTCCAGAGAGGATATAATACATATTCTTGAGCCTTTTGCTAAGCTTTTGTCAACACTGACTCAAGTTTTGAGATGGAAGAGGACTATTTTAATGTAAGCCTTGACAGCTGACAGTCACTGTGATGACTGTTTTCTGATGACTGTCCCTGATGACTTAAAACTTTCATTGCCCCATCAGTAAGACAGTAGGGGATTTTACTGTATTTGCAGTTCTGTTAAACAGGACTGCCTGGGAGGATATTTCTGGCATGGGAAGATTTTTTGTCTTTAGAAGACAACTCCCTTTTCCTAGGAAGTTTGTGTTGCTTCACTGAGCCACCTGCTACTCTTTCATTGTAGGCAGCCAAAAGACCAGTACTGCCTTTCTTGCGTGTCATGTTCATTCTTCCACCCACCTTTAAGCCTCCTTTCTGGCAGAGGATTTTGCTCAGGCTTTAACAAACTAGTCTTAATTAAGTTGCCTGCAATTTCACTAGCAGTGAGAAAAGTATTATAAGCATCGATTTAAAGTTTTATTCATTGGTTTGCTGCAAACAATGTCTTACTGAGATAACTATTTTCTGAACTTATTTGGCTAGTGTACAATCAATTGCTGAGGTGCTATGTAATTAGCAAGGACTAAACTAAGTATATCAAGCTTATGCCAAGCTGGCAAGTACTTTGTGAAAATGAATTCAAATAAATAAAAGGAAAACATTCCTGAAAGGTGTGGAAAATAACCATGGTAAGTGGTCTGTATGTCCCCAGCAGCAATCCTCTTCTGTGTCTAGGAAGACAGCCTTGGAAGATGTTTAAGTGCTTTTACCAATGGCAGATTTGCAGGTTGCTGCCTTCAAGTAAATCTTCTCCTCTCATCCAAGCTGTTCTTGAACCCGAAATGTCTCTGATTTCGTTTAATACTTCTCTTTCTTGGGGTGGTTGGATTCACTCTTCCTCTGTGGTCTGAAATGCCCACTACTAGGTCTCACCAAACCCACTGCTGTTGGCTGAAACAAGGCTGACTGCCTTGGCTTCTGTGTGCTCAAACGAACAGCTGAAGCAATTTAGATGCCATTGCCCTGCAGTGATTTGTTACTGTCCCTCTGCTACGGTTTGCCTTCCTGCAACAGAATTGGTGTAGGGGAATGCAGCCACTCCATTTCACAGTCCAGCACCTTAGAACAATTCCCTTTTAGTTCACACTAATGCACCCCCACGTGCTTCACACAGGGATGTGTGGTGTTTTGTGAACTCATGTTGTTCCAGCAAAGGGTTGGGACAGCGAGGCCCACCTTAAAGCATCTCTAGCTCCTGCCACATCAGATGCTGCCCATGTGCTGTGCAGTTGTAGAGAAACAGAATCACTATCATGGTAAGTCACTTGGGAGGTGCTGTGCTGCTTCAGATATTTGCAAGGTTATTTAGCACTTTGGGTACCCAAAGAATGCAAAGCACAGCTTTTGCATTGGAGACAAATTACAGTCCTTTCTGCACGGTGCTCAAAGAATGCTTCCAGAAACAAACACTGAAATATGATGCTGACAAAATTCTGCCTGCCCAGAAGCTTGTTGATTTAACAGTAACCTCAGTCATCATCCGGTGTGCATTGTGTGGTCCCTTGGCTTCTGCTACCTGGCAGGATTTGAAATTCAGAAGAATTCCTCCAGTTTTGGACCTTGTGAGAGCAGGATTCTGGCTGATTGTAATACTTTAGTCATTCATAAAAAGCGGACCTGGCAGGGGGATTCAAAGTATGGTGACAAATGCATGCATTTGTGATTAAAACAGTCTCCATATTCTGGAAGTCCTCTAACTAGCAAGCTAGGATGGGTGGGTTTTGTAATTCCCCTCCTACAGCTGTGCATTAGCCCTTCAACAGCAGTCTGCTAACAGGGTGCAATAGTACAACAGAAAGCACAGCAGCTGAATGGAGGTAAGGTTGTGCAGCGTTATTTTTTCAAGCCTGGCACATTTGACAAGAGAGAGAGTTTCATAATTCAACTCAGTTTTTCAAGGCAAAGGCTTCTTACCCATGGGCTGTGTGTGGTCTACCAGGGTAATTAATCTGGCCAGCTTCCCGGGATAACTTGGGAAGAGGCCTGTAGGCAAAAGATGTGGCTCTTTTAGCTGGGGTAGCCTGCTCCTAACTACCTCTGTCCTGCTGTCCTTCCCCCTTATCTCATTATTGTCTGTGAGCAGTGCATTGGTTTGTGGCGGGTCCTGCCTGTCGTGAGTGCCATGTAATGGCTGTGCAAATCTGGAATGGGTTAGCTGGGAGCCTTCTGATCTCCTGACCACTTGCAAGCAATGGGGCTTACACAGGAAGTGCATCAGTTCTCCAAAATTGTAGATTTATTTTGTCTACCAATGAGGAGCAGGAAATTTATTCAGATGAGTGCAATTACCTGTAAGGGATGTGTGTTTTCCCTAGCAGCAACACATCTGCTCCTCAGACATGCAGAAACACCTTCCAGGTGTAGGCAGACTCTAAGGCTAACCTGGTGCTGTCTTCCCACAGTAACTCTGTTGGTATTTCCCTAGGTGTGCCAGTTCTCAAAGAATAGTTTTACTTTATTTATCCCCTTAATTTTCTAGACTTTGTAGATAATGAAGGCTGTTCCCTGGGAAAGGTGTTAAGCTACTCTGCTTTCAGAAGCTAGAACGGTGAACTGGGGTGTAGAAGAAGTGTAGACGATGTATTCCTGTGGTAGCAACGGGAGGCCAAGGAAAGTGTCTTCTCTCTTTTTCTCTCTACTTCTTGTTATAATCAAGTATTCAGTGCAGTGTCTTCATGTGTTCAGTTGAGAGTGCAAGTTCTTTGATAATGCTGAGACTTCATGCTTCCCTAGGTACAGGTGTTCTGCCTCCTGCAAATTCATAGTAATGACAATAAATCCCTAAATTGGACAAAACGAACTCAAGCAAAGGAATTGTCTCCTCTATCAATAGTGAGGGAATTGTGCAGCTAAGGAAAAGGTCACACTTAATCAGAGATGTGGTCTTAAATGACCTGTTCCTGTCATGCAGTTCTGCAAACTTTCAAAATTGCCTGAAGTGGAGGCTAAAAGCTATGTACCTTGAAGACTGGGTCACAAATCAGTAATGTTGGTTGGCTTAACCCATGCAATTCCACCCTGCTCCTGCACCCCATACCTGGATGAAATGATGCCTGCTCCCTGTTTCAGCCCCTACCAGAGTCTTAGGGCACAGTTTGCAGTCAGGACTTGCTCTGTTCTCTCTAGAGGCTGTGACCCTAAAGCTGGCAGGTTCCTCTGGGCAGATTCTGAGCGGTGCAGACCCCTTGTATGTGGATCCATACCATGTCCTAAACCAAGACTCGCCCCTCTGTGTAGCGAAATCTCCCCCACTTCTTCTGGATACTCTGTCACCAGCTTGTCAGCTGCTTGTTATGGACTGTTCAGCTCTAGTTCATTACTAACTCAATCAAATTATAACCACTTTAATTCTGAGTTCCCTTCGCAAGTATGTTAATGCTTTACTTTTGATTGAGAGTGTTTGCAGAGTGGCTCCGTTTAATGATTTGATTTTGAAAGGTAACTCAGGTTAATATTCTTCAGCATGTGTTGTTCCATCCTTCCTGTCCTGTATACTTGCTTGGGATTTTAAATCTTGCAGTATGGGGAAAGCCTGAAACCATGAACTGTAGCTTGGGATAGCAAGCAAAAGCAAAAAAGGCTTAAGAGAGCAGTGAGAAAATGGTTTTGCTAACCCTGTATTCACCTCCCAATATTGGATGAATTGCACGTCTGTAGACCCATCTGGCACTGCAGGGGAGTAATATCCTTTATGACAAAGACATTTTACTTAAGCTTTTCTTCCAGCTCTGGTCCAGAAGGGGGAAATTGATTTAGCCTGTGATGTTAGAAACCAAAATCAAGAAGTGTTGAGACAGAGGGCAAGCTGCACTGTGACACCTTCTGTGCATTCAGACTAGAAACTGGATCCTTTCCCTATTGCAGTGATCTCCCCTTCTCATCTGTTGCTCCCTTTTTATTCAGACACATGCAAAGTCACATGTACTGTGCTGACAGCACTGCAACTGTTCTCCTGGAATCAAAGGACTCCTCATATGAGCTCATCTGCTCTTGCTGTAAATGCCAGCCTGCAGAGGACAAAGCCTTGAACTTGTTTCATCCCAAAAGGAAGGCTTTAGAAGAAAAAGATTTTTGCTGGGAGTGTTTGGGAACAATATCCCAAGGGAAAATATTTTTTTCTTCTGTTGATGCCAGTCTGACTTAGTTTTGCAGCTGGGAGCAGAGTCTATAAAGCTGGCATTTCTGAATGAAAGGACAAGGACTTTTGTGGAGTTTATTTTAGTCCCTTTGACTCACATGGGGAAGTGGGACACAGTAAATAGATGGTGTGCGTCTGATATGGAAAATGGTAACAACTCTTTCAAAAAGTACCAGAAGTTGTAGTCCATTTCAAAGTAGAAGATTAGGGTTTTAAAATACTAGGTTTTTGAGGTTCTACTCAGTGGTAGTTTCCTTGAGAGACACCCTCGTGTTACTGCATTTGTGAATACTGTTGTAGCTTCCTGGCCAACGACTTTTCTTTTCCTCTGATGCAGTGGTTAGAAGCTTCCTGGGTGGCAGGAGGGCTGCACAGCCAACAGTCATGTCAGGACTGAACTTTTAGATGAAGGGTATTGTTTTAATTTCATTTTGATCATTTGGGTTTATGTAGCTCAAGTAATCTCTTCAGTAACCAACAGTCTCAGTGTTCATGACAGCAGTGCATCAGCCCTTCTTTCTGGGGAGCTGCAAGCCTGCCAGTGCCTGCAGCTCCAAACTCTGACAGAAGCATGTTTTTTGGGAGTAAGTACTTCGTATGAACCAGAATATCTTGCCAAATTAGGTTGATTAGGGACACTGGTTTTGAAAAAAATGAGAATTTCTGGTGAGGTCATTCCCATTTCACTGTTTGGGAATACATAGAAAGATAATTTTTTTTTTTCCTCCCCTCCATCTTTACTTTTTTTCTTCTAAATTGAAAGCAGCTTTTCATTTTACTGTTCCTTTTGTGCATGTACAGCATACAACCAAAGTGAAAACCAGACATTTACATTGAGTTGTAATAATTTTACAGGAAGTTGTTTCATAAATGTCCATTCAGGCTTGGCAGAAAGCTGAAGAGTTGAAAGCTCAGAAGCTTTTATGAAACCAAACCTCTGTACTTCACACACCTTTCATGCCTGTCCCTGTGGTGTTTCCACCTAGATGACTGCAGTACACTGCAGTGAGGATACCTGTGCAGAGCAGCAAAGGCTGCAGCCTGGTCCTCTCCACATGAGCACCTGTATTTTCACTGATGTGATGCTGAAATTTGGCAGTGATGATTAGCTGACAATATGATTCTGTTACTTGCTGATGACTGTCAAATTTTGTGGCTGTCATGCTCAGAATATAAAGTATTTAGTGATTATTTTAAACAATTGCATGGAGTGAAGTTTGAGAAATCCCTATTATGATATAGGCTCATTCAAATCATCTGTCAGAGCAGTGCTACAAATGTACCACAGGAGAGCTCACCTAGAAGAGGAACAGAAGTTGATGTTCTGTACTATTAAAATCTGAAATTTCATCTCTTAAAGCTTGGACTCTAGCTTGTGAAAGTTGTTTCATGTAGTATGCAAGTGGAACTCATTCCATGACTCTTACGGGAACTGCATTGATGGGTAACTCTTTATACTTGTATATCTCTTTTTTTATCTGCAGAAGAAATCTCATGGGGTTTTTCTTTGTTGTTGTAGCTTCTCCCAAAACTGAGGGGGAACAAAATACACACAAAAGCAGATGTGATCCCTCATGCCTGCTGTCACAAATACTCCCTTGAAAAATCATAATGGGAAGGATGAAGATTGGTGCATTTGTTAAGAGAATCAGCTTGCTAGCAGGAAAACATGATGTGGAACCTCCTCCGTGCCAAGGCTGGTAGTTCACATGCAATTGCACCTGTATACTCTCTGAGGGATTAAAAGAAAGATACCCATTATGAAGCTATCAGGCTGGAAAGCTGCCATTTATTAGATTAATATGAGCCTGGTCAATTTTTCAGAATATACTTTATATAAAGATTTCTATAAATATACTTTATATAAAGTGCTTAGTGTTTTATGTTTTCAACCATTCATTGTCATCCTTTGAGACACAAAAGATGTACTGAAGCAGAATTTGTAAGTAATTTAATTCAGGATTTTTTAGTAATTGTAGAAATTATGAAGACTTCGGTTCTCAAACATTTTTAACTTTCTTCCTGTCTCCTTGCCCTCACTGTTTTCCTTATTTGGGTTTTGTAAACACAGTGGGAGGTGCCCGATTGATCCACTGTTGCAGAAGCCCTAGGAAATGGTGGCAGGACGCAGGTTGCTGTGGGTCAGTGGGACTGGCCAGGAGAGAAGGTGCCATGCAGCAGAAGGTTGTTACACACCTCTGATTCCCTGTTTCTGGGGGTCTTGCCTGAGCCTCTCAATCACTTCCTTCATTTTCTAGTTTTCCTTTAACCTAGGAGCAAGGAGCAGGGCCAGCTGGTGGGGCAGGCAGCTGTTCTGTCACACGAGGTCAGTAGGACCTGGAGTGCCCCCAAGCCAGGAGGTGCTCGGGTGGGCAAAGCAGTAAGGGGCTCGGGATGGTTCCTTCCCCTCTCGATATTCCCTGTGTTTCCTGCTGCGTTTGTGGCCACTTCTCTCTCGGCTTGGCTCTGCTGCCTCCTTCCAGATGCAGCCCGGGCCTGCTGCTCCTGTTGTTCCAGCGTGGTGATTTGTGCTGGGCGCGGGAGGGCACCCGCACTGTGCTGTGCCCCATCCGTGCCAGTTCAGCAGTGCCCGGCAGGAGCGGGGCTGGAGACCTGGGCTGACCTCCCACTGCACCTTCCATCGCAGAGCACAGGGAAATGGAGAATACCCCAACAGTGTCAAATGATGTCTGGTGCAAAACAGGCTTTGCTTTAACAATTGCCCTTATTTTGGCATTAATGGATTAGGAAAAAAACTGTCACGGTATTGGGATAGGAAGTTAAAGATGTGAAAAGTGGAAAATGATGCTTCAGGTGACACTGACAAAGAGCATTCAGAGCCTTAACACAACATTTAGACTGGTTGGTGAGTTGCTGCATTCTTTGTATTCTTTTTGGCTTATAGAAGTGCTACAAAGATTAAACTGTATCATACTTTTTTCTCACACTGTTCGCCATTTAATAGAAACACTTTACAGATGAACCAGGAGCATTGCTTTGCCTAAGAAATTTGGCAACATGAGAAGTTTTTATAAAATTTTCCTTACATGTTTAGAATAGCAATAAGCAGGCGAATTTCATCCTGTTTTAATGGTTTGGATGTGGCTGCCTGGAAATTCAAACCCCTGGGGAAATCTCACACTGCTAAATGTGTTTTCATTCTGTGTCAGACCCTTCTTCTCTCCAGCCTTGTCCCTTGATCTAGAAGGTTTTTCATTGAATGCAAACTAATTTTTGAGGTGTTCAGTATTTTCACTTTATGCATGTAAAATCATAAATATAATCTTAACAGTTTGGTACAATTGAAAATCAAATCACTGGAAAAAATAACATAAGAATTTATTGCTTCAGTACTCATCAAGGGAGTTAAGTCGTTGAACTATTCTTGCAAAATATTTAAACTTCTGATAAAACTACATTTCCCACAGAGAATGTAGTTCTGGCTTACTTTGGCTTTCTAAGATTAGTGCTAGCCAGCAGCAATCCTATTAACTTTGTTTAAGATCTGGGGTCGAGTTTAAAGCAAAAGCTTCAGTGAGTTTACATGTTTGTGCATTTCTGAGAATGCTATTTTATGTAACTTCAGGGACCTTATCAGCAAGAAAGAATAGAGAAACTGAAGCAAATTTGGGCTGCTGGCTGTAGTGATATATAAAACAGTGACAAGAACAAAGTTACACATTGATAGCATTGGCAAGTGGGATTTTTAATTGTTGTAGTAGCCAAAATTCATGGTTTTATGCATCATGATAATTGAAACCAGTTATTAATTTGGCACTCAGAGTGATAAGGAGAAAAGAAATTGATCTGTAATAGCAAAAAAACCAGTCTTGGATGTCAGCTGGTGGTAGTATTATTTTATCGCTGGTGTAGGTTACAGATTCCGTTCCGTTCATTCTGTAAGCTTAATTTTTTTATTGCTAGCATATTTTTATGCCTTCATTTTCTTTTAATTTGAAGACTTAGAGCAATATTTTACTGTCTATAAATGAGTGTTTCTTTCAAATATGCCCTGATGTAAAATGCTGAGAGGGTTAGCTTTGGCTTTTTTCTTTACCTACTGTATACTTTTTCTGACATGTTAGATTAACTTTCAGCCGCAGGCCAATCTGTCAAAGAAACAGGGAATGTCTCCTGCTATGACAGATTTGCCAGAGGCTGAGGTTTGAAACAAGCTGGGTATTGCTTCTTACACAAAAGTAATTTCTCCCTACTGAAGAGAGCTATCACTGAATCAGCCGAACAGAGCCCCTGACTTGCATTACTAGGTTCTGATCAGAAAATCTGCAACAGGCATTTTTTCTAATAAACTTATATGCCACAAAGGAGCTCTGTCAGTATGACTGTGGGAGAACTTTCAGCAATATAAGGTCAAAATAATTTCCTCAAAGATATCAGGAATCCAATATATATTTTAAAAACTTTCCCTGGTTGACTTCAGTATTGTTATCATGTTGGATGAATATACTGCTGCAGAGATAGACCCATAGGTCAGACTTTAGCATAGAGACAGGACCTGTACTATCATCTTGGCATCTGCTACAAAAATAACCACCCCACTCCTCAAACCTGACTCAATTTACTGCATGAGCTGAACAAAATTCTGATCTCTGCACCCCACTTGTCCTGCCTTGGCTGCAGCACGGAGGCACTTGAAGCTGCTGTACATCCTGAATGTCCCCTTGCAGCAGAGCTGCTTCCGAGGCCGTATCGATAGCTGGCTCTCACAGCAAGTCCAGCTGAGTAGCAAAGCCTGGGATCTCTGCAGAAATGGCTAAACAGGAGTGCCTGTCACAGGCGGCCCCTGAGAAGCGATCTGGGCAATCACAGAGCAGCCTCTGCTGCTGGGCAGCTCACAGGCTGAAAGGAACCCATGCTTCGTTCTGTCCAGGCTCCTTTTGGGACAGACTGCTGTCTCCTCTCTTCAGGACTGACTGGCAGAAGGTGTGTGAATAACACAGGGAGCATCATGAGAGAAAAGAGATGATTAGGCTGGGATTCCTTGCTGCCTCTATCGTTTTCCGTGATATGAGTGTTCAATGCTGTGAGCAGTGCACTCTACAAACTGGGGAAGTGGCATCAGTCTTTTGTTTTACCAGACTTCAGCACCCCTTACATGCAAGTCAGACCCTAGGATAGTATAAGATTGGAGCTTAATGAAGGAATTAATACATATCCTCTTCAGGCAGGTGTCATAAAAAAGAACTGACTTAACCCATGTAATGGACCCCTTATGGCATTGGAATAGCTGAAGCTATGTCCATTTCCATGGACTAAATTAAGTCATTACAGCTGTATTACCTTATGCCAGCCAAGGATCTGACCCAATTAAATTGGAATAACAAACCATGTTAATTTTAAGGCTTTCTCCAGGAATGCATGTCTTCCTTATTACTGATTACTGATCACAAAGTTCATAAGCTGCTGGTTATAATTTAATTTCCCCCTTATGAAGTGGAGTCCCTACTTGGATTTACTTAAATGCATACTTGTATATTTGTAAATGTTGTGAAGAGTAAACAGATGCGATATCCATCTGTATTATTATAGTTCCTAGAGGCTGTAGTTTCCCCTTACAGCTGCATGAAAACACAACATAGTTGGGAGGACTGTGGCGAGGTGAGGAGTCCAGCTCAATACTGTTTCTTTATTAAAGTCCAAGTAGAGTTTCTGAGTGCACTTTAAGAAGAAAACACTGTTCATCTCTTGAAATGTTGTGGGCTTCTGAGGACTAAGAAGGCCTAGAAGCTTACAGTTTTAAAAGTTCAAGAAATGCAGAAAAAAAAGTTTTCACACGTACTTGAAGTTGCGGAAAGCAAAGTGTCATGTGGGCTGGGGATCTCCTGCTGGATCTGAGGTAGGTCCTGTTTGATTTGAGGTAGTATGGCTGTGCCTTAATGCAGCTAAAATTTTAGCCCACTGTGGGTACAACCGTGCCTGCAGTCAGAACTGAGCAGTACGAGCCCTTTTGCCGACACACACATCAACCTGGAAATCGAACCCTATGTCAGAGCTTCTGACTATAAAAAAATCAACAGAGCTGGGAGGAAAACTACGAACAAAAATACCTGAATTAAATGGACAGAATAAATCCTTGATGCAACATCCGTACTGTTGAAATGTCTCCAGCCTTGCAAAACTGTAAACTTGATAGTTCTCACAACCCCTCTTGTGGCATTGCCCCATCTCTCTGCAGTTTTAATGACTGCATGCAGAAGAGTGTTCCTAGTTACCTTTGTTTATTTTGCCACCAGAACAGGAGAGGTGCAGCTAAACCATTAATACTGTGACTCTACACTGTCTATCCTGCTGCAGGCTGTCTGCAATTGGCCTTTTAGTAGTCACCATCAGAATTAAACAACAGATACGTTATACTGACATAGTTTAGTCTGAACTCTTTGTGGTTACTTCTGCTTTATAAATAATTAATTGTTTGTGACAAATACTGATTGCTTTTGGTTGATCAAGGGCACTTGATACTTTCTTGTGGACTGGAAGGCACCATACTCCTCTGCAGACATTCAGTGTAGCTGCAACACGTGTGCAGATTACAGCACACAGTAGTGGTGCCACAGTGATTTTTGTTCTTCTGAATTGTCTCCAGGACCACAGTCTTAGCTCTTCAAACAAGCTGAGAGGACAGGATTGCAAATCCCAGTAAACAGGCATTGATGGTGGGGGCTTTTATGCTTTTTCTGGCCACTACTTTCACTGGTATGCTGTGGAGTGTTAGGAGACTAAATTGCACTTTGGGAAAACAAATGAACAATGTAAATGATCTGCTGTGATACCCTTGGCTGGGCTTTTTAATGGCATTTGTTTGCTTACTTGCTAATTTGCAAGGTCTGGTAATTTGCAATTGGCCTCCCAGTCCTTGGCACTTAGAATTAGTGCAGTCCTATGGTATTAGAGGGACAAGCAAGTCAAAAAGAGAAGCATCCCATGTTGAGGGAGCTACAGGAAAATGTCTTGAGTTTCTGGCAATTTCTAGTGTGGTACTTATAACTATTTCATTTTTGTTTAGTTTTTAGTTCATTCCCTTGCATGTAAATAACTGTCTAAAAATGAAAAGTCTCTCCTAGCCTTTAGTGAAGGTGATCTCTTGTTATTGTTACTTTGAATGCCTCCATTGTGGGCCTTTTATCATTTTTATGATGGTGTAAGTAATGTGTCATCTATGTAGCATCTGCACAAGGTTTGCTGAAAATTAAGCTGGTTTAGAGGATTATATTTCAAGTCTGTCATAGCAATTTCAGCAGTGATGTCTTTTATTTTAAGCAAATTATTCTGAAGTTCTTGTGTGTTCAGTTGCTTTTTTGGGTTTTTTTTTGAGAGAGAGAAGAGATGGGGAATACATTCAGTTTGAAACTCAGTAAAATCATTGTCTTATGAAACCTATCCGGATTTTAGAAAAACATTAGTGGATAACACATCGTATGTCCTATCATCAAGCCATTCCTACCTGACGCTTTGCATGAAAGGATGATGTTTTGTTATAAGCAGTGATAAGAGCTCTCAGAAACTCCTTTTCCAGCACTTCCCAGTTTTCCATGGACTTTCTGAAAAGGTTGTTATCATAACCTTAAAAGTTACGGAAGTGTTGTTTTAAAACAAGACATTAAGTAAACACTCTTAATGATATTTTACTGCTTTATAAAATAAAGATCTCCAAAGTTTCAATCCATAGATGCATACTGAATAAACTAGACACACCCATGTACGTAAGGAATCAGTCCTCTGTTGCTGGAAGTCAAGAGAGTAGTTGCTGTTTTTTCTCTGAAGAACAGGAGTAATTTATGAAGTGATTCTCTGGACTGTGTTTCTCTAAGAAAAGTCTCTAAGTCTCTAAGAAAAAGAATAGAATAATTTTTCTGAGAAAGAAAATCAGCAAAATCAGATGTTGTCCTTGTATTGAAACTATTGCTACCAATAATATTCTATTTCTTAGTGCACTCATTTTTTGCTGTCCAGAACCCTCTAATTATGGCAGGTTTTGCTTCTGAGGCTGGTGACAGACAAGGTTATTCAGTGTTTGGAGCTGATTCCCCTTTCCATCTGTTACATGATCCTCTGTTCCTATAGATGCCAGATGAATATTTCTTCCTTATTTTCTGGTTTCTTTTATTATGTAATATGCCAATGCATAGTTTCATATTTAAAATTCCTACTATGATATAAACCAGCTTGAATACGGAAAGCATTTTATTCAGAAACACTTTATTTTCTTTTATTGTTCAGCTAGGAAAGAAGAGAGTAAGGTGAATTCCTCTTTCACACATTAAGATTAGCTGGAGAAAGTGGCAGATTCCTTCCCTTCTGCTCTAAGGTTGGTTATGGGCTGGTTTACAGAAGTTTTTCTGGCCTGGTTCTTGGTTTTATAGTTTAGGATTCCCCTTTATTCATGCTTCATGGACAGAAGTAGAGTAAGTTATACTGATACAGGTCATTTTGTATGAGTTTAAAACTGTGAACGCCTGGGGATGGAAGGGGATGATTTGTACTCTACTGTTAAAATTGTACCACAAAATGTAGTGGTTTTAGTGGGGCTGATCTGATACACTTAACTGAGAGGTTTTTCTGTTTGTGAATGAGGTAGGCAGTTTCATTACTGCTATTTGTCTTAGCCTCCTCTTATCTTAGCTTTATTATACAACCCCCATTATCACAGAACCTAAATGATCCATACTTACTAATGGACTGTTTTTACCTTTTGTCTGGAAGGCCACTATGAAGATGGAAAACAGAATCACTTGGCTGATTAAAGGCCAAGTTTGGACCACCTAACAGCTTTGTCTCGTTTATGTATACTGAATTTATTACTGAATTTAAATTCAGGAAATCAGTTGGTGATTAAAACTTTGTGCTGAGGTTCTTCTCGTGGTGCCCCAGAACTGCAAGTGGATCTATTGAGATGACAAAGATTTTTCAATTTTATTAATTTATCGTAGAAAAAAAAATCAATGTGGGCTATGCTAGTCAGAGGAGATGCTTCTCAAGAGCCTGCCAGAAATGAGCAGGCTTTCATGAAGCTTAAGGGGGAACTGGACTGGATTACAGTGGGTGCTGCAGAGCTTTGGTTTCCTCACTGCAAAGGTAATCAAATGCCCAAAGCATCAAGGAACAGAGGGGTTCAGTTGAATGCAGATTTGTGAATTCAGCTGCTTTACGTATCACCGAATCACAGAATAATTCAGGTTGAAAGGGACCACCGTGGGTCATCTGGTCCAATGTCTCTGCTCAAGCAGGGTTGTTCTAAAGCACATGGCACAGGGTTGTATCCAGATGGTTCTGGAATATCTCCGCTGAGGGAGACTCCACAATTTTTCTGAGCAATCTGTTCCAGTGTATGGTCACTGCACAGTAAAGAAGTTCCTCTTCATATTCAGGGGGAACTTACTGTCCATCAGTTTCTGCCCATTGCCTCTTGTCCTGTTGCTTGGCACCACCAAAGAAGAGCCTGATTCCATCCTCTTGACACCCTCCCTTCAGGTACTTGTATGTGTTGATGAGGTCCCACCTCAGTCATCTCTTCTCGAGGCTGAACGGGCCTGACTCTTTCAAGCTGTCCAAATAAGAGAGATACTTCAGTGCCTTAATTATCTTTGTTGCCCTCTGTTGGCCCTGCTTCAGGAGTTCCGTGTCTCTCTTATACTGATGAGCCCAGAACTGGACACAGCACTCCAGACCTGGCCTCACCAGGGCTGAGTAGTTAGAGATCATAGAATATTCTGACTCGAAAGGGACTCACAAGGATTATCTAGTCCAGCTCTTAAGTGAATGGCCCCTAAGGGGATTGAATGCACAGCCTTGGTGTTATTAGCACCCTGCTCTAATCTCCTGAGCTAATCTAGAGGGGTAAGATCGTGTTGGTTGACCTGCTGGCAGTGCATCTCAGGATACCACTGGCCTTCTTGGTCACAAGGACACGCTGCTGGCTCAGGGACAGCTTGTTGTCCACCAGGACTCCCATGATCTTCTCTGCAGAGCTGTTTTCCAGCAGGTTGAACCCCAGCCTGTACTGGTGCATGGGGTTATTCTTGCCCCTTTGAGACAGGCAAGCTCTGTTTATTGCCAGCAGGTTTGGTGTTGTATAAACAGAACTATGATCAAAACCCCCAAAATTCTGCAGGTAGCTGCAGCCTTGAAGCCAGGTGAAAATCTGCATGATTTTCTTGTTTCTTGCCCCTCATTCCCTGCAACTGGCAGCACAGTAGAGAACACAACTTGTGCTCCTGAAGTCCCTCTTGATTATCTGAAGGCTTCTTGTTGGGACCTCATTGCTGCCTGAAAAAGCAGTAATCAATGGGCCATACCTGGCTGGGAAGTTTCTTTGTGATGTCCCTTTCCTGGGCACCAGGGAGACAAAATACACCTGTCTACAGATCAGGTCTGACTCGCATATCAGGCCCTCCATTGCTCTCAAAAGGGAGTTGCCAATGACTACTACCCTTTTCTTCCTGATTGCAGAGGTTGTGATAGTCTTTGCAAATTCACCTTCATAAGGGTAGTCTGATGTAGCTCGAGGCACGTGGAATTGCTGGCCTGCTTTTTTTGTTTGCAGCATGTCTTCGGGGATTCATCTTTTCATGCTCTTCTTTTTGTGGGGAGGAAGGGATGAGAAACTTTGTCAGATGCAATCAGCCCTTAACCTAATTAAACTGAATGAGTGTATATATGTGTGTGTGTATCTGTATATATCAAATGTATGTGTGTGTAAAATTATTGTTCCACTCCCATTTGTAGACATTATTGCACTTCCACCACGTCAAAATAACTACTGTGGTGTTTACCCAAGTACTTATATTACCGGGTTTATTCTTCTTGTCTGACTTCTCTGTAAACCTTGTTTCCTGCATGTCCGCTTCTTTGTTCCACCAGTCTACACCCACCCTGGCACTTTCTTTGTCTTTTAAAAAAATATATTGGAAACCATATCATTAAAGTGTAATCCTGTCCAGTCTGTAAATGTTCTCTCTATTCTTCTAATGTCCTGATATCTCACAGGTTGGTCTGAACAGACTTTGTAGACAGCACATCTGCTGCTGTTCAGAGCACAGTGCTGCTTCGACTGCAGCACAGCCAGGTTTGGAATAATTTTCTCTCTTCAAACCAAAGCTATTAACATTTGAAATGATACTATGCTGTATGACTCACTTAAAAAGATGAGAGAAAATAACTATAATTGGCTAAATAGTGTGAAACTTGTGTGCAACATCTGTGCCAGCTTTTGGGTTCTAACTCTGATTTGCCAGCCACTGTAGGTACATTGTTTGGCTAATGCCTGATGGTGTGGAGGTGACTAGGGAAATATATGCCTCCCTGCTCTGTGTCTCGAGAGCATTGTCTCTCCTGTGGATTCTTAAGGAAACCTTTGTGCAAGCAAAGCTACTTTTGTTTTTTTTTCTTTATTACTTGGTTGTTAATTTGAAGGTGAACTGCAGTAATGGCCTTGGCAGGGAAATGGTTTCTCTTGTTCTTCCAGATATACACCTATGCCCCTTTTCAAACTCTACATTATCCCAGGTAGTTTTGTTGAGTGGTATTTAAGCTATTTAAGAGCTATTTTTAATATTCAAGGATTGTGATACTGACTCATGGGGTATTTTATGCCGGTCATGTCATCTGTAGTCACTAAATTTAATGCACTTCCTAAAATTGTCTGGTGGTGACCTTGTTCCCGAGGTTGTTGCAAGTTCTAGCTAAAATTTGCAGAGTATTTCCAGATTCTGAATTTCAGGGTGGCAATGAGCCATATCAGAAAGATTTGAGAAGACTCTGCGTTTCTACAGAGCTTGTGAATCCACAAACATATTAAACAATACAGACTGAGAAAGATATTGTAAAGGAACTAAACCAAACCTTTGTTCCCCAGCCAAGGACAGTTTAACATCTGTATTAGCATGTTTTAGACAATGGATACTTTGGCATCTGAGGTCATGAATTTTTTAAAGTAGCCATACCACGTCACATTTCTTTTTGATCTGCACTTAAATTTTCATTTACTTCTATATGTTGCTGGCTGAGGGCCACCAGTTTTCTATCACGAGAAATGGGTGCTGAATTAATTTGCCTTTTTTACCCAGCTCTGAAAAGATGTGCATTATCAAAGCAGTTGTTTGGCTCAGAATAAGAGAAGAGATAGTTCTGTAGGGAATATGCTTAGCAGAGCAATGCCATAAATAGGTCTTGTGTCAGGGTTTGCTGTAATGTCTTGATGTGTCATCATGAATTATATATTATTTCAGATTTATCACTTCTTCCACTGATAAGGGACATTGCTTTTTTGAGTGAGTTTTCTTCATGGCTTAAAAGATTTACTGATACATTGAAATTCCCTGTATTGGAGATTCAGATGAACTTTGGAAACTTGAGATAAGACCTATAAATCTGCTATAAACTAGGATGCCATTTCTCAAAGTGTGTATTTATTGACAGAGCTTGCTCTAGCTTATTCTTCTGCTTCTCATTTGGGTGCATCAGAAGAGATTTTCTTTTCAACAGTATGAACCAAAAAAAACCACCTAAATGTGGGTCATACAGTATATATATATATATATTCTGGGGTAGACAGCTTCATTTAATTTAAGCTCTTTATGCAAAGTTGTCTTCACTTGAACACATTTGAAGATAAGATCTCTCGGTGGATGGCACAAGGGCAGCATGCAGGGAAGCCACTTATAAAGCTTTCATCAAAAAATCCCAACTCTACATTTTACATGGAAGGAGGCCTAGTATATCCTTGATCTAAAAATCCCACCTGCTGAAACCGAACCTGCAAGGTCTAGCTTGCGTGGGAGGAGAAATGGGACAGTATCAGTGCACGTGCCCTGCCACTGGCTCCCCAGCAGGACGTTGTACCTCAGGGGTACCCAGGTACCTCAAGGAGACCCTTGGACAGATTTGTGCAAGGAGATTCTGAAAATTGTGTAAAACTATTTTTCTTTCCCAGCATTACTAGGATTGTAATCAGTGTAAAACTACTGATAATGATATATCCGAACTTGGTGTTCGAAATCCTAAACTTGTAAAAAAATCTTTGATGAGGATTGGGCTATAGAAAGGAATGAGTGAAGAGTACCTTATTTCAGTAGCTGTTTTTCTCTGATCCCAATTGAGTTGCATTTTTTTTTGCCTCTTTCTAGCTCCTTTTATTTTGTAAAATATTGACACAGGAATTGCTATTGAAATTTTGTAATAGAATTTCATAACAAGCAGCTTAGTTACAGAATCTGTCTTCTGTTCAGGTCTGCTTTCATCCCATTTTATGGTTCAGCTGAGTTAAAGATAAGACTCAGATGACTTCCCCTCGGGACCTATTAGATCCAGCAGGAGATTTCTTGGTATCACTTCCCTGTCTTTTACCCAAGGGCAGATTAGGGGCTGGCTTACCCCATTTTACTGCCATGAAGTGAATAATAGTTCCACTTGCACCACTGCAGAGGAGCTTTGTACTGCTGTGATTTCATCTGCTCTGTTAGTTCTGGCTGCTGAAAAATGTGGCAAAATCAGGTTTTTACTTTGTTCATACTGCCCAATATAAGACAATCTAAGCCTTAAGACATGATCCCAGTATTAAAGCAGTAAGTCTCAGTCTTTTTCCCACTCTCTCTTCCCCAAGCACTGAATCACTTATCAGCCGAAATGGGCATTATGGACAAATCTATTGAAACTTGGAGTCATGTTGCAAAATGCATGTATAGAGCAGAGAGATTCTCCACGATTGTGGGATAATTCAGATAAGTCATCTTTGATCCCATTATACAGTGGGGAGGGATGAGCAGAAATGTGTTGCATGTGAGTGACAAGGAATTCTCAAATTTAGCAGCTGGTAGTATGGTATGGAGAAAAAGAATGTAGGAGTGCTTCACTGACCCCCAGCTTCACCCAGAGCTTAAAATCCTAAATGTTCAGTTTCTGGCTATTTATCTCTGAGACTTATAAGGCCATTCAGTACTGATTAAATATTGAAGCAATCTAAATCAGGATAGCATTGCTTCCTTTGCTTTCTAGTTACTCAAGACCTGACTCTTCAGCAGCAGTAGCAGATCCGTTGGCATCTGTGCAAACTGTCCAAGGAAAGCACCAGTAGCTCTAAGCTGCTGTTGTTATCTTGGGTGCAGCCTCTCTGAATGCATTTAGATAAATGTCAGAGATGAGCTAACTCCTGCTTGTCCAGGCTGGCGTGCGAGCACCCGGGCATCTCCCCACAGATGTGAGGTTAGTGCTGTGCGTTGGTTCGTGTTCTGGGCTCTCGCAGCGCTTGTGAAGTCCAGGGCTGTCTCTTTGTGTGGATCTTCCCCAATTTGAGAGGCCTCTTATGCTGTAAAGTTTAGCGTCAGATGGGTTTTGCTTCTCCAAATGACTTTACTATTTGCTGAGACTTCCTAAATGCCAAAACTTGGATGAACAGAGGTGTTCTGATTTTATACTTCAGAAGATGCCAATCTGTAAGGACGAGACTGAATCCTGTACAGTCAGGATCAAACGCCCTGTTTGCTGCTTAGCTGGGGATGAGTGGTAAGCTTAGAGTGATGGGATGTGCTGGGTCATGCTTGATGCCATCTTCTAGTACAATAACAGCACTTGGATGGTCTCATGCTATTAAATGGTAATAAGTGATAGACAGAATAAAGAAGTTTTGATATTTTAGTCTCTCACTGATCTAACAAAGAAGGAATGGCCAAGCTTGTGAGAGCATTAGATCACACACTGACTTGCTTACAGGATCAAGAGGAATTGATCTCTGGCTACAGTAGATGCCGTAAGAAGCAAACAAAGATGTTTTCTTTCTACAATTTGTCATAAAGGATGAAAGCACTCAGTGATGTACAGCAATTAATTAGAACAGTGATGAACTTCTGTCTGAATATGTGGTGTGTGTTGAAATGGGAGCAAAAGAAAATATCTTTCTTTTCACTCCCCACTCCCTTTTCTTTGAGGGAGTGGGGAAGGGCTGTGCTTTTCTGTGGAGGGGGTTGTTTAGTTCTGCTGCAGATCTAAACCTAGATGAATTTACAGGGATGTCTTTTGAGATGGACTTGTCCCAGGCATCCCAGCTCAGACTGAGAATAAGCCAAAGCTGGTTTTACTCTTTTTGTCAGACTTCTTGAATGTGATTTTTAGCAGGAGACTCATGCAGACACAGTGGTCTGTCTGCATAGAGCTGCAAACAATATCAGGACCTGTATTTTTTCATTTTGTCTTCCAATAATTGGAAATAAATCCTTCAGATTGAAAATAGAATGTATTGCTTGTTGCATATGGGGGAAAGCCTGACCAGTGTAATAGTGCTGTATTTTTATATTTGCTGCTATGAATTGATTCACTTTCTTGCATTTCATTTACAGAGCCACTTTCCAGCTCTGCTCGGCTGGACAAGATCAAGAGAATGGCATCCAAGTAGGAATTTTCTTCCCCCAATCTGTAAGTAGTTTTCAGTATTCCTCTTGTGCAGGCTGCTGTTTTGTTCCAACACAGTATAGGTGAGTTTAAATTAAGAAAGCTATCACTGTAGTTTTAAAGGCAGCAGAATTTGTTATCCTAAATTTTAGTGTGTTGCATTTCTATGCATCAAGGCTGATTCTTCTTTGACTTCATGCCAATAGAACTGTTGGCTTCAGTCAATCCAGGGTTTGCCTGCCAGTAATTAGTTTGGTGAGAATCAGCAAAGTGTCTGTTTTTCCCCTGCTGCAATGCATATATTCACCTTCCTAATGTACGAATAGCATTGATGCATTTGTCTGAATCTGGATATAAGCAGAGAGATAAGGGTGTTGTTTATGGGTATAAAACACCCAGAACTGTTCTAGGCTTAATATCTTTACCCAGCAAGGTGTAATTTGCATATGTAGCCCACTGGCATGAGTATGTTTTAGTCTTCTGTGTCTGATACAGAAGGTGTGAATTATCATTGCCACTAGGAACAAGCATTAGTGCTTTATTCAACTTGGTGCATGACATGCTTTTAGCTGTGGAGATCCCTAGTGTGCTGCACGTGGGTGGCAGTTGTCTATTAGTGTCAGATATTTTCATAAGCAGAGTACAAAAAATGTATTTTATTGAATGTTACTTCAGCTTTTGCAGTTGTGAACTGAAACCCGTGAACACAAAGGGAGCGTGTTGCAATCCGACACACAGCTGATGTCCTGGCATTTGTGCAGGCTGGCATAGAATGCATCTGAAGGATGCTGTAAGAGTCCGCAGGGCTTGGGGTAGAGCTGGCTGCCGCTTGCCCAGCTCCGCGGGCGGGCACACAAGCTGCTCCACATGTCCATCTCTCTGCAGGAGTGCTGTTAATGCTGTTAGTTTCTGGAGTGCTGGCGAAGTTCAGGGTGCCTTTGCAGGTAGGTCTCGTTCAACTTTAGGAGTATCTCTGTAAAATTTAGGGTTAGGCCTAAGTTTGTTACCTTCTTAAAATGAAGACTTGGAACGCCAGATTTGGCTGTTGAAGCAGACCAGGTTCCAGTGGCTGCCCTAGCTCCACTGCTGGTTACACACAATGGAATAATTTGCTGTGTTAGTTTGCGACGGGCAAGGGGGGAAGAAGGTGCCCCCCTGCATTTGGAGATTACTTGTTTTATTTTCTTTTGCTGTGGTGATGGTTGCTAGTGTTATGTAAAATATCAGTTAATCAGACAGAGCCCACAGGAGCCAGGGCAGTTCAAAGCACAGCTACTTTCAAGAGACTCCCTAATGCCTTAAGGGAGTAAACTTTGGCAGACATTGTAGGTTTACTGTGTCCCTAGTCAAAAAGTTGTGCTGTTTGGCATGCTGATGGGAGTATTATTGAATAAACATAATACAATATTTACACTCTGATTAAAAAAAAAGTCAAGTACATTGTTCAGAGAAAAAGGCTCTGATAAAAAGGACTGGTTTGGGGTTTTTTCCCTAAGACTTCTTGTTTTGTTATGGTTTTTGGTTGATTTTTTTTTTTTAACTACTAGTATTTGCGTGGTAATAGGAATATAAACTTGTAAACTATCTGGACTCAAAAGGTGAGACTTTCCATATTTCACTGAGAGCTCTGTAAAATGGAGTCCTTCCAAGTATGTTCCCTGAATATGGAAGTTATATGCCAAACCCTAATTCTGAGTAAACCATGGTTATAGACTGCTTTCTTCCTCTATAGTGCCAATTTTTTTGTATTAAGCCTCTTCTTAAATAATTTCTCAGTTTACTCTTTCTTGAGCTCTTGTTATAAAGAACTATGCTTATAAACCCACCTTAGAACTAAGAATAAGCATCATAAAGCTAAAAATGCAAATTCCCATAACTTGCAAGCTATAAGTAAAGCCATCAGAGGTATTTGGGCCTCTTTGAATGTTGATATGATCTTAGATGTGGATTCACGGACTTCTTTACAAGAATAACTTACTTTAATCTTTGCATCGTGGGGGTGGAAGTGTCAGGCGGTGAGGATTTGAAGAGGGCTTGCATTTCCTGCAGTGGATCTTTGCACTCTAAAGACTACAGAGCAAAACCTCTTACTTTGTGCAGAAGATGCTGAATTATGTGCCTGTATTGCTCTCTGAACGCCAGACTAAGGGACGGGACGCAGCATCTCGGTGGCAGATAGCACGTGGCTGTGGCTCTCCGGCAGCCGGGGGTTTGTGCCCGCGGTGTGGGGAGCCAGGGCTGTGATTTGGGGCGTCCCTGGCACTCCCACCTGCAGGTGGCAGCACCTTCCTGTTTTATGGGATGTGGTGCCAGTGCCCGGCACCCCAGTGCCACTGGGAAACTGAAAATTAAAACCAAGAGCTTCCCAGCCCTGTTTTAAGGTCAACATTCTGCCTTTTTACGAGTAAATGTGAGGCAGGCTTGTTTGACATCTCTGTCAGACTCGCTTGTTCTTTGTCCGTTTGCTTTAAACATGGCTTTTTCCTTTGGTTTGGGGTCTGTTTTTCTCCATGTGTTTTAATCCACTCTGTTGTCACGCTTCCAAAGTCTAAGGTCTGTTTGAAGGTAGAAGCAGGGAGTTGGAGAAGGGCTCACTGAAATGTCATACTGGCAACTTGGCAAGAAAGAGCAATTAGTGGGTATTGAGAAAACTGTGCATCATTTCTACTCCTGTTCAAATACATGCAATGTTGTTGGACCCGAAAAAGCAAGTAATGTTTTGACTTTTAACAATGTCATTCTGATTTCCTTAGGATCCTCATTCTCTGAATTAAGGCTGTTAGAAGACACACATTGTTATCAACTTGAATAATAAATGTGTTGCATTAATATATGAATATTAATAAGAGCAATTAAATAAAAAGAGTCTTAAATTTGTTCCAGCAAGATAAAAAAGCCAACAGAGCAATAATAAAACAGTGGGATAAATCAGGATAGTGAGAGAATAAGTTCTAGAAAATAGTGAGAGAGGACCGAGGATTTTTTTTTAAACTACATTAACTACTATTAAAATTAGGCTGCTTTTTCACTAAAATATCAAACATGTAGCGTGTCTCGAGGGAGAGTACATAACACTTGTGCCATTAGGACACACTCTGATAAAGATCATCCCCCAGTAAAGACACAGGGCAACGGCTGCTGTACCAATTGCTTGGTGTTTAAATCGAAGTCTGGAAGAGGATGGAGTGTAGGCAGTGGCCAGATACAGAGGGGGTGGAAAGATGCTCACATGACTACTCTCAGTAAGCCAAATCAACCAAGACAGAGATGGAAGCAGATGTCCAGTGTCTCTTGTATTGGCTTTCTGTGCCCAGGGTTTCCCTTTCATGGAGGATTTACAGCTACACAATTAGAGCAGCCTTGCAGTGCGTGAAGCAGCTAGAGAGGTATTCAATCTACTGTGTTTCTCTGCTGGTGGTAGGTAAAGTTACTGTTCCAGAATGACACTGGCAATATTCCTTGGATAATACTGTAGCTTTATCTGCCTGGCTGCTGCCCAGTAACTGCTGCTTATCTCGGCAGCAGTATCAGACTGCTTCTTTAGGTTTGACCATTGCATTGGAAAATGAGGCCCATGTGTGTTCTCTGTACCTGTATCAGGGATCGTATCCTACCCACTAAATCTTTTCTCTAAAGGAATGTGAACAGTGCCCTTTTCTTGTGCTAAGGATCCATAATACTCTACAGCTTTTCTTCTGTTAGGTGAAACTAAGAAATGCCACAATTTTGAATGCTGAGTCATCTTCCTTCATAGTAACATGGGAGATCAACGTACATCGTTCATGCTATGAGGAAGTAGCAGCACATTTGTGACAATGACAGGTTCAGCCAGCAAAATTCCAGTGCTGTGCCTTCTAGGAAGCTGAGTGGTGTGTGACAAAACACTGGTTGTGCATAGAAGGCTTTTTTGTCTAACGCAACTCAGTCTAGGCTGTAACAGATTTGGAATTTGGCTTCAGACGTGGACTGTAGAATCCTTGGGAGGATGATTAAAATAGGAGCTCACTCATCATCCATGTGTTTAAAGCCTCTAATGTCTTCAAACAGACTACAAAAATGTTTTGCTGTAGTCTTCATGTTCAATTACCATCATCTGCCCTGTTCCACACCTCTTGTGCATGTAACTTTGATGTGAATTACTGGAATTATCCTGCATGTGCATGCAACCTTGTTAAAATATGTGGGTCAGTGCTGCTGTCTCCTCTGCTAAACAGCACCAATTCTCATCTATATCAACTGCCCTTTCTAGAAATTGAAATAATACCCCTGGCCAGTTTCAGTGTTATGCCTAGAAAGTACATTACTCATGAGGATGTGTCCTGCCACAAAGAATTGTCATGGAAGTTAACATGATACCACACACAGTCCTTGAGGGTTTACTTAACTCTGTGTTTGCAAGGCGTTTTTCTTTTTTCTACATTTAAGGTATGTAACTGATTTCTCTATCCAGCTACAGAACTGGTATAACGAAAGTCCCTTTTGGTCCCTCTCCAGTTTGCTTCAGAGGGCAGAATTTGGATGTGGTGACCAATTCTTGTGATTGTTTTCTACCAGAAGGTCAAATCTCAAAATGGTCTTGACTGAAGGGCTTTTCACCAGAAAATTCCAACTCAATAATGATAGCCATGGACCCATGATGGTTCCATCAGTGTTTGACAGGAAGCCATGTTTTGTTAATACGGAAAGATTTATGTCTTGTATAATTTGGAGTGGAGTTACCATGAAACCCCTACTGCAGCGTTTTGGGATAACTCCCAGGTTGTGACCCCTGGGAGTCAGAAGTGAAATTGTGTTGGATTTTTTGTTAAAAATCTTTTCTTAGATGACTCTGCTGAATGTGAAGCAGAGCCAAGCTGGTACTTAATTAATTCTGCAGAGCCTATTTGATGGTAGAATTTTTTTTTCCAGGTTGGTTACAGTTAGGTTTATATGCCACAGAAGTGTTCGTCTGGAAGTGAGTCCAGAATGATGCTGACTTGTTTTGGTTTTTGTGGCTTCTGTGATTAGTGAAGTTAACACAGCATCTTTTGGGCTTAGGTCCTTCCTTCAGATTTCTGCTAGAGATACAAAAATGTTTTTCATACAATGCTTTCCCCAAGGTTCTCTAGTACATGTGATGTTAGTCATGAAGGCTGAGGTTTTTCAAAGAACACAAAACAACTGACCAAAATAAAAACAACTTCCAGATTTTTCAACCCCATTGGCATTTCATGGAAAGCAGGAACTAGGAAGTGTTTCAATCGATAATGGACTGTATTGCAGTCAGTGGTATGTACACAGTGAATACATACCTTGTTATTTTCCTATGGAGAGCTGCTGTGATTTCAAGAAGTTGATGCTTTATCTAAATGATAGGATCGCACATTCAAGGCTGCATGAGAAAATGGTGAGCAGTGACAGGTGTCTTTATTTTTTCATTCAGCTGACTTTTCTACCATGATCGAAATTGCAATAAATTGAAATATTGCTGTTAAGTCAGAGCAGAGTCAAAAGAGAGTGTCACTTTGATTATTCAGAGGCCTGCTTTTTTAACAACATTCTATGATGGTAAAAGAATTTGCAGGATCTAAATATTTAAACAGCATTTCACCAAACAAGAGCTGGGGAAGTTACAGTACTAGTTTCTGCACCTTTCACTGCTATTTTTTAGATTGAAAGAGCAGGTCATTTTGTGGTATAATGTAAAAGCAGACACTCTCTTTCCTCAATAATAAAATGGGGATAATACTGCAAAGGACTGTTGTGGTGATTCATCTTTATAAAGTTCTCCAGAAATGGTAGATGTTATTAGCATCCCATGTGATTACAGTGACAGGATGATGTGGTAGTTTGTCTGAATTGGTATTAAGTGGTACTGAAAGTCTCTCATAAAACCCGTTCCTTCTGGTTTTCCAGACGTTAGAGATTTAGAACAGTTTGGATAAACATCTGGACTGAACTGCGCTCTGTCTTTTTTAAAGGTTACCTTAAATGACAGATGAAGGAACCTTATATTGTGATAACCTTCTGCCTGAAGGATCTCCAAGTACTACAGGAATCAATATGCAAACTGTATATAGATTACAGCAGCTCTGTCAAGGTAGAGCATTGTTTGGCAAAGCACAGAGAAACAAACCAAAATGTTACAGAAATCTGAATGGGAAAACACAACGTTAGACTCAAAATACTGGAAGAATGTAGTCAGAGAGAAAGTAATCATCAGCTGGGACCTGGCAGGAAATTGGGAGGTGTACCTTCTTTTCCCACACAATGTACCATGAGAATTGGGGTCTGAACTCAAGGGCTCAGAAATGCCTTTATGGCTCATGTGAAAAATTACAGCTCCAGGGACAGGCAGTTTGCTGGGATGCAGGTTAAATAATGTTTCATATAGAAGAATTGCAGCTGCCTGTTTGTCAGCATAACATCACAAAACCCATGCATTTTAAGTTGTTACATGGTTGACAAAAAAGTGCTGCTTACCAGACTGCGTGGAGCTCTTGGAGCAGCAATGTCTTGGGAAGAGGCTCCCTCCTTTAACCTTACTCAGCCTGGCTGAGCTGAGATTGCAGTACCTGGCTGGTATCACTGACATGGAAAGAAACAAAAATAGATGTTTTACAAATACACTTGATATAAAAAAAAACAACCAAGCATAGAGAAATGTTGTCTAGCTTTTAAGAAGCTGCTTTTATTACTTTTGAGCTTGTGCATTTGCCTGCTTTTGGCTCTTTATGGTCTATGCATCAGGGAATTGGTGCAGCTCATCTGAACCAGCAAAAACTACTTCTCATCCTGCCTTCCTGCTCTGATAAAGACACTGGTAGGAGCAGTCTTAACCAGACTATTGCTTCTCATTTTCTCATCTTCTAGCAAACAGTGAAGCTTGAGAAATTATGCTTTCTGCTTTTCAACCATGGAACCTATTAGCGCTCAACAATATGGCAGATGATTTACTGTAAATCTTAACTAAAATGAATGTCCGGGGTTTAATATTTTATAAACAGGGGAGCTGCTCAGAGAGATGGACATGATAGAAGTTCTGTTTCTGTTTGCATGATTTCTATCTAGTTGTCACAGCCAGGCTGTCACCAGGCTGTTTGTATCTTAGTTGTCTGTGCATGGGGCACATGAGTGACTAGTAAGTCACACTGTGCTATGCTGAAATTCCTGCAAATGGCAATTTAGCAATAGCAATTTAGAAGCAGTGAAAGCTGATTGTGCTGAATCAGTCAAAATGTTACACTGTTTCGCCTTTAATGTATTTGCTGAGATTAATTATTTAAATGTCCAATGATTCTCTTTCCATCTTCAGAACAATCTGTTTTCAAGTGGTCCTAAATGAGCATAAGACATGTTTTCCTCCCTCCACCTTTTAAATATTTCACCAAGTTTTCCTACCACTGTGATAATTAAAGAAATTGATAATGTGTCTTTAGAAGAGGGCCAAAGGGCCCTAAAGGGTAGTTTCTTTTCTTTTCAATCACTGCTTAACATTTGCCAATAAATAAAGGACTGCTTCTTAGAGTCAGGAAAAGGTTTAATCTAAATACGACAGTCATTGTACAAGTGCCTGTCAACTGGCACAGGATCTTGTGCTTAGCCCTTCTTAAGGCCATGGCCCACTTCCAAAAGTTTGAAGTTGTTACTGGTTCCTAAAAACTTTATGAATCTAAGATTTTGTTAGTGAGTAGAAAGGCGTTATCAGAGAAGTGGTTAATGAATTATGTGGTTAAAGAGTGCTCGATAGTCCAAGTTTGTAAATGAGTGAATTCAAATACAGAAACAGCTCTAGAACTCCAAAGGCAATTCTTAAAGCTGTAGTTCTCAATGGAGTAACCGTGGCATGATATTCCTATAGCCAGTAACCTGAATCTGCACGCCTGAGCCACGTTTCTGTGTGTGCTTCCTCCAGAGCGGAGATCAGGGATGTTATGTCCGACTTGTCTGATGGTTTGAGAAGAAACTTCCGCTGTAACGGAACCGTTCTTGTTTCATTGGTGTCAGGGCCGAGCAGGAGCCTCAAAGGAGACTGAACAGTGCTTTTTCAGGAGATAACAAATAGAGCCAGGTTAATTTCATATGACTTAAAAAGAACAACTCCAAGCATGCCTGATGGTGATGGCTCTGGATCTGATGGTTTGAAGACAACCGGGAGCCTTTGACATGAGAACCGTAATTGATTATGAATCATCTTACATTAGATGAACAAAAAACAATTTGCAGGCTCACGAGTTAGAGTGTGCTCTAACATAACCTCAAAACAATACTCTCTACATTAGTTTTCTCTAGGGGTATTACAAAAAGGATAAGCTTCACAGAGCTCTGTGCTTGAAGAGTGCAACCCTGATCTAAAGAAGTATTTGTGTTCAGCCAATCCAAAAAGGAGGTAATCACAGCCTCATAATCCTGTTTGCAGAAAGGTAGTGCAAACAAGTACTCTTGCTAAAAATATCCAGTAGTGTATTTTTTTTGGCAAAAATAATATTTCTTACCGTAGGCTGTAGTCATTGTGTCCCCTTCTTTACTTCCGTACATTGCTTTAACTCAAACCTGCAGTACTGTGCTTTCTTCCAAAAAATCAGGGTTGTGGGGTGGTTTTTTCCCCCTCCACACTTACAGAAAGCAAAGCTTGAAGAGGCAGAGACTACTTGACCAATTTGTTATGCTTTTTTGTAAAGGATTGAAACTCAAATAAATATTTGCTGCACCACTGTGTTACATCCTTGTTCATTGCATTCAGGTGATCCCCATGTGCCCAGTCTAATTTCATACAGGTGTTCACAGGACTCTCCCAATTATCTATTTGCATCTGTATGTTGTAAAATTTGGGCGAATAAAGTCAGCTGAGATGAGGTGTAAATCTGCACACATGAAAAATTCCACTTGCTGGGCCTCACAACAACTAAAGCTGTTGGTACATTCAGTAAATATTTAGAATTATGTACTAAATAGAATTTTGAAGGAATACATGTAAAATTGTTTTTTTGTGAATTCAAGTATTTGTCTCAAGCAAGCAAGCCTGACTTCCTTTCAGTAACACCAGCCTTAGCTTTAGAGACTTCCCTAAGAACTGGAGGGTCACTCCTGAGCTGGATCGTGCCAGCCCAGCACTTGAGTGCTCGCTTTCCAGGGTCCAGATGGTGGCACGCTGCAAATGGATATTCTGCAGCTGAAACATCTCTCCCCTTGGCAGACTTGAGAGACACTGGTTCTGGCAGATTTAGGCTTGTCTCTGGCTATTTAGCACGGTTGTACAGTTAATGGGCTGTTGGACAATTTTGTCAAACTTGCTATTTTCTGGTGACTTGTTTATAATTCTGGGAAAGGAGTGCACGGTTAGTCATTTGTGAATAATTGGAAATCCTCTTGAGATCTCAAGAAAAACACTCTCGTTGTTAAATAGGGTTGATTTCCCTGTTTATTTAGGTAACCTAGACAGAATCTCCATATCGACCCTTGAATGCTCCATATATTTCTCCAAATTGGATTTTGCCCTTCTGTGTGTGTCTGATGTGTTTTAAGAGGCCAAGGTCTTAATTACTGTTATTATGCCTAGTTTCCCATATGATTACAGTTGATATTAATTAAAGTGGGGACTTTGCAAATGCAAAAGGCAGATCTATAGGTTCTAGGGCTTGCAGGTACATTTTTGTGTGCATCTACAGGTATAAAGATATGAAATCTTTGTCGTTAGCTGCTTTTATGTTTTACTTCTTACCAGTTTACTGGTCTTCTAATGGATTTCCTGGACATCAAAGTTCTTGACCAGCCTCAAACCAAAGTAAAACCTAACTTATCCTCCAATTACTACCCTAACTAAAATTCCTTCATGAGAAAATTATTTCCAGTAACTATCAGGCTTGTAGATGGGAGCCGTGTCAGTGTAAAAAGGTCTGCTCTAACTTTTCAAGAAGACAGACCTCACTTTTTTTCCACACTGAAACACTCTGATAGAATCAGAGCAATTTTTATGGACTGTTTGAAGTTGTTTTGGACAGTACTGCCCCAAATTATAAAGTTGAAACCTTCAGCATCCTCCAGTACTTGCATTATGATTGCCCAGCTTCACAAATAGAAATGAGTACAAATAGCGCTGATAACGTTTTCAAGACACGTGGCCAGTGCTCAGTGCACAAGGGTATATGTTAGGGATATGTGTCTTCTCTGGATGAAGATGATAGGAAGGACTTGCTTCTCTTCCTAAGCTTCTTTTTCATGGAGGTCTGACATACAGATAACCTCACGCAGAGAGATACATGTAATGCACGCACACAGAAAAACATGTGCTTGAGAGACATTGTTCAATGGCTGGGAAAAGACAATTTGTGTTTTCCAACTGAATTGTTTTAAAATTCTAGATGATCCTGGGATTGGTATTCTGTGCAGCACACTGGCATTTTGCTGTATTTTCCTCTCTCAATATAGTTTAATCTGTATTAAAGCACTCTTCTGTCACAACTTTCATAAATTATTACACAGCCAGCCAATAGAAATTACATAAATACTGCAACTATAATCGTCTGTTCTTAGCAGAGAGTCTTAAAGGACTTTTAAACTAGTTACAACAGCAAGTGGTAATCCTTCTATTAAAACTTTCTTACCACGTTATAAGTTTGCTGTTATGCAATTTTACTTTGTCAGCTGAAAACTGTTTTTCTGAAAGTAATCTAGACCTTGCTTTGCTGAGATGGAAATAAAGGGAAGTTTGTCTTGACTAAGTGCTCTGTTTTCCTATGACTCTGAGCAAGTAGTAGTTAGAATGAAACATTGGAAACAACAGTAATTTACTAATCAGGAGAAAAATGGTTGTTACTGAAACAAACCCCATGTTTACTGCAAAATTGATTTAAAGCACATTTTAAAATAACAGCTCAAGAAAAATAGGCTCACAGTGGGCTCCAAATTCTAAATGCAACATTTGCATGTATATGATTAAGTGCTGCAGAATGGACTTTGCTCACTGGGGTCTCTTAAGGGCAGAGAAGATAGCAAGGAATGTGTTGTTGAATCAAACTGCCTTTGGAAGGCTGAGGAACCCTGAGCTTCTGATCAGGCTTTTCATTGCCCTTGTGGAGAGCACTGAAGCAAAGAAGATGCGGGGAATAAACCTAAATTCTATGATACCTTCACCCAAGCCCTAGACTGCTTTTATTGGATTTTTAATGACAACAGTGCTAAAATGTAATTAGCTTAAATTACCACTTGTACCCTCACAAAATAAAGATGAAAAGGGGAGAATTATCCCATGCTAGTGCTTTTCTTGTATCAGAATGAATTAAACACGGCTGTTAATCAGAATCAGAACTGAGGAACACAGTCCACTATCCAGGAGGATGAGTACCTGAAGAAATGAGATCGAACTAAAACCAAGCAAAGAGGAATAGTTCAGTGTACGCTCCTCCGCAAAGCTGGCGAGGAAGGGAGCACAGGGGCAGCTTTAAACCGTGTTGGTGGAGTGGAGCCTAAAGCAGTGTGCCATGCTGGGGCCTTGGGGGGGAGACAAAGACAGAGCCTGATGAATTCTTAGCATGAATTATCCACCCCGAGATGAACAGTTGTTGGCAAAATTTGAACGCAAGGGTAACACAAAGAGGAGATAAACTTATTTCACAGTGTTTCATACAGAGGTGAGCTTCACCCTGGTAGATCTGGTGGTAGAGAAAAAAGAACTGAAAGTTGTTACCAGCAGCCAGTTTTCAAAGAAAATGAATTTCAAACACTTGTGTGGCAAATGGCAAAATTTATCATGACTAGTGTTCTCCCTTTTTGCATTTGTGTACATACTGCTTTTATAGCTCTATGTACTTCATGTGGTAATAAATATTCAAAGATTGCTTTACAGTGGTTGCAGCCAAGTTGATGCTGGTTATTCCAGATGGAAAGATCATTGCTTCTCAAGGTACTGTAACAAAAGACTTGGCAGTTCATAAGTAGTGCTCCTGCTGGGAGCAGGTGTCTTCAGTTTGACAAGATTGCACTTTATCCATGAGTGCTTGAAATGCACTATAGCTGGTAGCAGGTCAAACAGGTCTGAATTTTTAAAGAGAGTGTTGTAAGACTTCGGTAATGAGCTTGAGGTGGTGAACAATGACATGCAAAGCTAATTACCTGTTTACTAACGTCACAATAATTCAGCCATTTGTCTTGACTGGAGCCACGCTGAGCCTCGGCTCCTCCTGCCAAGCCCACTTTCCAGCCATTGAGTGATTGTATGTGAACTGTTTTGCTAGAAAGTGCCAAAAGAAAGAAGAAAAAAAAGAGGGAAAAAGGAAATAATTTAACTGCTACAAACCTAGATTTTAAATTACTGACCACATAAGAGATTCAGGGATTAGATTTGCTTATATACAAGGCATGTCTCTGTGGGAGCAGTGCTTTCAGTGAAGAGCATAAACCAGATCCCTGGCAGAAGAGTTAATTATCTGAGTGCTAATGTTCTCAGACAAATACGTAATGCATCATAAGTGCTAGCAATGAAGTGCTGGCTGGCAGCGTAAAATCAAATGACCCCTACAAGTTTTACTGCGGAAATATGGTTGCTACACTGCAAAGATGCACGTTACAAACAGACACCCAAGAGCAGGGGTCCTCTGAAGCTGTGCTGAATTGCACACAAACAGCTTTCAGCTGCAGAAACGGTATCTTTGTGGCCGTGGGCTGCAGCACTTGGGGTTAAATTGGCGACTTCATTTGGTTCTCTGACCTTCTGAACTCAATAGTTACCTCACCATAAACCAACAAAAAGTCATTTTGGAAAAGTTAAAAGGGAATGTAAAAAGGTGGCACTTTTGTCTTCAATCAGGAAACTCTTTGTCCACGCTAGTTTATAGTTCATAAATCAGAATGTGTGATTTTGTTGATCTGGATATGCTGCCTTTCTTTGATTGTGTCAACGATTTTACCTTCTATAATTCAGTACAAAATTAACCCTTGAAGTAAACTATATGCATTTCAAGCTGCTAGGATTTAATTAACAAATAGCTGCACACCACTTTGCTATCTGCTTGTTCCCCACCCACTGAAATGGGAGGACCTCTTTTTTGTATGTTCAGTGGGCATTAGGTCAGATGTTAATTTTACTGTGAGTGGGAATGCTCTGTTACAACTGCTGAAAGTAAAGTGATGGATTTTACTTACGGCTAGCAACTGGGCAAAAGTTTCCAACTAAAGGCAAGGAAAATGGTTCATAGATGGGGAAATGTGCATTTGTTTGCTTAATGGTGTACTATGGGTGTGTGCATGTGTCCAAGGGATGTGCTCTGAAAAATTAGTACCTGTCTTAGAAATGAAAATCCTTGAATAGTAATAAATGAAAGCACTTGAGGCTCAACAGCAGAACTGGGGGACTCTGAAGTGTTTACTAGGAATTCTTTTTCCAGCCTTTTGTGAAGCCTTCATCTTTTACAAATCAATTTCCTGAATTATTTAGTATTTATTGTATGCAAATAGCTTAAGAATACTGAACAAGGAAGCATTTCTCAGAACTTACCCAAATGAGGCAGATAAGGTGTGCAATTTGGAACTAGACTTCATAACACATGACAGTGCCTCAAATTGGATTTAAATAAGAAAAAAGAAATTCTGATCTAGCTCATTTACCACCTGGCCCTAGAGTTGCCTCAGTTTCATGAGTATTTTTTTAGTAATGACATTCCTGAGCTGCTTGAAATGCACTGTAAACACCTAGAAAGCTTCAAATCAGAGCAGTCCATTGCCCAGGACTTATCCGAACGTGATCGGAAGCAGACGGTGGAATTCCTCCATCTCTCTCCCCTGAGAAGCCTGCTTTGGCTGGTGTTTGTAGCCTGCACAGGGGGAATGCTGGGCTCCCTGCTGGCTGAGCACGAGGGAAGGCAGGAGAGTTCCTCATCAGGGTAGGAGGGGTGGCTGTGTGAATATTTTCCAATTGGTCTCGAGCATCACGTGCACAGTAAGCTGCACCAGTGTGGTGATAGCGAGGAGGGCAGTAACCTCTCCTAGGAGGCAGCTAGATCCAGAAAAAACGTCTGTGTATGGCCTAATTTGTTAGATGACATAAGAGTATTAGGGGATGAATAGTGTGTTGGTATGAGGATTAGGGAAACCTGAGTTGTGGTTACTACTTGGGGGTTTTATGCAATGACCCATTTCAGTGTTGGTTGTATTTTTTTTTCTTTTTGGTAGGTTTTGTTGAGATGGAAGATGACATTCTAGTGTTGCAAGAGCATTCTAAGCTGTGGGTCATAATCAGACAGAGATATTTAACTTTGGTTTCAGTCCTGAGGAAGTGTTTCTTGGATTTTAGGTGCCTTCCTGTCATCTTTCTTTCTGCTAGTACTACAGAGTTTCTCATTGAGTATGCTGAAGTGCTCCCTCTTTAGTGTGGTGGTTCTTCTGAGACCCTTGTTTGTCCCCATACACAGTGTCAGGAGATTTGCTTTCTTCTTAGAACAGCAGCTAATTAGGTTAATGGTGTTGCTAAAGAAATGTTTGTGGAATCACAGACTTGGGCCCAAGCAGAACAACCAGTTTCTGTTACACCCACAAACACCTGGGTCTTGAACCCAAGAAAACGAGGGAAGGAGAAACAGTACAGGTTTTTCATCCTCTAATTTTCTTTAAATTCCAAGCAAGCTGTCTGCAGCCCTCTGTAAAACTTAAATTCACTATTTTAGATTGTTTTGATTATGACTGTGCTACTCAGTCTGGAAATGATGTTTCTGCATCCAAGTGGGGTCTGAGAAATGAGACTATTACGAGCAGCTTTCAGGAAGTGATCACTGTTGCTGTTAGAGATATCGCAGGTATTGTGTCCCCAGTTTGGAGAAATTTACTTGTATGTGTCGAGTCTGAAGAGTTTTCCTGGAAATGAACCAACAACAGAATTTCTCGTGAGATTTCTCTTATATCCTGGCAAGCTTCTTTCCTGGAGTGTGTTTACAGGCCCCACAGGAAGAAGCAGTAGGAAGATCTCAGGAAAAATAGACATGTAAACTCTGAGATGAATTCTGGGGAAGACGTGGGTTGAGGTCAGTTTTTTTAACCCAATTCAGTCATTCATAGACTTATAGTTCTATATAGGAAAGGGCCAGATAGGACTTGGTTATCCAAAGCTGCAGAGGGTATTCTGTGTGGGTTCAATGGACTTTAGATCTGTTTTAGTCTACAGAATCATGGCTTAGCTGATAAGCTTTTTGCAAATTCTAAATGGTTTGCCTGTACCAGCTGTACTTCTCATCTTTAGCTTTGCGAAGACATTTGAAATCTTCCATGTGCTGCAAATCTGGTAAAAAATAGTTTCTAATGTTTCTGATTTGAGTGGGAGACAGGAACTGAATGATACTCTAAAACACAATACATAATTTTCATCAGTGAAAAGCAGTGAGTTGTTCAGTTCTAGTGGCTAGTTAATAAGAGACTTAAGGAAGTAAGGTATATGGATTGCTAGAATGGATGACTAAATAAATATTCATAGCAGTATAATGTGAAACACATGCATGATTCTGTGCTTACAGACATGCAAAGCACAAATTTCCTTTTGTTCTGAATCAAAGCATTTCAAAGGAAACAAAACTATAGGAAGTGAGCTATAACATTTAGGAAATACAGGACAGGCAGGGAATGAGCTGCAGAAAGGTGGTCTTAAGGTAAGTTGAGTAGCTATTTGAAAAAAATAGAGTTGGGGAGGAGTCAGCAGAAAATGAAACATTGTTTATGCTAATTTAGCTCTAGTTCCTGTGGTGGATACCCCAAGCACAACAGTACAGAGATGAGATTGAGCAATTAGCATTCAGCCCATTGGCAAGGAGGAGAGCACTGACTGTGGGATCAGCCCAAAGAGGCCAATGCCATACTGGTCAGGTGGGGAAAAGCACCCAGGCTGGAACCACCCGTAAATCTAAACCAAAAGAAGGCATGTGAGAGCACAGGGCAGTTACTGTGATGGTGCTCAGTCCCAATAACTGGAATTTATTCACATGTGGCTCAGCCGTATGAGGAAATCACTGAGAAACTGCAGAGTGACTGCAGGGGTCCTGCAGATCCTGTGATCGTGCACAGTGCAGGAGCCCTGGAAATCCAGCACGGCTGCTAAATGCTGGATGCGGTTTAGTGGCACCTGGGAGCTGCAGAATGTCACGCTGATGTGATTTTGTGATGGTAATCTCAGCCTGTGAAACCAGCTGCTGCAGAGCACCTAGAAAAGGGGTAAGGGAATAAGGGCTTACCTGAAGTCATTGAGTCTTGGTTCTTATAAACAATGTAGAGTAAGGGTAAAATATTCACCAAAAGGACCTTACGGGGTGGTGTTCTCATGACTTGGGAGCATTTACAGTACCTTGGCAATGCAGTCCAGAGGTGAGATGTGTGATGGATTGTACTCCAGGAATGGCTGTTTTTACAGAGAAACAAAAAGCAACCTGAGGAAAGGTTCAGGTCCAAGGTGTGTGCTGCAGTTAAGCTGTGTATCTGCAGGCAGAAATGCCATGTCTGCTTCACTCTTGTTGAACATCAGGCTCCCGGTTTGCACGGGGAATTATTTCCTGAAACTTCCTCTTAGGTCATCTGCACCAAGGTTCAGGTATGACACAGAAGAAAAATACTAGATCCTGATACTGATTTGGAACCAATTCAAGTGAAAATTGCATGTCTTTCCATTATTTTACTTCTGGGTTTGGGTCAGACCCAAGTGTAAGGAAATTGGGGGCATGAAACAAATCCAGCATGATAATTTGGCTCCCTTCTGTAGGTTGCTACAAATTGAAGAAAATTCAGTTCAGCTGAAGATGCTTGTAACTTAACCCTGAAGAACACCTGTGAATATTGTCCACTTTTTTTTTCTTGAGTGAATGGAAACCAACTCCTTAACTCTGGAACGTTTGAAACATGGAACAAAATCACACTGAGTGTAGCCCCATCAACAACTCTTGATGTTGCAGGGGTTTTTACTGATTTGTGTAGTCAGTGTTAGATACTCTGTACATGTGCCCAATGTTTACCTGGTGTTCGGTTGGTGGGGTGTGTGTATGGAACTGATCTGGGTTTGGTGGAAGAATCTGATCACCATCTCTTGTGTATCAAAGGGAGCACCACAAGGTAATAGACAAATCATTTTTAGTTGCTCCAGTTTCTTTTTTTTCCTGGTCTTATTCCTAATGTATATTAAAATTAGATCAGATCTGAGGAATGTAAATGGTGGAGTATGATTTGAATGTTAATAGAATTTTGGTTTTCTCTGCACTTTTCTTGCATAAGCGTTCTTCGCAAGGATTGCAAATGAGGGACGTGTGACCCTGCCATTTGTTGTGCATGTGTATTTTAGGACTTCTGACACATAACAAAACAAAAGAAGGTAGCTTTACTTTAGGTGTGAACATGAAATGTATTTACTAAATATTCTGAAGAGACAAGTTCAAACAGGAGAAAAAGGCATAAGGACACCAGAGATGTTCTGATCAAGAAAGATAGGCTTAAGCAGAGATTTACCCTTGTACTCAGAGAACAGTGAGAAAGCAGTCTTGATTTTTCTTACCATCACAATATGTCAAGGGCAGTGAGCACATTTTGCCTCTTGATTTTTACAGGCAATGCTGACACGAGCAGAATATTATTAGAGAGAACTAGAATATTATTAGCATATATAGATATAATTTTTTTCCCCCAAACCTTATGTTTGATTTCTGTTTGGAAATCCAGTGCAGAATGCTATGTGTTTATTAGCGGCACAAGCTTATTGAGAGCCATGACATAGTGGACAGATCCAGCTTCTCAGAGGTTTTGTGCACTGGAGGCAGAGACCATCCTTCACAAGTGAAGAAAGATGATGCAAAACTGTCAGCTGTACATAAAAATTACCCCCAAATTGCAGACAGCAGATGGCTGTTAATGGCAAGTGTTTTTAACATAGCTTTATTGTCCCATATTGGGACATTAACTTGTCTCTCTGTTTTGTTTTTTTTAAAAAGTCACTTTGGAAAAATGACACCTTGGCATGACTTGTATTTTCCTCTTTGGTTTCCATGTCATGGTTGCCTAATTTTCTGTAGTCAATGTGCTCAACAAGCTATTATGTATTTCTGTTTCATACATTCTCAGTGATTAGTAACAAAAAAACCCCAATTTTTTTAAGGAATTCAATGAGTGATTTTTTTTTTTATTGGACTGATTCTTACTGCAAAAGAAGAATAAATGTTGCTTGTTTCCACGTGCTAAGCTGATATTTACAGGACTAAATACACAACATCAAAATTGCTTGGACTAGCAAATGTGATAACAGAAGAAATAGAAAGAAAAATGCATATGGAACACCCTTAGCTTTTCTGTTTTCTTAACTGCAGGTTGAAAGCTAGCTTTTGGGTGATTAAACTTTTCATTTGGTTATTAAGTGATAGACATCTTGCTGAACCCAAGCATGCTGCAACAAGCACAGGAAGAGTGTTTATTTAAAGCAGACACAAAAGATTGCACAAAGAGACCCTTAAACAAAACACAAATGTCAGCAAAACGAAACAAAGTAATCATGCACAATTTAAGACTGATAGAGGCAGGCAGTAAATTGGTGACAGTTCCTGAATAATCCTTTAGAAAAGAGTCACCCTGGTGAGTTGGGAAATCTGTTTGTTTGTTGTCGTTTCTTATCTTTTCCCTACAGGAAATGTAGGAAACTTCCACATTAAACATTAAACCACCATTCCTGGTGCGTTCACCAGGACCGGCCTGAAAGTGGTGTGTTGACAGGTGGGCAGCACAGGGCTCAGGTGTGTGCTCCTGGAGGTTTCAGACTAAAGAGGTGCAGCCCAGCTGGAGGCTGGAGTCATGCAGCGAGGATCCTGACCGGCTTTGCCTTCTTCCCTGCGGGTTCGTGCTGCGGGTGCCTGAGCTGGCTCAGGTGTTCCAGTGCCGTGTTTCAGGCTGCCCGTCAGCAAGGGCTGCCAGGCCACCGAGAAGTGGGGGGATGGCCGAGACACTCAGCTTGCGCTGGAGCTGTGTGCTGCCGTGGTTATGCTACAGAGATCTTTGTCCTGGGCTGCCACGAGCACAGGACTTGTAGGGACCTTGCGGAGTCACTGCAAGAGTGGGAACCAGATCCTAGCCAGGACTCCGCCCTTCCCTTCCTGTATAGGAAAATCCCCCAACCTTTCTGTGACTCAGGCTTTGTCCTAGGTGAGCGAGCGATGGCATTCATCACGAGACCCGGGGGTTAGAAACACTATGCAAATATCCAATTCTTTTCTTTTGTTTTTGTTGGGGGGGCAGTTTGGACCTGGGAAAAGCCACATAGCTGGTGATTACTCTGTAATCAATTCTTCTCTGTTCTGAACAAAACAGTAGTCAGCTTCTTGAATATTATCCAGCTTCCCTCTTCCTGCCAGTCTCAGCGTCTATTCTTCTCTCCAGAGCCCTTGGCACAGCATTTAACCACATCAGAGTTTCACCAGTTGCAACATGCAGCTCCTCTTGAGTTGGAGTGAGAGAGGCTCCAAGGATGTGGCAGGGAGGGAGAGAGTAGTCACTGCAGAAGACAGAAAACTAGTAATAAAACAATACACAAAACACCTTTATTTTTTTAAAAATTTTATTAAGAAAATAGAGGAAAATGGATGGAAGGAGGTAAAGGAATAGAGATTGAGAGAGATAGTTATGACAGTTGTTCCAAGATACAGTTTAGAACAATTAATGAGGAATAGAAAAGAGGCTTCAAAGACTATTTTTGGTCAAATAAGTCTTTGAAGGGTCATCACCACTAAGGAGCTGGGAATCAGAAATTGATTGGAACATTAAGACCACTGAGAAATCTGCTGGGCTGTCATCACATCAGCCTCCTGTCTAAAAAAACAACTCATCTTGAGCTCATTCTGTCTGGATGGAAAAAAATAAGTCTTTCAGATGATTATCAAGACTTTTTCTTGTGTGTTAACCTAAGGCCTATCTTCTTTTGTGTTTCCATTGCCAAATTGCAGCTCCAAAAAGCAGCTGACGTGGAAGAATAGCAGCTATGTTGGATCGTACTGACACTGAATTTCATAAAGCAAGATGAAGGCAGTAATCGGTGTGTTTTCTTGTTCTGCTCTAGAAATAATTGTACAGCTGTCAAGTTCTCAGCCAGGAAAACAGATCCAGGACACTGCAGCAGTGAGCATGTACTGGCCAGTACAACAGCTGTCAAATTCTCAGAAAACAAACCCACACAGTGCAGCAGTAGATCTCAGTAGACCAAGATAACTCAATTTCCATGTGCACCTTTGTATTTTCTGCTGCCTTTAAAACATCTGCTCCTGTTTCATTGATCAGTAGAAGTGGCTGATAAGTGTTTTTCATGTATAGGCACGGAGTTGCTCCGTGTAACCTGTTTAACAACAGGAAGGTGTCTGTAATGGCACCAATGATCCATATAATCTAACTTTCAATGGACCATTCTCGTAGTCTTTTAATATTGGCATTTTTAATTAAATGTCTTCTTTTTTCAAGTCAGTGACTAAATTGCAATTGTGGAGTAGGTACTGTTGTAACAAGCGCTGAAAACTGATCAAAACAAAAGGTTGGAAATAGCTGCACACACAAACTCTTTGGTTCCAGAGCTTTAAATCAAATTAAATGGAGGATCAAATTTTTCAGTCACTAAATTCAGTGAAAAGCTCTGAGTGACCTGTGCTGCTGTATAGATTTTAGAATCATTAAGAAGTCTAATTTTCCTAACACAGTACCTTTTCTTTCATTATGCAGTACCACAGCTAGCAGCATTTTTCTTGACTTGACCTACAATGACCGGAGTTTTATTTATTGTTCCTATGACACTGTAGCTGCATGTTTTGTCTTACTCTTTGGAATACTTGGTCACTTTGAGCATTTGAAAACTATGATTTTGAAGCAGTGAAGTGTTTACTTTTGCATTATGACTATGATACTTACATACTTTACAAACTTCGTTTTGATATAGCTCAGAAGAAGGCGAGGTTTCTTTTTATGGCTAAGCTTGCAGGTTCCCCTTATATGTAGCAATAAAAATATTCCACGTTTCATACCACATGGGATCCTGTGGTTTGTAATGAGTAGCCAGCTCAGTGTTTCATTGAGCTGCTTCCTAAGAAAATTTTGCATTTGACAAAAAATTTTACCAAGCAGTTTAAAATGAAAATAGCAACAAACTGTAAATTCTTTTCCAGATAAAGAAGCTTGTGTGATAGAATGCATTTAATTTTTTTGGAGGCTAGCAGTATCAAAGAGCCCTGGTTGCTGGCCAGAAGCCTCAGTGCCAGGTGCTGTACAAGATCAAGTGAGGATGTGGCAATAGGCAGACACGAGCTACAGGTGGGGAATGGAAGGACTCGGGAAAGCTGTGTCAGGCTGTACAGCAAGCAAGGCTGGCAGCTTGTCAGCTGTTTAACCGTGGTGAAATTGCACATCTTTCAATACTAAGGCTATAAGGATGGGAGCTAGTTGGTTCTTAAATACATAGGTTGTGTAATATATGGGTATTACTCATCTTTCAAATATACTTAAATCAGGGATTGAAATATATAGTAGGAACAAAATTCATTACCAGACTAGAAGACAAAACCCATGAAGATGGGAGGTTTCTGTGGATGCCGGTTGGCAGTCGTTTAGGATGAACTCTGAACCAGCTTTTGCTGCACGTGGTAAAGTCCCAGTGCTTGCAGTTTAATGAACAGCTGGTTAGTGTGCTGTCAGGTCTTTATAGTACTTAGTATAGAGCCTATTCTGAGCTGCAAAACAAGGAACACCACTTGTAGGTGTACGGCAGGCTAGACTTTCTGTCAGATGGTGGCAAGAATGTGGCTCCTCAGGTCTTGCTGGAGACTTCAGCTAAATTCAGGCCACGGAGTATCTGAAACTGCTGGGATCCTGTTATGCCAGACCCAGTCAGATTCCCTGTTCTCTTTTGTGTCTCAATGGATGGAAACAGATTTTTATCAAAATAAACCTCATGAAACTATCCAGCTGCTAAAGAGAAATTAAAAAAGCATAGGAAGCTATGATGCTGTGATCACTATCTTTACTAGGTCATTTACTGAGTCCACACCTGAAATTCTGAGAGTCAAATGCATTTTTTGTAACTCATTTCGGTGGATTTTAGCTCAGACTCTGCCATAGGTTTCAAACTGTCTGCTTTTATTAGGTTAGTCTTCCTGCCTATGAAGTAATTGAAAGAGGTTACTGAGGCTATGAAATACTAACTAATCTAACTTTTTGAACTATGAATATTTTAGCATAACAAATTATGGTTTCCAGTTCAGTTTAGAAGAAAGTTAGTAGCAGCAGTCAAATTTCAGGCAATGTGCATGAACAAGTTGCGTAACAAACCCCTCAGTAATTCTGTCTATACGTGGACTTGAGTTGATGGCAGTATTTGTTGTGTGCAGTTCGGGTAAAGCAGGACAAGGCTTTCTGAAATTCTAAAATAAAACGGTAATAAAATGCTAAAAATGTAATTGTTCTATTTTAAAATTCAAAGCATTCTAAAAATGTGGGTAAAATTAATTATTGCTGCAGTAGGTATTGCATGTTGGATCACTTGAGACGAAAGTGATACTGGTTAGTGCAGCTCTTTTGTCAAAGGAAGAATTGCCCAACTCCTTTGTTGAGTTGTAACACCTGAGTATGCTTGATCCAGCTTAATTATCTCTTTAGTCAAATTAAAAGCTTTACAGCTGGTTTATTTGGCTTGGGCTTGTGATGTAAGTTTTGCAGTAATACCCTGTGATGTTACTTAATGCATTAGATGTTTTTTTAAATGGAAAAATCAGGGCTTAGAAAATATCGCTTAGACCTTTTATAAGATTTTCATTTGAACGAGAGGATAATGTCCTTCTCTATTCATTCTTAAACGTTTTAGGGGGGAGCTTTCCTACCTGGTGTTGGTTCAACATCTGTGTCATTTATTGAAAAGATGCAAAATCTAGTCAGTGACAGTACAACAGTGAGACCGAGAAACCATCAATTTCGTGTTTAATAAGCAACACCTTATTTTAGAGAGAAATATTATATTAGTGAAATTTGTTTTATATACTTCACTCTGTTCCAAGAGTACTTTAAAGGAGCCCAGATCCTTACATAAGAGATCCTCTGTGTGAATTTTAAGAGAGTATTTTCTATGTAAAATGCTCTTAAATTTATGGGCAGTATTATGCTCTTGCAACTGCTTGGTTCTGAAGGACAAAGTCACTCTGGCATTGCTGAGGTCATTCTTCTGAAACAGAAAATGCCACGGTAGATACTGATAGGAACTTCTTGCTTACATGATTGCACAAGCTGCTTCTCAGGAAAAGGGCCCTGCAAAGAACTTGCAGCTGGGACAAAGAAAAGGAAAGTGTTAGAGCGCGAGGGGTTGCAGATAAAACACAAATGTGATCATGGATAAGGAAATGCAGGTCCTGTCTGCTACCTCATTTACAGGGAAGTAGAGTTTTGTGGGTGTTTCAGTAGAAGTCTGATATTTGTGCACAAGTTTAAATTAATTCTCTAAATAATTTTAGCCAAGAACTTTGGACTTTAGTGGAGCAGTTCCTCTAATTTTTAACCTGCCTAAGGGACAGACTAGAGCTAGCTGGAAACTTTCTGCCAAAACAGTTTTCCATCAGAAAAGGCAGATTCATTGATACCAGAATATTTTGCAAAACCATCATTTTTTAGTGCCTTTCTACAAAGACATAGGATGGGTTCTGACAGGCTTCATGCCTGATTTCATGGCTCCTGGCGAGCTGTGAGGTCTGTGGCTCTGGGATAGCCTTGACATGCTGGGTGCCTCTGGAGATCCCTGAAGACCTGGCATATACCACGGGTGCTTTGAGGGCTTCTGGGCAGCATGCCACACAACTGGAAGTGTAGGAGCCGTGATTCCCAAGCTCTGTGATTTCCTGCTCTCTTATGGCTCACAGGGCTTTGAAGCCCTTGTCGGTTCATTCGGGCTGATGGGGCAGGGGGCAGCCAGGAGCACTTGGTGACATTGCTGAGCCAGGAGTCTTGGAGCCGGGGAGCTGTGCTTTCAGGCTTGACTGTGCTCTGAAATGATGTAAATGAAGCGCTGATTATTTCTAACAAATTGCTTTAAAAGTTCTCTTCTGTGGGAAATGTCAGTATCTGTATTGCACAGGGGAGTGCACTGCCTGTCTTCCCTGCCACCTGCTTGGGGAATTACCTGTGGACAGGATGGCAACCACCTTGTGTCTCCCAGAGCTTAGGTGGCATCGGGGCTGTACTGCAGGTACTTGGGGCCAAAACTGCTCAGGGCAGCTGCAGGCGGTGCCTCAGACCAGAGTTGGTGTATCGCTGCACTGACAGTGAAATGGCAAGTGTATTCATAATGTTTTGGTTTCACAAGGAAGTCTTTATGTGGGAGTAGAGCGCATATATTACCTGCGTGTGTACAAACAAGCAAAAGTTAGACACGTATTTATCTATATAAATGTCACTTTCTGAGCAATATAGGGTCTGCAGATCCTTCAGGCAGATGTCAACATCAGACGAGTTGAGATGGTTTCTTTGTTATGTATTGCAAGTGTTCCTGATACACTCCTGTTGTCAAGAGGAATGGTTATGATGTGGGTTCTGGTGAGGTCTCTCTGAAAACCTCAGTATGTGTAGGAACATAAATAGTTGTGTTGTCTTAGATGCTGTGGAATGCTGTAAAGCCATAGGCTCGGGCTCACTGAAGGACAGGGGTTAATTTCAGTAGTTGAAGGCCCTTGAGACTCCTGGAGGGCAAAACAAGCATTTGATCTGTGTTGTGAGTCTGTGTGTGTGTGTCTCTGTATGGGTGTATGCTTTAGAATGGCATTTGGTTTTACAATGCAAAATTGCAGGCACATGTAAGTGGCCATAGGGGGAGACTTCCAAAAATAAAAATGCCAGCAAAGTTATCCCATGCTTGCTGACTTCTGGATCGTGGTTCATCAGTGAAAGTTAAATTTCTAGATGCCGTTTGGTGCCTTTGGCAGTCTCCCTACAGATTTCTAGCAGTTCACATTTTTATGTTTGCTGAAAGTGCTCAAGGGTTTGCTTGTTTCTCCTTATGTGAAATCACTGAAGTTGGAGATGCAGAGGAAATATAGGGAAAGAGTCGAATGTTGATTGCTTCTGAGAATTATTTCCACACTGCCTTTCTGGAGGTTCAGTGTGTATTCGATGCAGTGCAGTGGCATGACGGACTGGTAAATACCGCTTACCGAGCCCATCATTCATTGCAGAAGAGGACCTGGACCATGCAAATTGGATGATGCTGTGTTTGAGAACCAGACAGCCCATAATTTTAATCTGTTAAAAAGGATTATGAATGACATCGATGAAATACAGTGTCAGTTCTTTGCAAGATGCCTTTTCTCTGCAACAGCATCTGGAAGCACAGCCCAGCAGCAGCACTGAACGCCCACTCAGAGGCCTCCACCAACTTTGATCTCCTTTCAGGACTAAGCCTAAAACAATGTCCCATTGGAAACCAAAGAGGTAGAACCACTTTGCCACGCAGAGGGTTGAACCTTCCCACACATGTGTTTATTAATGTGAACAAGCTAATGCAGCTCTATTAACATCATAATGTTCAGCAGCCTTTAAGCTGCCAACAAACTTGTTTGAAGACAGTCCAGTGCTCCCTGGACACACTCGACTCGCTGTTCCTTTTTGTAGCAAAGTCACTGTTATGATGTTAGAAGAAGATATTCAGTAGTTTCTACTTTAATTGATAGGTTTTTTTCATAATTAACATGTGATTTCCTTATAAATCGGTAGGGAGAAAATTCTGTTCAAAGTCACCACTTTCTCCTGACCAAAGTGAGTCCACTGCTCGGGAATATATAAGGATCACTGTTTTTCCAATAAGCAGTCTTGATAAGACACATTAAAGACTGCTTCCAGGCTGTGTAGTGTTAGATTAGCTTCCTTTTGGAAAGAGCCAAACCTAAGCTGTGCATGCATGGGACTAGATTAACCAAAATCTGTCTTGCGGAATCTGAGGAAACACTTGAAGCATAAGTATTGAGTGCATCTGGCAATGATGCTCCTTTCTCAGTTTCTTGTCATCTGTACCTTTAAAACTACCAGATACTTGTGTTTGAAGTCAGACTGAAAAGAAAAAAAAAAAAAAAAGAAGAAAAAAATACTTGAATAAAAAGCAGAGTCCCAGTTCCCTAGTTTTTCCCTTAATATTTCTTCTATTCCCTAAACTGTACTCTGGGCTTGTGGGCTCACCATCTGAAAGTGGAGTGTTTCTAATGCCAGCAGTACCCAAGTCAGTGTCACAGAAATTGATGTGAGCTCTGTATCACTGTGATACTCTCCTGTCCCTCGCAGGGATTTGGGGATAGACAGTTATTAAGTGTGACTAGGAATTGAAATTTAAGGAGTGATCAGTTCAATGGCTACTTCTTGCTCAAGGCATGGTATGTAGTTGGTTGACCTAGGCAAAGAAAAAGCAAAAAATCACCCTGACAGCATGTGATATATCAAAGTACGGAATTTCTATGATTACTACATCCTCTCCAAAAGCTCTTTGTTAATTAAAAGATATGCTTCCACTGCCAATCTGTTGTATTAATAGTCTAATCCTAACCATAAATAGACCTTTTCAAATTAATTCAATTAGCTATGAATATAGTGACTACTCCATCACCACATTTAAGATCCTTTCTTGCAAACCCTACCTCCCGTACATATGTCATTCCAATCCGTGTGACTGCTGAACATGAGTAAGCCTTACGTGCATAAGGGAAATTTTTCTGGGTAAGACCTGTAGCTGTGTTTGACTGGGAGGTATTGCCAAGATTTCAAAGCGTGGAGTACTAGTAGGACACCAAATACATACAGATAACTTGTTTCCAAAAATAACTGTTGTGGGTGTTTCGGTTGAAGGGAACACTAGTAAATATGACCTCAGGGAACTGATATCTATTTTTACAGGGATTACTGTAGCAGAAATCAAGCACTGTTTCTCTATGGCACAGAGAAACATCTACAGCTGCCTGCTTCTTAGATGCATAATTTTCCGTTCATGTGAGCATTTTATGCTTTTTTACAATTGCATGATTTTCAACTTTATTGTAACTTCTGGGTCATGTAACTTTAACCATACTCAGACTGAGAGATCCTCATGCAGCCTCTTCCAGCTGACAGTCCTGAGGCTGGGTCGTGGCACACTTAACCAGCCCAGTGGAGCCTCTCTGGAGGTGCTGCAGACCTAAGCTGACAAGGCACAGCAAGGGAGTGAGAAGACGTGTTCATATGACTGCGTTTTGTGGAACAGACAGAGGAACAGCTACATTGTGCAATCTCTGGGAAGACTGATCAGCCGTGCCCAGGCAGGAGCACCATGTTAGCATGTCTGTTGTTTTTAGGATCTAAGATAGCTGTGAATGAGTTATGTGGCGATTGAGTCATGTTTCTCTGCTTGGCCCCACCTTGTGCTGTGCAGACACGCCTGGGAGAGGAAGAGCTGCCTGCTCCACGTCACACAGCGTGGCTCTACCTGCAGGAGCACCTGGCTGTCCTGTTCAGCCAGAGCTGCACTTGCTCAACCTCTCGTCTCCATCAGTACCTCGCTGCAGTTTGTCACAACCAACGTGTGGCGAGCACTCCCCTGAACTTGCCTTCTGTTGGAACCTAGAATGGTGTTTAAATATGTGAATATTCCTTGTGTCCGAGATAAGTTATTGAAACAACTTGTGAAGGGGATTACCCAGGTTGTTCCTGTTTCTCTGGTGTACCTTGCTGTGCTCTTTGTAATGGCTCCGTTTTTAATATTGCATAACTTCCAAGACCAATGAGAAAAAAACCCAGCAAAATGCATCTTCAAACACAAGCTGCATTATTTCTGGATTTGGCAAATCAGAGTCTTATTCTGCAATCAGATGGTAAGGCTAAGTGAGCATAGAGATTTAAGAGCAGGGAACAAATAGCATTGTGGCAGACGCTTCAGCGAGAGACATAAAAGTTCAAGTATTATCAGCACTGCCTTATCTGCAGCACAGCGTGCCAGCAGCCCAATTGCTAGGTTATTTCTGATGGATACGTGTCATGTATTGCATCATTTTAATTGCTAGTACTCAGGTGTCTGTACTTGCTTTCCAAGAGGCCAGCATCAGAGCCAGCTCTGGGCCTTGGAAGAACAGGCCACTGCCTAATTCATCAGCCTGTAGCTGCCTGTCAGGTCTGCCTGGGGATGGGGAGACGATGGTCGGCTGTTTTGGCTTGTGCAGCCCTTCCTGCCTGTGCGGGGAGGGGATGGAAGGAGTGGTGCGGTGAGGAGCAGTTTTACTGCACCAAGAACTGCTGCTCTCTGTAGCAGCTGCCATCATCTTCCACCTCAGCTTCCCTTTGGGGCTGTTCTGCAGCCCCTGGTCCTTCCTCTTCCACCACTTCTGCTCTGGAAGGTGAGGGGCCTCGTTGCTTTCTCTCATCCCCAGTGACCCAACGAAGGTGGGTGTGGAGGTCTTGCCTGTCTGAGAACCCTTATCAAGACAGTGTGTCTTCTGAACAAAAATGTTTTTCACGGTTTTGTTGTTCCTTTAGAAGGTGCTTTCTGCTGGCTTGTCTATAGCAGTTAACTTTGACTTGTAATTGCGAATGAATGTCCAGTCACTCTGAGTAAAATTGCTTACTGGGGCAGTCTTCTGTCATTAAACCAGGACTGAGGCTGTATTTGAAACAACTAGACATACTGGTGAAAAAGCACACTACTGGCAATTAGCAATTAGAATAAGAGGCACTGACTTCCTTTTAGGAGCCTTAATACCAAAGCAAGGGGATTTTCTTGCATCCGTATCTTCTCACCATTTTTAGTTGAATTCTGTGCTTAAAGAGTTCATTTTGTTTTCTTTCATCTGGATATTTTACTTTTAGCAAGAAGTATACAAAAGTAGGGAGGTCACGTTTGCTGTAACACCACTGACAGAACTGGGTTTTCCAGGAATAAATGCTTAGAATTAATTTTATTTCTGGGTGGGAATAATGACACCTCCACATTTTGCTCTGGGCAAATTATTAACTATTTCCCCTGGAATTACTAAACATGGTGTGGTGGGTTAACATGTCCAGCTGCCCACACCCCCACAGCCCCCAACTCACTCCCCTCCTCAATAATAAGATGTAAAGTCTTGTGGGTGAGATAAAGCCAGGGAGATCACATCCAATTACCCTCACAGGCAGAACATGCTTGACTTGGGGAAAATTAATTTCATCCATTGCCAATTAAAATAGAGTTGGTTGGTGAGAAACTAACCCCCATGGGCTGCAGTCTCTCAGGGTACACCTGCTCCTGTGTGGGCTCCTCAGGGGTGCAGGGGGATCCCTGCTCCAGTACCTGGAGCATCTCCTCCCTTGGCCCCAGAGCAGGCAGGGCTGCTCCTGACACCCACTGCCTGTGGGGCTCTGCCTGCTCTTAAACACGTTCCACAGAGGCTGCAGCAGCTGCTTTGGGGACTTGGCCATACCCCACAGTGGGAACAGGGCAGGTGTGCCCTGCCAGGGCAGCCCCATCCTCCCCTCCTGGGGGTCCCTGCAGTCCCCCTGCTGCTGGAACCTGGAGAAGGACACCCAAAACATGAGAATGCTGGAGAATTGTGGCCAGAATTGCTGAATGTCAAACTCTAGAGGCACGGGGTTGTTAACTAAGTTTGGGCTGGGGACTCCTGCTCACATCTGGTCCTCGTGACTGCTGTTCTCCTCCCAGTACAGCTGCTGGTACCAGCTGAGTGCAGTACAGGGAGCTAAGGGAAGGACGGGCTGACCAAAGGGTGGTAGGGCAGCAGCAGAGACTCCAGGTGCGACATGCCCAGCCTCTAGGGGAATATCCTTTTGGCAGACAGGTTCTCACCGTGCAGGCTTTTAGCAAGTCTCCCTTGTCTCTGTGAGTGTGAACACGCTGATGTGAGAATATATGACCCAGCTTTTTAGTCTTACTAAAGGCTCTTAAACGCACTCTGCAGAAAATAAGGTGGCCCAATGTCAGTGACCTTCATGCTGAAGACAGGATTTCCCAGTTTTGAGGTAATTACCCTGTTCTGGAAGCTCCTGAGGGGTTTATGAGTGTTCAGAGAGGTTCTGCACAGCCACTGCAGTTAATTTCTTTGAGATTTGAAGCAATACCTGGAGTGATCTGAACATACGCTCTCCTTTGCTGTATAGGTTCTTTCAAATAAATATCTACATCTTATTGCAGACTGTTCAGCCTTAGGTCCTACTCCTGGGTCCTCTTTTGAAATTTTGAACCCCACTGTGGAGTGCGATAGGAGATCTTATACTTTCCTCTGCAGCTTGTGAACCCCTTCTTGCTATAGACCCAGCCCTGAGAAGCCAGAGGCTGTGAGGAAGCACACCAAAGAGGGCTTTGGGAATTTCTGCTTTTTTATTAAAAACTTGCTGGTTGGGATGCAGCAAAATCTTCAGTCAGAAGCAGAGAGGGTTGGAGTGCGCAGCAGATCAGCAAGGCAGCTTTCTGTCAAACGTGGGACCTTAGTCCAGCAGTCAGATGTCACCACTGGCGCTGGTGGAACAGCCCTCCTGGCAGCAAGTCCAGCTTGCCTTTGTTGAGCTTGTGAGTGCCAAAGTCAGCAATAAACGTGTCAGTAGGCATAGAGCTTGCTCTGGGTGGACTGATGGTCACTCCCTGGCTGGAGGTGAGCCACGCTGACGTGTGCTCATTGCCCAACACCGCTTGGAGAAAGCAGCTACAAAGCTCACGGTTCTGAACGCTGCAAGGTGCTTGTAAACATCCTGAGTGTGATGACAGCGAAGAGTGTTTCAGTATGCTGGTTTCTGCTCTGGTTCTGAAACACTGGCTGAGCACCCCAAGGGGTACTGAGGGCATAATGCAGTCATTGCCCTCCTGTTTCTGTGCCTCATTTTTTTGCTGCATTGGGTTTATCAAAACCTGGTTTTGTCAAGTGCAGCAAAAGTCCACACCTTTATTTCCACAGTGGAGTTCAGTAGGAAAGAGTGCTATAGATCAGGAACCCTGCTTTACAGCACCAGAATGTACAAAACATGTGGCGTAGAGAATATTTGCATGTTAAAGTGGCTGAGAAAGATTCCTCATCAGGATCCTTACTCTTTCTTTTGCCTCCCTGTCGTATCAGAATTATATCTTGCTTGCTTAGGTTTAATTCTATTGTGTCATTTTCTTACAATCTTCTATCTCTTCTTTTCCTACCTCACATATTTTGTTTTTTATAACTGAAGTGTTGCCCTCACCTGAATATGCGTGCCCTTGCTTGACATTTTTGAACTTGGAAAAGGAACCTGTATCCTGCAAAGGCAAAACACTGGGATGCTGCGAATCGTCATTGCTGTTCCCTACCTTACATGGGTTGTAAGATGAGTTTTAAGGTGGTACTTTCACCGCTGTGGGTGCATGGCCTGTTCTCAGTTCTGACACAGACATCCATGAGAACAAGTCATTCACGGTCACATTCTTGAAAGAGCTCTCTGCTTTTTCTTTAGCCGCTTAAATGTGGTAGCTTTCTGTATCCAACAACCACAATAGAAGCTTTAAATCCTTTTGAAAATTTTCTTTTTAGTACTTCCCTTTTTCATGGGGGCATTATGAGGCAGCTGGAAGTGATTGCTACAATAATTATGAACTAATATAAATGATGGCATCTTCAAGTCCTCAAATAAATTTATACAGTTCAGCAAGGTTCCTTCTCACAGCCATTCACTGTGAGAGTATTCAAACTTAAATGACTTAAGATGTTACAAAGGCAGTGCAAAAAGCAGCATTTTGCAAAACAGGAAGTAGAGCAGAACAATTACTATTTAATGATACCGGAATTGGAAAACATATGATGAAGCAGGAGTGTCAAGTTTACTGTGCAGCTTGCTACTAGGGCAGGATGCTTTTTGGCAGAGTTTACCCTATTTCTGTTTTTCTGCTTATACATCTACCCTGGCGATATGCAAGGATTCCGGTAAAAGCTAATCCAATTCTTGGAATCCCCCATCTCTCCCCCCTTCACCAATCTGAGGCTCGTTCACGGCACTGCTTCAGCTTTTCCGCTTCAAGGCCGGCAGGACGGCTCTCCCGGCTCTCCCGGCTCTCCCGGCGGAGCAGAACGCTGCAGCCCTTGCGGGCTCGGCCCCGCTTGGGATGGTCCTCATTAGGTGAAATAACCCAGAGGTTGTTGCTGCCTCGCAGCGTGTCCTCTGACAACACATCCTTTACTTAAGCAGACTTGATTAAGAATGGGTTTTATTGCTTTGAAGATCATTATACCAAATATCAGTCAAGCCAATATAAAAATTTCTTAGCACAATTTTTGACTGGAAAGACAGCACAGGACCCCAACTTCCCCAAGACTAAAATATCTTTATGTATTTGTCAATAACCTCATCCAAGCTGACATCAAGAGTAGCTCCATGTGAATCATGCACAATCTCCTTTTTTCTTGTATTTTCTCTCCCTGTAGCCTAAAAAACAAATTTAAATTTTGCCAGCAGTGAGGTATGTTACAGCAAGCATTTTATTTAGAGGCTGCTCATTTCCATGGCAGTTTTGAAACATCAAATCTATTTTAAAATCCTTCTGCATATACTAGGTTATATGATCTGTGTTTGTCTATGCTTACTGTCCATTTGCTTGGGGCATTTACATGGAAAGAAAATTTCTGTTTCTTAACTGCATCTGTATCATCTTCCAATCCCTTACCTAAAGTTGTAGTCCCTTGCATATGACATTGCAGCTGGGTGTGCAGATGACATCTCCAGCAGAGGCTTGGCTTCAATTGGGGAATCAATGCCATGAGCAGATGAGGTCTTGGAAGACAGTTATTCAGCTTGAATGGGAATTTTTATAATGAAGATTGACAGATGAGAAAATACAGAGATTTAGGGTATGTGGTATAAGAGCCAAAAAATTCTATTTACAGGTGAAGTGTACCGTGATTACTCATTCCGTCTTGAAACCTTCTGTAGGTTAAAAAATGCTCTTAATTCAAACTGAAATGGATTTTGAATACTTTAAGTATGCTAAGTTGTTCAGGCAAGTACTTAACAGTAATGTTCCTGCACTGACAACTGCCCTCCCTAATTAACAGTGCAGGTAATGCGACCACTGTGATTTCTCCCTGCTGGATGGTCAGTGGTTTTGGCTCTTTTGCCTCTTTGTTGCAGCTTTCCTTTACTGGATCTTTTCCCATTTTTATTTTAATCTGAGTTCTTGTAGCTCTGCGGTTTACCTGAATAGTATTTTGTAGTCCAGATTTTTACAAAATTACTATAGAAGTTCAGAATCTTTAAAAACCACAGCCTGCTTAGGTCTGGTGGAAGCCTTGGGGGGAAAAAAAGGTTTTGTCAGGTTTATTTTCAGGAGACCAAAGACTTGCTGTGAACATTATTGTGGGATTGAAATGTAAATGTCCATTTCTTCTCTATAATCCCTTGCAAGAAATTGAACTGTCCTTTACGTTAACTTTTGCCTGGGTATATGCTTGGGAATTTATCAGCTTTTGGGACAGAATTGCCTTTAGCTTCAATCAGAATATCTCACTGATACCAGATCTTCCATAATTCTGGCAGTGAAAGACACCCACCTCCACAAAGAAGCAGATTTTTCTTCATTGTCACCAAGCTCAGCGACTGTCTCTTGTTTACTGAGGAGAGAAGCCAGACTCGCTAAAAATGTTGTGATATTTAGCAACATTAGTTGTAGTCGCTACCTCACCCTGCTGCTTTGCTTGCTGCCTTTGCTCACTGACAAATGACAGAGTAGTACAAGCAATATGTAACTCGCCTCCATTTGTTTTGATAAGGGTGTGATTTTTATTTTTTTTGCAGTACAATGCAAACAAAGAAGAGGAGGGTCAGTGCAATTGAGTAATCTGGTACAAGCTCACCTGCTTGGTTCTGAACCAAAGTTCAGTTTCATGTTTTAAACTGGTGATGCAACCTTGTTTTAAAGATCAAGTAGAGATGATTTGTCACTTCGGTAGTGACGCCTGCCATCCTGGCTTATGCTGCTCTGCTGTTCCCCTTTCTTGTGAGAGGAGCTTGTGCTAGTTGTGAAAATGAACTGAGTCACCATTGTCAGGGCATGATCAGGTTTTTATTCACTTATTTTCTGTAGAGCTGGCTGCAACTGGATGTTCTAAACGTAAGCTCTGTTTCGAATATCAGAAATACAGACAACAAAACAAAGCTCCAAGCCATGGTAAGATCCAAGAGGCATCTTCACAGTCCTCATGAAGCCTTAATTCACAACAACAGCAACAACAACAAGCCGTATTAAATTTGTTCAAGACATTGGGCAGATCTTCATAAGACTGTTAGTTGAGCAAAAAATTTAGACATTTTTATCTTTACTGGACTGTGTAAAGAGCCCTCCAGAGAGAGCTTTTGTAGAAGGAGGGGATGTGCTAAAAGGGCAGGTGTTGGTATGCCTGATTGTCTTTTGCAAAAGCGATGGGTCTGTCACCCAAATGAGGAGTTATGCTGAGGCTCAGGGTTAGGGTGGCAGGGATAATTTTATCCATCAAGGCACAGAATTCAGCAAAACTGATGTTAGTGAAACCAATGTCTCCTCTTGACTACTGTTCTATGGTCAATCCCACTTCTGAACTGAAAATTTTGGGATTTTTTTTTTAGCATTTCTGTTAGGGACTTAGATATTGAAATGGTCAAGAATCCAGCTTATTATTTTTTGCGGTTCTGGAAGAGCCTGTTGTCAACAGGGCTCTAAACCACCTAGATTGTTTTGAAGGTTTGGAACTGTGGTGCTGAAGGTGTCTCAAAATAATGAACAGTGCCTTATATTTTACTCCAAGGATTGATTGTTCTGGCCTGAATTAATGTTTGCTTTGATTTTGGGTCAATTTTTTACCCAAATTGACTCAGTCTTGGAAAATTGTGATTCAAGATTCCACAGTGGTGGTTCAAGATTTTTAAACCTTGGTACAGAAATTTTGAAGGTTAAGGCTCAAGTTTCTTTTTTCTGGGTTCTGGAGACTAGAGAGAAATGGGAGTTGACTGGTGCAGGTAAGTGCTGATGAGTTTGGGGAGTAGTTCCCTGGGTATATCTGAGGAGTTGTCCATTTCTTTGATTTTTTTTCACCAAGCTGGCTGACGAGGTAAAAATGTCAGCTTCTCTGTATCCAATCTAAGGACTCTGCTATGCTCATTCCTGTCTGATCAGATGATCTCTACCCCGAGGAAAGAGCGAGGAACCAAATGACAGCTGCAGCTTTTCAAAGTCATAAAAGAGGGAAATATTGTGTGTATGTATTTATTTATTTATTTTCTCTTCTTATTCTGTATTTTATGCTGAGGCTATGAAGACTATTGAACTTTTTTTTTGAGCCCTTAAGGTATATCCAATGTCACTCAGACATCAAAGCTCCAGAGCTGAAATGGAAAGAGAACAACCAAATTGCATTTAAAGGTTAATAAAATAATGCTTGTGTTTTCTGTTGTCACGGAATACTAAAAAGAAAAACATTACCTTCATGTTTACAAAGGTGAACAAAAAATAGAGAAATGTGAAGTCAGCTGTGATTAGCTTAGCCTTTGTTCTAAAAATGATCCATCCTTGTGCTATATCAGAGACAGGAGGGGCTCTTGAAGCTCTGCTTTTTTGTTTTGCCAGATATGAAATGATCTCAGTGGCCACTGATAACTCTATTGTAGTTTATGTGAGTTTATTACATCTAATTGAAAACTAAAGGTTTACCCTAACATAAGAATTTCCTGTCTTTAGTCTCTTGGAATCTGGATGGCGTTTGCGTGTGTAAAGCTGAATATTACCATCCTTACACTGCACGTATTGGCTGTGCTTGTAAGGGCTGCAAGAATAAAACCAGGGAGGTTATTGCCATGGAGCAGAACTGCATGAATCTAACCAGCCCTTTGACTCATATGGCTGAGTTTAACTCTGGCATCACTTGGTCTTTGAAGTACAGATGCAGTTTTGTGGGTGTAACAGAGGAGGGAACAGAGCTTGTAACTTGGAAGCTCCACAGTGTGTGAAAACAAGTTAAAACTCCAGAAGACTTAACAGTTCTTTTAAAATTTTCCCATTTTTGGATACAGCCAAACATTTCCTTCCTACAGCTTGTCACCCTGCAGGCCAAAACCCCACAGTGCTCAGCGGAATCAGAATCCTCTGGGACTTTCAGCACTACCACTCACATTATTCATGAAACGGAGGTTACTGAAGGCTACGAGAGCAGAAGGTATTAGCAGAGTGATCAGAGCTTGTGAAGTTCACCAAATTATTTGAAATTCTTCCTGTGGTGAGGTCCGAGTGTCAGTCTGATTGACTCGGCAAGCCTCACGTCTTACTTTAACAAAGAAGAAAAAAGAAGAGAAAAGAAAAAGGCATAGCTGGGTAGTTTGGAGGTCCAGATGAATCCAGGAAGGAGGATACTGGCAAAATTTGCAATGCATTAGATGATTCTTATCTCCCAGGAGTATTATAAAGTGATCTGTTATGTGCATCTGCTCGTTCTATTTCTGATTCTTAGCCTGAGATTCCTGACACAGGAGGCAATAACCCTGCACCGTGTTAGATCGTATCATGTCACACCCAGCGGTGGCCTTGGCTGACATAACGTGACATGCTACAGTGGAAGTAACCCAACGCGAGCCAATGTATCATGTGCTTCATGCTAATCTGAAGTTATTATCTGTGAACACAGCAAAAGGCTGGGAGAGTGTGTTGTTGCATGGAACTGCCTCTGCTTCCTCAGGCACTCTGAGCTGTGAGTGTCCAAGCTAACAACCAAAACCAGCAGAGAGAAAGAAGAGGGCCACGAACTGGGCCAGTGTCTCTGTGAGAGTCAGTACTGAAGGTACCCACCAGTTTAGGATGGGTTTGCAGCTCCCTTGGCACCTCGACAGCCACAGAAGTGTGACCATGCGATGTGAGCACTGCTCTCAGTGAATTCACCCATGGGAGTCTGTGTGTAGAGAGCTGTTGGTGTACATTTTGGAGTAGATTTGCTGCAGAAGGCATTGCTCAATATACTTATTGACATAACTGTAGGTAAAGCCGTTAATGTAAATGTTTGGCCTTACAGAGTTAATCAATTTTATAACATTTCATTTGTTCATCTTCTTGCTTGATCTTTTGACCCACTGCAGAATCGTACCCAACAGTGTGTGGGTGATCTTTGTTGTTTTCCTAGGGAGACTGAGAAAGCTCTGCTGGTCATCTTGGAAAATATTTTGTAAGTTACATTCCTCTTACAACATGCCTGAAAATTAATTGCTTAAATTTAAATACTAAAAAAAATATTCAGAGCTAGAATTGTCTTGTTCCTTCGATGGTTTAGCAGTGCTCAGAGCCTGCTTCTGTTTCTCCTGTCATGTGCTCCTATAACAGGATCATGTTCTTTAATGTGATCACAGGCTGTCTGACTTCTTAGTGCCACCTTCATTCTTAATCAGCTAGCTCTAACTGACAGCGGTTATTACTCTTGACTTTTTGTTAGGCCAATATTTTCAGTCCTTGCTGCTTAAAAATTAGCTTTATAAAGCTATAATTGTGCATCTGCTTTGGTGAAAACCCTAGGCAGCCCAAGCTGGAAACATTTTAAAAACAAGCTGACAGTGTACCTAGTGGCCTAATTTGATGAATGTTGGCATGTGGATTTGCTGCAGATGATAATCAAACACCGGTTTTATTTCAAATAGGGGCAAAAAGGACTCAGGTTAAGAAAAAAAAGAAGTTTCTGGGTACACAGGATTTTTGAGTGCTGTAAATCTTGAGTGCCATAAATCAGGCTTTGGAGTACCTTAGAGCACCTAGTAAGAAAAATGGAAGCTGTATCTTCTTCCTTTGCAGGATGTGCCTTTCCTTACTCTGAGCTGCCTTTTTGATCATAGATCAGTGCTGCATTCTTGGCTCTACTGAGTTTGATTGTGCTTACATTGAAGATAACTAAAAATTCCCTTTCTCTCCAGGAGCACAGGTCTAGGCTATAGTCCAGTAGGAGTGCTTGTGGGTAAAACTTTCTTCTCTATAAACTGCAAATCCTCAAGACTTTAGTAATTAAAATTATTTTGTGAAAGCTACTTTGTCTCTAATGTCCTTTTAGTTTTCTCTATTGCTGTTAAATTAGAACCGTGGGCTGGTGATGGGAGATTTGCAAAAATTGATAGCAGAAAGAGTAGCACTGCCATTACCTAATAAGATGAAGTAAAGGATGGTAATTTGTCCTGGTCAATGTCAATATTCTAAAAAAGTAACTAAAAAGAAAGAAAATTACATGCATTTTCTCTGACACTAACGTAGACTCAGCTGTGGTGCAGACTTTCCCCCAGGTTTAGCTAGCAAGCAGTGGATGTCAGCAACAATCTGATCTGGTCCTTCACTGTGGATCATTGTGGGGCTGATCTAAAAACAGGAGAAGAGGTAAAGCAGCATAGCAACAGATTTGCAAAGAAAGTAAAGGCGTATTTAATACAGTTTTCCTGCTTTCTGTTTAAAACATTATCAGGAGCATGGGAAAATTAATTTATTTTGCTGGAATTAAGGAGATTTTGAGATTGTGAGTGGCCAGGCTTAAGAGGGTCATCAAAACACATAACAAAGCTCAATGTAAACCTTACTTGTGTTTGATGTTCCCAACTCAAAATTGGGAAGCTGTGGAGAAACCAGGTAATTCTGAACACTAATTTCCAGAGAGGAGCATCAGCCCAGACCTGAATGCAGTCAGGAATAAAAAGACATTTTATTCAAATGTCAAGATGAAGCAATGCCCTGGCAGCATTGCAAGGACAGAACTATTATGAATGAATTTTCAACTCTTTAGCACATAAATCAGCACTTAAACTAATTAAATATATATAGAGAAAATGGCTCTCGTCCTTTCTAGGCAGTGTTGCTCAGCGAAAGGGCTATCGGTTGAATAAAATACTGGAGGAAAGGCCATAAAATGGCACACAGCAGATTGTTGATGACACCTGGAGTTGCCAAAGAAGGATAGAGTGAGTCTGAGGAAGAAATTGCATTTCTGTGTACAGTAACCTCTGACCAGCCAGATAAATCACGGCTAGTTGGAAGCTATTCCAAGGCCGGAAACTCTAGGGCAGCATGCAAGGCAGAGCCACTTGAGCTGCTGTGAGATGCTTTCCATTTGGGAAAAAAGGTACAAAAAGATGAAAAACTTCCTGAGAGAAACGGGATGTTGCAGTTAAGAGAGCCAAAGTAAAAACTCAAGGGGACAGGGAAATATTACTGGTAGCTTTTCCCTCATTACTTTATTCTCTCCTTTTTGAAGTTAGTGATGCCATGTACTCTAAGACTGAGAACAGGAAGTACTGAGAGAGTTCAAGAAACTGTCCCTCTACAAGCAGTGTTAAAGGTCTAAAGAAATTAAAGCCTCTACAATTGCAAATTGTTTGTAGAACAGAATGACTTGCATGATGGATTTAGAAATTACTGTATATAGTGTCAGTAGAGCAAACAATTCACTAGAATCTTTGTCCCACAGCAAAGTCTAATAGCACATCTCACCCACCTTTGCTGTGTCCCACTGAAGTCAGCACAGCTTTGCAGACATCTGTCATGGAACTGAGTCTAGAAGAGGAATAAACACAAACATTTCTGGAAAAATGCTCCAGAAATAACATGGAACAAATGGAAGAGGCATAGAGAATGAGGATTTTCATTGCACTTCCAAATAGGGTTAGACATGTTCTCTCTCCTTTCCCCAAAACAACAAATTCTCGAAAGACTCATTAAAAACCCTCTTCCCAAATAACTGATCGTATTCTCATACTTCCCTTCCTTTATTTGCAGTTGAAAATGTCTAATAGTCATACTCTGCCCAGAGGTTCATGCCTCTGCACCCTGTAGCTCGTCGAGGTGTTTTTCATATGCAGGGATCCAGACTTGATCCCACCAGGGCATTGCTGCCATGCTTCCCTGCACTGCAAAGGTATCAAAGGATGCAGGTTCCTTTCTCTTGTACCTCTTGCGTGCACTAATATTAAAAGCACTACTTTCCAGCCAAAAGATGCTGAAGCTTAACCTCACCCCTCCTGCCCAGGCTACCTCTTTTACTGTGGTAGGAGGCAGTAGAGTGTGCTGAGGAGCAGCTGTGACAAGCTGTGCTTCAGAAGTGGATATTGCCCTGCCTTAGAGATAAGAGATATTTTCAGTTTTGTGTTGGTGTGTGCATTGTGCAAATGATAAATGTTGTCCATTTGCAGAGCATTTCCTCTGCTGAAGGATCCCAAAGCTCTTCACAAAATTGTTCATATGCAGGACTACTGAAATTCAGTTAAAGTGTTCTTGAGAAGCTCTGAAGTTGTTCTCTTAAAACCCACATAAAACCAACTTTTCAGTTTTTCAAGTCCAACTTGAAGTTGGAATTGCAAGTCTGCAGGCACTGCATTCCCTTTCAAAGAAGGGAAAAAGCAGATGGAGTTGCTTTTTGTGTGCTTAAAAACAATGAAAACTTGTCGATATTTTTCATTTAAATTTTCATGAAGAGCTAAGAAACTCTGCTGGAGGGGGCAGGAAAATGTTGTGACTTTTACTGGCAGAGAAATATTTGAGTGGTTATTGACCAAGAGCACGGTGCACAAAATGTGCTTGGGCTAAGCAGAGTGAAGATGTCTGACATATTGGCAATGCAGCACAGGGTCAGGGGGTGACAGATTAATGTTGTGTTTCACAGTCCGAGCTAATACTCACTGCGTGCTTCCGTATGCTCTTTGTTATTGCACACATTTGGAAGGACAAACCAGCTCGGGGTTAGTTAAACCTAAGCCCTGACTTTAGCACAGAAATGGCTTCTTTTGGTTTAATCAGTTAGGCAGAAGCAGAGTAAATCTAAGTAAACTCTTCTTAGACTAACTTGAGAGCACCATGTAGGAATTTGTGTTATTTTAATGAAAAACAATTAATTTTTCAAGCTGAATTCAGGGCAGCAGTGAGTGCAGGAAGGAGGCAGTCACTCCCAGCTCAGCGATTCACAGCAGCCTGTGACCGTGACCGTGTGGCCTAACCACGAGCGTGTCAAGGCCAGGCCCGTCGCTCTGGGTATGCTTGGAAAATCTCAAGGCAGGAGGAGGCAGAGATTACAAGAATTTAAAAAACAACCCATGAACCCCTTAAAAACTCCACCTCTTGGCTTGATGCTCTCCCTGGCTGGCTGCTTCTGGCCTGCTCCCTGGAACAAGTAACAAAACCGACTCTGCTTCCAGCAGCAGAGACCAGGAAACCAGCAGATACTTTTCAACCCTCCAGATACATTAAAAGAATGGGAGGTAAAGGACTGAAATGGAAAACAGATGATAGACAGAGGCTGGCGAGAGCAGGAGGAATGCAGTGCAGGCAGCCCGTTTGTCTCAGAGTAGCTGGTGTGCCTGCCCGTGGAACTGGCCAAGTCTGTCGGCAGCGCCATAAAATGATGGAATAGTAATGCCTCTCTTCTGGAAGGTGCTGAGCACTTTGGCTCCGTAGCATCACTGTGCTGTGTAGGACACAGCCCCTAGCAGTTCACATAGCTGTACAACCATGCACGGTGCAGTCCATTGTGGAGGTTTTTACGGGAGGAACCTGCAGAATGCAGAATTTCATGCCAGTCCCTGTAATGCCTGGTGAGACAGGCACGTGTGAGAAACAGCTTTGAGAGTTTGTGAAAGCAGAACGCTGCCAGAAGGCTCCATGAGTTCTGATCTACAAACTGCCCTAGTACCTGGTTGACGTTTAGTTCTAAATGGATTTCATCTGTGTTGAAACACATGCACAGATTTGTACATGTTTATATGTTTTATATCCAGAGCTCTTCTCCAGTGTAGCTCCCTGTGTTGTGCATATTTCATACATGAAGAGCTGACAATAGCAGGTTAATGATGAGAAGTTTTCTTCTGCTGGCCCCAGATCATGTTCCTTAGCAGGCACTGCAAATACATGCTAATGGCACAAAGGGAGAGCCCCCAGTGGGAATAGCCATGGGATTCAGATATCAACACTTTCACTGGCACGTTGGAAGCGATGTGGCACCTCTGACAGAAATAACATGGGTGGGTATGGATCTGCTCTTTGAGGTCCAGGCAAGTGCAAATGTGAGGAGAACACAGCGAAGAGTTTATCCAAGCTCCTTTTAAACACAAAGCAAAATGAGCAGTATTTGATTACAGCCATCTGAGAGTGTGAGATGGATGGCTGGCTGAGTTAGGAAGGCTTTGCTTTGGAAAGACACCACCTGGTTCCTCAGTAAGAATAGCTGGAGCATATTGCAGGAGCTACATAGCTGTAAGTGTGTGAAGAGGCTTGTACCCCCTTAATAACACTGTGTGTTTGTGTACTGATCCCACCCTTAAGGAGCTCGTGTGATGAGAATAAGCTGTGATGACGCTTGAAGGCCATTTTTTCTGTCAGTATAGCACTGTTTCTGTGTTGGGAGACATCATGCTGCTGCTCCAGACTGCATACCTAACTGCAATAGCAGTGCTGGTAGAGAAGCAGTCTGCAGTCCAAGCAAACAGCCAGCATGAAAAGTGGGTCTGCACTGCAGCAGGGGTGAGATCAGTCACTGGGGTGGGCTGCTGCTGCTGCTCAGGGAGCCCCACCCGTTCCACTCCAAGGCTGTAACTGTGGCTCCAGTTTCTGCGGAAAATGCACATCTCCATCCATCCCCAGTACCCAGTACACATCTCCATCCATCCATCTATCCCCACTCCTCAAAGTCCCTTGGAGAAGCTTGAATTCCCTTCTTGTGCTTGCTCTACTCAGAAACCATAATGTGCATTATCACATACTATACCTTGTTTGAATGGAGACAATTGAAAAATTGTTAAACAACATGATTTTTGTTAAAAGAAAACTGATGGAATTAGGCAAGGAAATTTTCTGTTTACTTTCAGGCTTTAGAGTAGTTGTTGACAGACAACACAGTTTAAAAAAAGAAATTAGCTTCTTCCCAGGACCTTTTATAAAGAGGCCTTGTCCAGCTCAGAATTTGGGAAATGCAGTCTATTTTCTGCAGCTTGCAGTTGAGGTCAGTCTGTCTGTGATTGCGAGTATCTCCAGACTTTGGCACTGTGCTGATTTAAGCCCTAGGGCACGCATTTAAATTGTCACATATAGTGTGTCTCATACTGACATCTTCTTCTGTAGAAGTGAAGGATAATACAGCACTTGTGCTGCAGAATAAGACACTGCTCTCTCCTCAAGCATGAAAATTGTCTGCAAATTTCAGACATGTTTTCCTTGATTGTGGCGGCTAATCAAGGCAAAACCCAAAGTTCATTTTACTAGGGGATGAACAATGCTTGGCAGTGTAGTGAATGTTAATGCAGTTAATTATTCCTAATGCTGTGTCTGTCCTCTGAAGAGTTCAATATCTCTAGACAAGGCTTTAACGATCCACGGCCACCCTGTGGTTTCACCCAGGGAATATTGCCTCTTCAGACCAGTTTGCAATCTGCTGTCCCTCAGCCTCTGCTCTCCCCTTGCTTTGTGGCATGTCACATCTGCTAGGGTGAAGTTGGGTGGGTGGTTTTAAACAGGCTTTGTTTTGTTTCAGAACTGTTATGTTTTGCTTTCTATTGTCTCTGTTTTCTTCACTCTGCCTGTAAGCTTTAGATAGTGTTTGGGCAACCTAAAAATAGAAAAAGAATCCCAAACATTTACCTACACGGGGCAATGGAAATAGTGTTTGAGGTCCCCATGGTGCTCAGCGTCGGTGGAGTCCCTAGGACATGAGATAGGAAAGCAAGCCTTAACTCGTACACTGATGGGGATAAATCACCTTCAATAACACCTGCTTGCTGATACAGTTCTATTGTAACTTAATCATTGTGATATCTTTCTCTAAGTTGTGGCTTTATTTAGATCAGCTTCATCTAGAACTTTGCGTTTGGGAAGTCTTCATTTTAAAGTTGTATGTCACTACATACAGACAACATCAGCTCTTCTCTGATGCTTAGAACTATTGCTGAGAATACTATTTTTTAAAAGTTGCCAAATAAATCAGTTGCATAACTATATTTCTTTACTTGAAAACTCTTTTCTGAAGTTTGTCACTTCCGGGATAGGTCCTGTAAATTGACAAAATTTGTTTTACCCTGAGCACACTGTCTTTGCTACAAAATTATTGGCAGACCATATTTCTTTATCTGAGAGCCTACAGGGCCACATCCTGTAATCCTTTTTGGGCCATAATTTTGCAGCTGTGTTTATTATTCTTTCTGTTTTGAAATAGCCAGTGATTGGAATTGCCTTAATTTGGGAAGTTGACTCCCTCAGTGGCTCTTGGTTTGTTGACACACAAGTGCAGTTTTGCCTTCATCAAGAGCTCCACGCTCATGGAATATCTCCATTTGTCAGTGTTCTGTTAAAAAGTACTAATTTTTTAAAAAGGAAAATCTCTAGAAGTGTCTCAGATATCCTAGAGGAGTTTTTATTGAAAGCTCTCATGCAAAACTTGGAAGTAAAAAATGTTTTCTTCATGAAGAAGCCATAGTTAAAAATTGGCTTCAAGGAATAGAGAATGATTAATGAAGCTCCTCTTCTTTAGAGCACTAATCCTTCTTGAGATTTAAATGTCTGCTATGGAAAATGTCCACAATTTGGAGTGAATGGTTTATAAAAGAAATTAGGCAACAAACAGGGCTTGAGGTTTCTGTTCACACAGAAGATAAAAAGCTTCTAGAATTAAAAATTATTATTATTTTATTTCTAAGTATTTTTCTTACTGATTTCTTGACATATGTACTGGTAATTAGGCAGTAATGATTTTCTTTCATTTGCACTGCAAATTACACCAATAATTATGCTTTTATTCACAGAATATATTTTGTTAACTGACCTTGGGTTTAGTGTGGAATACAAAATGAGAAAGAATTGTTACGTTCAGTTGATGCTTTGAGATTCCTAGGGACTTCTGCTTTTGCTAGCTTTGAATTTTAATTTTGGAGACACCAACAAAGATATACTACAGAAAGGTTTTAACTAAGTATATTACTTTGACAGAAGTCACTGGGTTCTACAATTAATTCTCACCAGTAGATCAGTGCACTGCATAAGCTGCAAGTCATTCTGACAAGATGAAACAAATGCAATCGTTAGTGAAATCCTGATAATTTGGAACAACGGGCTGTGAAACTAGGTCAGTTTGTGTCTTCTTTGAAATATTTTCCCCTCCATAGTATTTCATACTTGGCTTATCTCAATAATGCACTTGATGTCTTTGGTGGGCGATCACATGCTAATTTAAACTCATATTGTATACTGTAAATTCATTATATCATCTGTAAATTCAGAACAACGTTGAGAGATGTCTCAGCATGATGGCAAAAATCTTTAACCAGTGAATGGAACAGAAATATTTTGCTGTTGAAATATATATACTTGTTTCTAGTCTGAAGAACATAAGGGGAATCTTATTTTTGTCCTTTGAAGATAGGTGTTTTAATGACTTAGAGCTTTTTTTCCTGTCCTAGTGAAATACTGTTTTGGGCTTTTTAGGGCAGGTTACTTGGAAGAATAAGGTCTTCTTTTAGAGTGCTCATCCAAACCACTGCAGCCAAGTGTTAGGACAGCTTCCCTCAGGAGCATCCACGGTAATTTATTGGCCCCAGTCTTCCTGCTGATGTCAGGGGCAGAAGTATTGTTGACTTCGGTGAGAAAGTGCCATTCTCTTCAGATGTTGCTATCTGGATTTTGTGATATTTCTTGGAGCACATACGCAACTTCAGGTTTTTGCTACTCAACTCCGTAGCTTGTTTTCATTAGGAGACCACATAAAACGGCCGTGCCCTTCTTCATATCTTGTTTATCGTTCTCCATCCTTACCATTTCTCTGCCATAGGTTTCCTGCAGACTTTCAGAGGTGAAGAAAATGTTTATAAAGGCTTATTGTGCAGGAAGGTTTCTGATAATTGCTAGTGTGTTGTAAACTGTTTTGGAAAGTAAGAAATTATTTTTTGTTTCCTGTAAAAATGTTTGACTCAAGATTAGATGGCTGTTTTCCTGACTTACTGATGTATTCCATCTGTCTCTCTCTCTCTTTTTTTTTTTAAAGGTGTGAATTCAGTGAATATTTGCTAGGCTGGCTGCTGGTGAATAATAATAATGAGAGTGCCTGGGGTATAGTACATATTTAATTAGATAAATAATAGAAAAATATAATATTTTGAAAGTTTTAGACTTCTGTTCCTGTCTTATGTTTGCCTCTGATTTGCACTAGTTATGTAATTATTACTTACCACTTTGGGAGAATAGAAAAAATTGAGATTAAAAGTACTGCTGACTTAAGAAAAAGATGAAGATGTAGATGAGAGTGATGAAGAGATTTATTGACATTTTTTTCTTTGCTAATAAGCCAAAAACATTAAACCTGTAGGACCCCACCTAGCTTCTTAACTTAGCTTTTCAGAGGTGCTGACCAGTGAGATCTCTTTGCCCCACAGATGGATCTGCAGAACACTTGGCTGCTTATGTTAAAAAACCCCAAACACACAAACCCTGCATAGGGAGTAAAGTCAAATTAAAATCCATAGATGAGGTATTTTATCTCATCTTCTTTTTCCATCCTTTTTCTCGGCGAGTGCTTTTCCACGTGGCATATAATGGCACCTAAGAGACATAACAAGGATAAATCTAGGGCCATGTAACAATATTTATTGTCCTTCGTAACACAACGGAAAGAGCTGGCAGCTGCTCAGTGACAGGTTTCCAGATCACACTGTTTCTGGTAGACTTACAGCCCAGGGAGGCCAGAAACAGCCCAGCTCAGGAGGTGATGGCCTTTCCAGCATCATTTCACCAGGCAGAGATTGAACGCTGCAATGTCAGCAGTCGTGGATGCCCTTGGGAGGACTTTGTTAAGTACGAGGTACTGTGAGTATATGATCAGATTTGGAAAGAATTGTAAATAACACAGTCAGTTGTCATTTTCTAGGGCTATGATGGTATAGCTGCAACCTGCTCGTGTCCCCTTTTGCAGATTTGCTCGCTTTCACGGCTGAGTTTTTGGTGAGTCTCATGGGACTCTCTAGTTACAAAATCTCCTGCTTGTCACCTGCATGGAAGTCTGATTCTCTACCCAATTACAAGATCCAAATAGCAACTCCCTCTGACTTGTGTCTGCTTGGGATACTGGCATGCAAATAATAACAGGCTACTATTAAAATTCCAGGAAACTAAGAGAAAAGCACTTGCTTTCATTGCTAGAATATGTTTCAGGTTTTTTTGTTGCTTCTTTTGGGGTCTTTGTGGGTTTTTTTCTGTGTGGGTTTTTTGTTTTCTTTTGGGTTTTGCTTGCTTGTGGTTTTGTTTGTTTGGCTTTAATTTTTATTTTGTTTCATTTTATTTTTAAAGAAAAAAAAAGACCCTTTCCTAAGCAGATATTTTAAGCCTTCCAAATTGTCCTGATATATTATTACCTTCTCTCAGTACTCGTGGCCCTTTGGGGTTTCCCAGTGTGGTGTGTTGTCCCACACAGTCACTGAACATTTGTGTTTCAGCCAAAGGTAGGTGTGTGCACTGAGTGCTGGGGGGTTGTGAGCCGTTGTTCTGCACAAAGAGAGAAGCCCGAGCGCTGGGCTGTACCTTCAGATGCGGCCCAAGCAGTGCAAACCCGTGTGAAAATGGAAGTCTTTGAAACGTGAATGGGTTTCTTTGGGTATCATTGTCCTGCCTGCAACTGAACTTCATGGAGGCACAGATGTGTGGGGCAGGGGGGCTGCACTGTGACGCCTCATCGTGAGGGTTTCTTTTGGCAGGCTAGGAAAAATTGCAGTGTGAATAAAGGGAACTTGTTTAGTTCGGATGAAGACTCTTATTAATGAGAGCCATTATTCCTATTTTTGGAGAGTGTTAGGTTTTTTTAAAAATATATACAATGCCGTATTATTTTTGATTACAACAGCATTCACTGGTCACTTTTATCTTTGTGTGAGAATTTCTAATTATACATGTTAGATGAGTGATCTTTACTGTAAATAGTAATGTGGTTTTCTTTCACTTGATCTCTCTGTACTGGATTCTGTTTCATTGTTCACTTTCTTCATCACAGTATCTTGCTTATTTTATCTTTCAACAGACATTTCTTTACATCCTCTCACATGGCCCTCCCATCCCCCTTGTAACTTTTTGAAAAGGGCTTTATCTGAGCAGGCAGTTTCATTTGTCTTTTGATCTATTTTTTGAGGGATGTGCATTCACTTCTAGTAGTAAGCCCAGTACTGAAGTCTTTATTCAAGGCCAAAGTGTGGGGGCTTGACTGTGGCTTCTGGTTAAGGCTCTTACCTACAGTTTCCTAGAGCTAATGGGGCACTTGCAGACCAGAGGTGTTGGCTGCTTAACTGCAAGGCTTTCAAAGGTTTTTCAGGGTGGAAATTGGAAATTTCCAAACTTTGAAGTGATTCCTCTTGAGACCTGAACACGCAGTATTTTAGCAGCCAGCCACTTCTAGAAACCTGTTTTTTACCCCTTGTGGGCACTGTGAGATGGAGCGTTTGCCTCGCTCCAGTGCTGGATCTGTCTCTGCCCAGTGAGAGCAAAGGGCACCTGGTGCCTCCTGATGGTGCCTCATCACTGAGCTCTTCTTTCCATGTCCTTGCTGAGGTCTTCTGAAGAGCCAAAAGCATGAATAAAGAGTGTAGAAGCTGGTGCAGAAAAGTGAATCCAAAGGTTTGGAAACCCAAATGGTATAAACACCAGCTTCAGGAGAGGGAATTGAAGCTCTGGAAGCAAACAGAAGAATCACTCACCTACCTAGAGACAATAAATAGGGAAAACAGCAGTCATTCAGCCTAAGCCCCTCCCTGCATCTCTAAACCAAAATAAAGCTGATTTGCAGAATGCCCAGTGATTGGAAATGCAGGTATTTGTTTTGTTCTATTTTTCAGATGCAAAATCAAAGTCAAATCCAGCTCTCCTATACAAATGCTGTACAAATGTGAGTGACTTAAACCCAGCATTTGTATATTAAACAAATCTGTTAATATAGTATTAACAGTTGGAGAGTCGCAATGAGGCTTTGAGGTGAACATCCCACTAAGATGAATGGGAGGTGTTCACACCTCAGGCTGCAGAGTCAACAAGACAGCAGAGCATTGATTTACATAGTGAGGGCTATATCCTGGCAAACCAGGAGGGCTGCAGACATCATTTTTCTAAAGGGAAGCTTCGATTCCAGGGAACACATTACAGAGTGCAAAAGGCCCCAGATCAGGGAGCCACTGGAGCTGGGTAGCTGCTGGCTGTAACTCTAAACTGAAAGACATCAAATGGGCTTTGCACTGTAAAAGTCGAGATCTCAACCAGGTGCTCCCCACTCCTGTCTTGAGACTCTTTGCTTCCTCTTGCCACCTTTCCCCAGAACTGATTTTTGGATAGAAAATGTAGGCCAAGGATCTGGTGACCTTTGCTGACCTTAATGTTATGCCCATTCTTGTTTCCTTTTTTAACTACTATGTCTCCTTGTTTGTGCTTCGTCTTTAAGATTCTCCCCTTCTTCCATATGTTTTTTATTCTCTCTTCTGTTGATATATTATAACATTAATTCTTTTCCTTCCTTAACGCCACAACTTTCCCCCCAGGACCTCTTCCACTTGCCTGTTTCCCTGGTTTTTTGTCCTTGCTGTCTGGCATGCTATAATTTTTTATTATGCACTGTCATCCTAAGGAGCTCCTCTTTGCACAGCCATATGTATGGATGTGGATTTTCTTTAGATCTCTCCCACGCAAGCTCCCCTGCAGCAGAGCAAGGCTCTCCTGTAAATCCCAGGATGCTTCTGCCTTGGGCACACAGAGGAGCAAGACAGCCTGAATTTTGCAGTAAGGTCAAATTGCAGACATCGTGCCTGTGTGTTTTGTAGCTGAGAGCCTTCATACCCTTTCCAGCACACGCTGCCTCGATTCGGGCAGCAGTCTGGAGTGCAGATGAATGTGGCTGCATTTTAGTTCCAGCTGGTTACACTGCAAACTCAAAGCACGGCCGGCTGGCCTGGCTGGGGATTCAGCAGTGACTGGGAAGGGAATAGCAGGGCCACTAATGCTGAGGTGCATTTGATGAGGTTTGCCCAGCAGCAGCTGCTTGTACTATGCTGTGTATGCTGTTTATGTCTTTTGTCACTGACGTCATTTAGTTCTTCTGAGTAATTAATACAATTATCAGCTCATAGCAAGAGAGGCTAAACCGATTTTTTTATTAAAGGACTTCTGCTGGTGAATTTTGCTTTGCAGGGTAATGCATTCATTTTTAACTAGTCCAGCTTGTGTAATTAATTAAATCTGTCACAGATGAGACACACAACTTGAATATTTTGTTTTTCTGACAGCTATTACTACATACCTTGATTTCTCTTTGTAGTACCTCAGTAGAGCTGGACTGAGGGTCACTCACTCTATTATTGACTCCCTGTTGCATTGCTTTCAACAGCTCAACCCTCACGGTATGTCACACAGCCATGCATTTGGAACTCAATATACTTACTGCCTAATCAGCTTCATTTTCTGTGCCACTAGCTTGTGTTCTGTAGTGTTGGTTTCCCAAGCATGGTACTAAGCAATTTTAGGAAACGCTGGTACAACTGTAGCAATTTTCCTCAATTTGTTCCTGACAAAGAACTCGCTTCAAAATTGAGTTGGCTTCCTTTTTGTTCGGAACACGGGTAGATACAATTAGCCTCATTAACCCTGGTTTCTGTTTCATAACAGAAAATTAGCCTACAATCACTGGTTTGCTGGAAAACACTGCTGTAATTAGTCCTCAACAGTCTGATATGAAAATCCATCGCATTTTTAATTTCTCTGACATATACAGAAAACATGCCTGATTTCTCACTTATCTTGGGGATTGAGATAAAGTCAAGGACCAAGTTCTTGGCTCGCTTTGAGCACTGTCGAACAGATTGGACAAACATCTGTCGAGAGAGTCAGAGGTGCACTGGTCCCACCATGCAGGAGGGCAGGAGGTGGTTTGTGGAGGTCCTCTGCAATTCTGTGATTCTGACCCTTCAAAGAGCAGGAGACCCAAATAAGGACCATTTAAATCCTGGCCCCACTGGCTGGATGCTTTTTTTTACCAGTCCTCCCAAAATGCTGTGTTCTTCCAGATTTATTGCAGAGTAGAGTTCTGCCTTGTTCCAGCTCTAAGATGGTAGTGGCACTCAAGCCAATTTTTTAAAATCAGCTTAGAAATGAAGCAACTTAAAGGTGAATCAGACTAATTATTCTTAAACCTCTGTAGATAATCTGAAATTGGTTGATCGAAGAGATTTATCATCACCTTTGGGACCTGCATCACTCTAGTGAATATGTCAATGAGTAGGATTATGTTCTCCTGAAACAATTAATTATTTCAAGACTGTTATTCCAATCAGAGAGGAAAGCTATGGTTCTTGTGGGTTGCTAAGCCATTAGCTGGTGCATCACTCTCTCAGAAGTTCACAGAACTAGTGCTGCTGCAGGGGGAGGTACTGGATCAAACTGCTGTGAGCTGGTGTCCGAATGGTGTCAGGCTCTAACCCAGACACTGCAGAGCAGAAATAGAGGAGGTCTGTGTACACCTGTGTGTACACACTCTCCTGAAGGTTTGGGTACCTCACTTAGGCTAAATTACATTCCCCTGTGAGATGGCTAAGATTTGTGTATATCCAGACACCTTTGCTTGCCTTAAAAATGTAAAGACAACCTTAATTATTTTGAATTCAGCATCAAAACTCTTAAAAGTAATTCCTAATCTGGGTCTGTCCTTTCCATGCCTCTTGTCATCCAGGAAAGAGAGACGGTGAGTGCTTACCTCTGAATGTGTCATGAGTGACTTTAGTGAAGGATTTTGTATAAGTGCTTAGCAGTATTTTAGTGAAAGACGAGTAATTATTTGTATATTTACAGCATCTTAATTCTAGCATGCAGGAAAGAGGGCAGGTTTACAAAAGCTTCTAGGGCTGCTTGCACAATACGGAGCTGAAGACTGAACTGTGTCATTTGTGCAGGAAAGGGATTATCCCACAAGTCTCTAGTGCCTAGTGAAATTTTTGCCTAAGGGACATTTTTCTCCTGTATTAAATGTTCCTCTTAGTTCTCAGTTGTTCTCTCTAAATGCATATGACACCCTGGGGGTGTCTCCGTTTGAATGATCTCAATTGCTTCTGTGTCCACTTGGGTGCCAGGCTAGAGGACTGTGAAGAGAAGCTGAGCTATTCCATCTTGATAGCTGAACTGCAAATGAGGAATTCTGTAATTCAAGTTCAGGTCACTACATATGTTTGTATTAAGTTTTTAAATAGCCAAGCAGTAACTAAATAAACAGTAATTTAATTTATTAGATGCCCTGAGCATTTGTAATCAAAATGCTAGGGAAATTAATATGAACTTACTTGTTCCACAAAGAAACATACAAGCACTGACAAAAAGCAAAGCCTTCAAACGCCATGTTCAGTTCATTCATGCATGAGGCACCCTGTGTGCAAAATGATAGTGTTTGGAATGTCAGCCCATCAAGTAGTCTAATTGGCTGAACTACTTAAGTGCCTCTTCATATAGAAATGGGTTTTAACGTTTTTTCTGTCACACTTTGGCTCCTTCGAACTATGCCTGAGCTCTACTGTGCTTCCAGCCTCCTGAAGAGTTTTCTAAGGCCTCTGCCTGGAGATCTGCATGATATGTTGAGCTGTGACCTAACACTTTGTCTAGCCCAAGGCACATACCTTCCCCAGAACCTGACTGTGGGGGAGCTCTGGAAGTAGTCCATGGGTCCATGGGTCCGACATGCTAATAGCTCCTGTTGCTCCTATTCCAGTGTGGCATGGTTGTGCCCAACTGGACTTCAGGGTATCTGGAATTTCACTTCTTCCTGCAAGAATGGATTTGGAGCCCCATTTTCCCCTGTGCCAGCACAGCTAAACTGCCAGTCATGGGAAATAGCCTCATCACATGAGCAGTAGGTGAGATGTTCAAGTACCAGCGGTCAGCTGAATGTGCCACAAATTATAGGCAGCAAGGGGAGTGGGTGAGGCTTCAGTCCCTGCTAGCAAATCTCCATCAATGGGCGTGTGCTCCGAGCAGCGTGCAGGGAGAGGTGTGCTCCTGGCCTAGGAAGCACATCCTCCCCGAGTGCACAGGGGGAATTCACACCGTGTGGTGTCATCAGTCTGCAAGGCTGAGGAGCACAGAGCAAGGATGATAATTAGAGCCTCATGAGTAGTGATTCCCATGTTGTACTCCCAGCTTCTTCACTGATTTTTTTTTTGTGATGAACGAGGATAAATCATCCAGTCCATATGAATCAATTCACTCTTCTGTAAATGATTATACTTGGTAGTTTCTGATTGCCACACTGCGCTGCACGTGACTGTTTGCAAGATGCCTTGAGATGCTTGCATGAACATTTCTATATAAAGGCAAAGCACTATCGAGTGTCTGTTTCAGAACAGAGTCAAGCTCTGCTGGGGAACAGTTTCCTGTGCACGCACACACAATCGCTTGGCCTGTATTTGTCAACATGTGTTTGTCCATCCTCCCTTCTCTTGTTGAGTTGCTTGGTTATTTCACACTACACTCACCCTAACCTGAAAAAGAAGAGGTTAGGTTAGATTATTTCAAAGATCTGCAAATGTAGTAGAATGCACAAGGGGTGTTTTTGGCATTAATGTTCTGTGTATTTTGTTCAGATAATTAAGCATGGAAAGGTCACCTTGTGTTCTAACAGAAAGCATAGAGAGATGGCAGAGAGAAAAGCCAAGTTTGAGCAAAAACACTTTAAGGAAAAAGGATCAGCATCTGGCAAGATTTGTTACTTCTTCAGTTTTCCCTAAGATGCTGCAATACATTGGTTCCAACCCTATGCCTATGCAGTTAGTTTTCCAAAGCTAAACATAAAGTATGAAATGGAATATATTAGGTAAGGGCTGGGCAGCTCAAAGAGCTGTTGCTGTTGGCAACCATTGGGCAGTGTTGGTCCTTTGGGACACGCACCCAGATGAGGTTTGTTCAAAGCACATCAGCCATGGCACTTTGTTACTCTCAAGGAGAGGCCACATGAGGAGGTCCTTCTCCTGTCATGTGCTTATGTGCCTTGTCAATATCATGTCCTTAAATAACTTAAAAAAATTTTAAAAACCCAAACAAATAACTTTTTTTCATTAAAGGAGTGAGAACAGTGGGTAGAGTTGGATTATGAAGTCCCAGCAATATTTTCCTGAAGTCTTTCCCATCTCAGAGATGCTACTCTGTTTTCACTTCGTTCTCGTGGTTTTCTGTCTGCAGCTTACCCCTGCTCACTATTCATCACAAGCCACTGACTGGACTCATAGGTGAGCCTGGTCCACCTTGCAACATCCAGAAAGCCCTTCCTGAGTTACGAACACGGAGAAGGGATTTCAGAGGGTTCTTGTTCCCCCAGCAGCTTCGGGGTATGAAGCAGGGCCAGATGGGAGCTGTTGTGTGCACGCACAAACCCAGTCCTTCCCTGTCTGACCCTTGCAGCATCAGAGGGACTAAAATAACACAGCTATAGTTTCTTGAGGATGCTCTCTGCTCTCAAAGTACCTAAGATTGGAAGGTTGTATAGATTTCTGTTTCATGTTGGACAAATGAGTGCAATGGATGAATATAATAGGAATCCATTTTTCTTCTGTTCTTGGCTCTCACAGAATATATTTAAAATTCACTCTTAGGAGACCTTCTTGCCTCCTCTATGATTGGCAGGGGGACTGTCTGTACTATGCAGAGCTGTAATTTATTTATTCCTTCTATTTGTGACCTGGAGTTCTTTGAGCATTTTCCCCCCTCTCATGGAAAAAGTAATTCTCTCTCCTACTTCAGTCCTACATCCTTTCTTATGAACACTTGGTAAAGATTTCATTTTTCTGCAATCTTTTTCATCTCTTACTAAATAACCCTAGCACTCTCTTAGAGCCCTGCTGACATTTTGCTTCTTATATACTTGAAAAATTCTTACTTGTCTTTATTCCTTGAAAATATTTTCCACTCTTCCTTTCAGCCTTTCCTAGCCAGATTTTATTCTTTTAGTTTTATACCAGCACTTGCTCACCTATTTCTTGTCTCATACACCTTTCTTATCTTTTAGTTACACATGCATTCATTTAGTTTTTCTTTTTGTGTCTATTTTTCCTGTATTTTACTCCACTGGATGGCCTTTATTCTTCTAAATCTGCTGAATCACACAATGCTCCAGTCCATTTGTGGCTTTTCCAAGGCCAGGTAAAAAACCTAAGAGAAAGAAAATAGTGAAGGCTTGGCGTGCATTGTGCATCTAAAGGGAACAACTTCAGAAGGACTGGCAGGGTTTCAGCAAGCTGTAGACCCTTGGTGGTGCTTGTTCTCAGTGAAACTGTGATCATGTTTAAGGCTAAACTACAGCACTGGCTTTTAGGGGTATATGGTAGCCCTTGCTCCTAGAGGTTGGCTCCCCTATGAATGAAACAGGAGCAATGGAATTATCTGGGTTACTCCCCCAGACTCCTTCATGGCAAACCCACGGTTTGCTTGTAGAATTTTCCCCCCCCAAAAAGCCTGCTTGTTCTCCTTCTCCCTCTCTTTCCTGAGACGCTCTGCTCGAGCGCACCTATTGACTGTGGTAAGACAGAGCTTCCATTTGGCCTTGTTTCACTTTGTTTCAGCCTTAACCCCATCCCTGGGATTTCTGGGTCAGCTTCTGCTTGGTATGTGTGCAGTGTCTTGCCTGAAGGTTTGGTGTCTCTCCTGATCAGGCCTCTGTATGTGTCTGCAGAGCCCAAATGCAAAACCAGAAATTCCCGAGTTAAAAATGCCCCTATGGCTTCTTTTTGTGGCTGTATTCTCTTCAACGCTGGCACGGTGGGCCAGCAGCAGGCTTCCAACAACACAGCTAATTAGGCAGGTTTTGAGGACTTCAGGAGTCCTCCTGCTTACCAGGTGGGGAAGATCAAAGGAGGGTGATAGTACTTCCACAAGCCCTCTGAAGGCCATTGCATGGTCTCAGGTGAGATTATCACCTCTTCTGGTTTTCAGTTGAACTTTTGGTTAAACTGCTTCCAAGAGCTGCACTCTTGGAATGTTTTGGGATGAAACAGCAGCCTGAAATTACAGGGAAGCAGAAGTCTCCAGTAAGATGCCCTCCTCACTGAAAAATCTTTCACATCTCAGCCTCTGATGATGCAAATTCAGAGCAGGAGAGGAGAGGAAGTAGCAAGCCAATGGTTCAGGCTGATAGAATTTAGTTTTATAGGACAGGAAAAAACCCATTGTCTGCAACCACATAATCACCTTGCATGGTGTGTAGTGTTTATAAAGAACAGGGGTCAAATATGGGGCTGTCAGCAAGAAACAGTAAGCTTGAATTAACATTAAAAAGGGCAAGTACTTAAGAAATATTATAAGTTTATGTAACAAAAGTAAATGGTTTCAGCTGCAATAGAAGAACAGTCTTTCCTTCCTTCAGACTTGGTTCTATGTTTCCTTCCTTAATTTCTTCTGTCATGTTAAATTATTTACAAAATGCATCCTGGTATTGAAAGGGTAGGACCTAAAGCAGCCAGCTTCTTTACCAGCCCTGTGGTAACATTTAACAAATCAGCTTGGACCTGCAAATGCAAAACTTCTACAGGCCTTTTTAAGTACTGCCACATCCAAAGAGGTGTTCAGGTTTGCAATACAGAGTGCTGTTGTGCAAACAACTCATTTTGGGACAATTTTAGAAGCCCATGTTATTCCCTTACTGGGCTAAACAGCCCCCGTGCTCCAGTTGTGTGATTTTGGGGATGGGAACAAGGGCTGGCTGTAGATAACCAGGGCTGGCCCTGACTGTGTGGGATACTTGTGTGTAGGAAAGAAAGAGCTAGTTCTCAAGGAAAGAAAATGAGGCCAGTAAGAACTGCAGGCTTCCCTCTTCATCTTCTGCTGCTTCCTGGGGGTTAGGGGTGTCACTGTACAATGCTGTATTCTAACACTGACTGCTGATTATTCAAGTGACTATCAAAAAAATTACACTGCTGAAAAGAATATACTGAAGATGTAGTGCCCAGAAAATGCCATGCACTTCAATGGGGAACTTTTGCCAGAGGACAAAAGGCCTGGGGGCTGCAAGAAAAGACAGAAGGAAGAGTGGAGCCTGTGCTTCCCTGGGGCAAAAAACATCCATTAATTTGTATTGATTACATTCCTAAAGTTATAATTTTTTTCCCTGTTGTTCAGATCTTGCTGTTCTGAGCCATGGAGAAAAGGGGGAAAATGATGAAGAGCAAGGCAATGGTAGCTTTACAAGGGACAGAGGAGACTAAATATGGAGCTTGTCCATGCCTTCCATTCTCTATCCTGCCTCCCACTTCCCTCCCACTACCCATGCAGCCCAACACCAGAGGCTTGCCCAAGCTGAGGGTGGCAAAGGGAACTGGATGGAGGGTGGAGAGGGATGGCTGAGGGGTTGCTTTCTGATGGCTGGGACTGGGCTCCTAAGCAGTTTGCCAATGATGACCAAAGCCCACTCAGAGCACAAAACTGCTTTCTCCTCTCTTCTCTGCTCTATTTTCTTGATCATTCATTACTAACTTCATTGATTAGAATAAACTGTAATTATAGGGAAAGTAATGAAAACAATGTTTTGTTGAGATAGCAGCTAGAGAAAGCAACAAAAAAAGGTGCTTGCAAGAGCCCAGTCTGACAACTGGAGTGAGGAGGTGGCTCCCACACTGATGAGAGTCACAGAGAAAAAGCTGTTCCACACCACCGTTCACAAACCACTCACAGTTATTCACTACCCACCCTGTGTCCATACCCTTACCCCTGCTGCTCTTTCCCAGAGTCTCTGAGCCTGGAAGAAGTTGGATTTCTGCTGGTCCGTTGGATCAGGGTGAATTCTTGCAGTCCTGGCAGGGAGGCCTCTTACAGCTTGTCCTTTCTTCCTAGCGGGGCAGAAAGGTGAGGAAGAGGTACAGAGAGAGGGAGGCTCCTGCAGAGTGCCTGGGGCAGCGTGGTTGCAGCTGTCCCTTGCCATATCAGAATGGGCAAGGCCTGATCTGCTCTGTTAGCACGGCTTGGCAGACAGGAATTATGTTATCTTGAGCAAGGCAATAATCCTTTGTGTAATTTTAACATTTTGAAAGTGCTCTCTATCTATGTTGCAGATTTTCAGGGAGCTACTGTCTGCCTCCTCCAAATGTGATGATCAGGATGCATTATTTGAACGTGGTGTGATGGCAGATGCTACATTATTTTCTTACAGAAAAAGAGAGTTGTGGGGTTTTTTTTGGAAGGGGAAAAAACTTCATTCAAAACACAATTCACTAGAATGTGGAACGGACAATATTTTAATCCCACCTTACGTTATCATTGTGGTGATTTTAGTTGCACACTTCACTGGAGAAGTAAAAGTTTTCCATCTGTTTAATGTACTGGCTGACCAACGTTTCTCCAGTCCTGGCTCTTGCCCATAGAGACAGTCTGCAGTGGCTTTGTTATCTGCCTCATCCCTCCTCCTCCTCCCTGCTTTTGTCCCTGGTTTCCGGCAGAGCTCTGCCAGCCCAGCAGTTAGCTTGCCCCACACAGCATCCCCAGCTGCTCTGCTCCCTCTGTCCACATTTGGTTCACTCTGTTGAGACCAGGACCTTGGCATGTGTTTTACCCTGGGGTCTGTATTTTTCTCCATGGTACTATTTATCACATATTCTTTCTTTCCCAGTTCATTATTTATTCAAGCATACAATTCACATCCTCCCACAGTGGGGATTAGCAAAGGGCCCTGCTTGGTAAATGGGAGGGTTTTTTACCCATTTGCTTTGTATCTGTGGTGGTTCTTTCATTGCTGAAGTCACTGTTTCTGGCACTCCTGCGATTTCCATGCTGTGATCCTGTTCAAATGAGCTCCTTCACATTCTTGTGCTTCTTCTCCAAATGATAGGCATTGGCTGTAGCTTCACGTGTTGTTTTTTCACTCAGCTCCAGCTATGGGTTCCTTGCACCTTTCCCCTTCCAGTCTCATTTTCCACGGTAGTTGACATTCTCTTTCCTGCCTGCGGCAGAAGAGGACTGTCCTCTCCCCATCAGTTCTGGTCTGGACTGACTGACTTCCTCTTGGCAGGTTCAAGAGGATTTCTCAGAAGCACCCCTTAAAACTGAGACTGGTGCCTTGTTATTGGATTGGTCCAAAATTTCTCTCTGTTGCCAGAAGCCTCTTTTGCAGACTGTTTCTAAACACAACTCTGAGATGTTTTAATCTTCTGCGGTTGCAGCTTTGCTCCTGTCTCTGTTACCTCTCCCCACTCAGCCTTCTTTGCCCAGATTAAATGAGAACTGTGAAAAATGTCATCTTCTTTATGACTAGCCCTGACCCAAAAAAGTTCCCTGCTCTGACAGCTGCTTTCTTTTTGGCAGCCACATTACTGTCTGCAGCACTTTTAAACCTTTTCCAGTTGTATCACACGTTCCCAGAGAAATTCCAGCTCTGACGGCTCTTCTAATTGGCTTGTTTTTTTCACTTTATGTCTTATCTTGTTTTACTCTAAGTACTTTGTGTTGTCCTGAAGTTACCCTGAGCCAAAGAGGGTGGCAGGGATTTGCCTCATTCAGTGTCCAAGCTCCAGCAGCCTGGCGTGGTGTAACATGAGAACTGGCATAGATGGAAAATCAGGTTCGCATGGCTCATGCCAGCACACGTGGGAATGTGTTGACTGCAGACAGTGTTGTGTGGATTGCACAGATAAGCACATTCCCTGCTATACCAGCATTCAGTGCCCAGCCTACCATGGATGTATGTATCTGCTCCTCTACAGGTGGGCTAGTTCTTGATGCAGTTCTGTCTTCTGTAATGATCTCTAATGTGTTCACTGTCTTTTTGATTTGGCCTTTTGTAGCTAAATCTGTCTCAAATATACCATGCGCCATAGGTATGTAGGAAAGTCAGATGGCTCTATAAGGGCTCCTCACCAATTAAAAAATATCCCCTGTGGATCAATACAGTCAAGTGCTGTAGTTTGATCCACCAATACATTAATCTCCTGCAGCATAACCACTTATTAAAGTTGCTGACCGTAAGAGAGGAGTGATTTTCTATAGAAATTAAACTACCACCGAAAAGTCCTTTGGTGGGGGACATTCACCTCTCTCCACAAACAGCCCAAGTGATTGAGGAGGGCTGAAACTCACCTGCAGAAACGAAGAGCAGGTTCTCTATAGGTGTTGTTCCAATTTAGGGACTGAAATAATGGCCTCTGGCCCCTGCCCTACATGGAAGGATAACGTGGGAGTTTTGGACCAATGGATTTGCATAGGTGTGGAGCCAGTACAGAGAAATACAGAGCATTTGTTAGGTACCTCCTTCTCTTGTCTGCCGCCCGGCAGGCTGTGCCTGTTTATCACCGCAGCCTGCGTTTGGTGACATCTGCAAGGCCCCGTGCTGCACTGCCACAACCCCCGAGCTGGCTCTGGGGAGGCCGGAGCCCGCACGCTGTCGAACCGCACCAGGTCTGGAGCCAGCTCAGAGCTGGCTGAGCCGGAGGCTCGGCAGCAGCCCGCCTTGCAGGGGAGATGAGCCCGCTGTGCTCCGTGTGCTCCCCACGTCCCCAGGCGCTCCTGAAGCGAAAGCAAATGTCACCGCATGGCACCGCCACAGCAGACGCTGGTGAACGAGTCAAATGTCAGTGAACTAGCAGTGGTACACACGATCTTCTGCCTGGTCCAGAGTGGTTCACAATGGGAGCTATTCTCCTCTGAAAAGAGGACTAATGCCTACTGCTCATTGCCAGGGTTTTCTGACAGCAAAGCAAAGCACTTTTTAAAGACAATGACTAGTTTACTTTTCATTGAAACTTGAATTGAGGATATTTCATAATAGAATTGGAGCAAATTTACCAGATGTTTCATCCCACTGTGCTTTTCTGGCAGGTGTACAAGACAGAATGCTGACTAAGGCTAATAAATCAGGCTGTGTATGAAAATCTTGGGGAAGGAATACAATATATGTGCCTGAAACCATAGGAAGATCTTAGCCCATCGATCCCTGGGAATTCCTGATGTTTCCTGTGCTTTTCTTAGAGACTGATCTCAGATACACGAGGGGAAGGGGGTCCTGTTCTCTACTTGTAGCCTATGGTGAGACACAGCTTTGTCTAACAGCACTCCTTGTGCTGGCATTGGAGATCATAGACATAAAAATGATTAATATATTTCTAGAGTCAAGCAATTATCTATCCAGCTGGGACAGGATGGGAAATAGGAGTTTAAGGTACATTCAGAGACTGGCTGTGACCCAACAAAGTACTGTATTGCTCTACAAAACAATATTCCCTTCCCCATCCATATCCTTCTCTTCCACCCCCTCACCCCCTGTCCTTTTGCTTTGTTCAGTTTCTACTAATCTCTTTGCTTCCTTGCTGCCCTGTCCTGCTGAGCTCTGCTGGCTCCCTTGGAATCAGGAAATAAAGCCACCCATAGAAGACTTTCTTCCTTTGGGGAGTTGCGTTGCTTGTGTTAACCACACAAGGCTGTTTTAACTGCCCTTCTCACAGCACCTGGTTCCGTTTACTGACCACTGTCTGTGCAAGTTTGGGCCATTCAGCCTGCTTGTGCTTTCTTTTCTCCAGGCTTGCTTTCATTTCCTCTTACTGCACTTCTGCCAGCTCTCTAGATATTCACCTCCTTGTTTCTCTCCCTACATGTCCAGAAAAAGCAGATGAAGTTTCCACACCCTCTTCTGAGCAGAGGAAATAATACAGGAAATGCTGTTCGTGTTTGTCTGACTGCAGTAGGAAAACATATCTCAAACGCTTCCCTGAAGCCCACACAAGCACCACTTGTGCTAGTGATACCTGTTCACTAGGGTTCAGGAGGCTTTGGGTGACAGCACAGCATCATGTCGTTCTATCCTTGCTTGGAGGGATTTAATTAACGTGCCCCCGATATCTGTCAGCTGCTGAAGGCTGTGCTAGCTGGAGGCTTGCAGTGCTGCTCCTCCTGCATGGCCATCTTTGAGGATTCTCCCTCACATCAGGGTAAGAGTGGTACCAGGCAACCCCTCTTTTAATCTAAGAGATGTGAAATCATGATACCCAAGCACGGCAAAGTATTCTTTCAATAAAAACATGGACAGACGTGTACCCACAACAAAAGATTGCCTTTGAATGAAGTTTGTCCATCTGAGTAGCAGTGCCAGGGGAAAAGAAGATGTGATTTAAAATCAAAATCATGTTATTTAAACAAGTTGTGTTATTCTGTGTTGCCTTTATCTGCAGATTGCAGGCATTTGTGATTATCTGTCATTTTATGTTTATGCAGCTGTTTTAATCCTGATGGGTCACAGAAATTTGCCACATGGCAGTAATGGCAGCCATCTCATCCAGCACGTTACGAAAGAATGGAGAGACAGGGAGTGCTGGAGCAAACTGACACACTTAGAAAAACGCTGTAAAGCCATTCCAGTCCATTTTTAATGCTGTGTCAGAACAGCCTATGTTCAAGGAATTGCGGGATTTTCAAGTTATCTGTCTGTGCAAGATGAAGGGCCGAGGTGGCTGTGTTGGATTAAACCTGTGCCTCTTGTGGCAGTAGGTGTTCCTTGGCCTCTGCAGCAGCTTGAGAGTTAAGGGGCTGGAAAAGGCAACACTGAGTATCTTCCAACTCCTCAGGTCTTAAAACCATCAATACCCGAAGTTATTGTGATGTTCAGCCTGTGTCTGCTGAGTGAGTCTGCACAGTTTGGGCACCACTCCAGCTGCAGCTGCTCTTTAAAGTTGAAGAAAAAGCTTGGAAGGTGTTTGTTTTTTTGTTTTGTTTTGTTATTTTTTTTTAATTATTATTTTCTCAACTTTGAGAATAGTTTGGTGTCGTTTCCCTTCCCCCTACCCCTTCCTTTAACAGCAGTTTCAGTTTAGCTTGTGCCCCACCACTTATACTCTCACTGAAGCCTTAAAGCAGCACAGAACAAACCTCAGCAGTTTTCAGCAAGGCCACAGAGTCGTTGGAAAGGTTCCCACTGCCTTCTTCAGTGAGCTCTGAAAGGCAGACTCCAGCGCTTCCAGTGCTGCTGTAAATAATGTCTAGAAGGGGCCGGATAAGGAAGAGGGGGTACACACAGCCTCGCCTCCAGCTCGGCTTTCATTTCCTTTGTCTCTTTTAAGAGAAACAAGGGAGCTAATTTCGTGTAACTTGGCACATCATCTGATTGCTGGGCCTTCAGGGGTCTGTTTGAGGCTGTCTCTCCCACCCACAGGACTTCAGGCTCCAGGTTTTACTTGGAGGAGCCAGAGAGGCCTCTCGAGTGCCTGGAGGGGAGAGCGCAAAGTGTTAACTGCAGAAGCAGCACTGGAAACAAGGACAATTTTCTGGCTTTGATCTGTCACTTGGCAGCTCCAGGAGACAGGCTTGTCTGGGGCTATCTCTGCAGCAGAGTTTGGAGGTGGCTGAGAAGGCACTGCTCAGCCTGGGGGATCAAAGTGCACTGGAGAGCAAAGGAGCACAGTGTCCTCTGAAGCAGGAGCTGCAAAACAGAAATGCAGTGCTGCTCTCCGCTGGGAAGCCAACAGGGAGGATGTGCTTCCCTGCTTTCCCTCTTTCTGTGGAATTTTTCAACAGGTTAAATTGCATTTGGTTGTTAAGGATTGTGAGTACTGAGAGACAAATGCTGCATCTCCAGCTAGAAGGAAGGCAGTGTTGTGAGGGTGGGGTTGGTAGCCAGAAGAAGCAAAAGTTGTTGAGTTATTGATAACTTACTGTATCATTCCCTTAATTCAACAGAAGGTGACAAGGAGATGAATTAAATATAGAAAATAGACATGAAAGGACTCAAAGAATCTCTGTGTTCTTGTTCAACACTAAGGTACGGAATGCATGATTTCATGCAAATCAGACTTCATTTATTTTCGCTTTTGCTTCTTCAGTTAAATATGAAAGGAATGAGAACAAGAGCTTTTTTTCCAGCATCCCATACCTAGTAAATTCATTCTGGGAATGGAGGAAATAGAGTGAATATGATTCTGGACAATGACATCGCCAATGATCCAAAAATATTTGCACTGGGTGACCTGAATAGTCTCTTGAATATAAATGAACCACAAGGGAAAATTTCTGTTAAGAGCAAATGCAGTAGCTGAAAGGGTGATATTACTGAATTGGAAATATGCAGAAGGATTAAAGCTTGCTGAGTTGTACACAGGATTAAGTGAGTTGACACACTTGGAGAAAATAATTTTAGTAATTAACAGGTTTTTGTTCTTTGGGAATTTTTCTGGGAAACGTAGTCATAATTGTCATACCATACACAGTAAGTTACTGCTGTAGTGTGGAGTGATGGAATAGATCCATATGGTAAAGGGGTGACCCGTAATCATGTTGTTATGCTAGACAGTAAAAACCACAAACATTTGAAACAAAATTAAACTCTGTATGTTAAAATGAGTTTGTTACAATGGGTTTCCATCCGTGGGACCCCTTCAAAATGACAGTTTGCTCCCTGGGTTATCACACAGCACGTCCTCCTTCAGGCTGGCCCTTATTTACCAATGAGGGACTGCAACACGCAGGGCAGAGAATGTTGCTGAGGTCATGCAGAAGGGACCTGCATTTCTTGGTTATCTTTCCTTTGCTAGCCCTCTACGCTGTTCCTTTACAGGTGATCCTGCTGAAACAGGGCCAAGCAAAGGCAGTAGCTGGTGATCCTGCTGGGCGCCAGGTGGTTGTGGTCGTTACTACTCTTCACCTGCAGTCCAGCACCCGCCTAAGCCATGAGCGCTCCTCTCAGTGTCAGCCTGGGCATGGCAAAGCCTTGCAGTTTCAAAGCCAGGAAGCTGGACCAGGCAGACTGGCAAGGGCTCCGCTGTCTTCTCCCAGTTTCAGGCTTCTTGTATTGTTAGTGCTTGGTACTTACTGTCAGGTTAAGTGTAACTTAGGTTAGGACTAATGTGCATTGAAGGTTACATCTCTGTTTTTACAGCCTTACAACTTCCCAAGGCACCTCTCTGCCACTGAATGTGTTCGTACACGGTCTACAGCAGGTGTCACTCACTTGTTCATTAGCCCCTCTGAGTCCTTCAGTGAAGCCAAGTGATTGAATCTTTGTAACTTACTGGGGCAAGGGGTAGCTCTTATTTCCCTTTGTACCATGACACGGTTTTGCTTTCAGTAAATAATAATAGTGACAACTTGATCATTACCGGGCTGTTAGGTGTGCCTTGTAAGACCAAAGCTGTACAAATTATGTTTAGTACATATGCTTAATCTTCCTCTGTGGCATTTGAACTTTATTAACCAACCTGTGATCTCTGGTGTTCAGTCCCTTGCTGAACATTTTAAACAGTAGGAGTTCCAATACCAACAATTCAGGTAAAGCTTCCTTTCTGATGGCATTAAGTATAAAAGATTCCCCTGAAAAAGTTGTGACCTGCCTGTTTTGCATGGCTTGGAGGATTAGCAAAGTCTTTATTTGACTCAATAGTGATTAAAAAATGTGCCTTGACAAAACAACTGTTGTCTGCACGATTAAGAAAACCACTAATGGAGTGGTGAACAGCAGCCAAACAAAAGCTGTATGACTCCAGCTCTGCAGTTAGTGCCAAAACATTGATGGACAATATACAACTTTCAGTCACTGCATACAGGACTGTAGAAGAATGAAGAAAGGCTCTGATCCAGCATTGCCCAGTGCCTTCTTTGAGGCTGTTGCAGTGGTGTGTAGAGAGAGTGGTTTGCTGGTTAGGCTATCACTGGTAGTACAGGGCTGCTTCCTTTCTCGTGCAAGAAAGTGTGTGTGCCTGGAAATGTTTATGATAGTGAGTAAGGACTTGATGTGGGCTTAGTTTGTGGTCTGTTTGCTTTAGTAAAACCTGAGGAACTGATCCTACAAGTGCTAAAGGACAAGCGTAGAATGTTGTGCTAATGATCTTGCAGGATATGGCAGCAGTGCTCTGCTGTATAATTTTTTTGCCCTCCCTCCATGTACCTCCAAATAGTGCCTGTTGTGCATAGCTAATTGTATCATCTCCTACCTCCCAACAACAGTCACTTGGGCTACAGGGGGCTGTGCAGGCTGTTTGGAGTAGGGAGTTGGGTTTTTTGTTGCTCTTGTTGTCTCTGCTGGGATTTGGCTTTAATGCTAGAAATACGTTTGGCATGGAGAGCAGGGCTGTAAGGCGCTGTGGCTCTGGGGAGTTCTTTGCACACTTTTGTCCTGGATAGTATCCCACAGAGATGAGTTTTACTGCCGTAGCAGAAGGAAAGTGTGAACCTGCTAAAGGAACACGGTTGGTTTGCAGTTCTCAAATTGCAAAGAGGATGTTCTTGAGCAATTCTGTTGCTGCGTTGGAGAGCACCAGGAATGGTCAGCAAATGGCCTTGACCCGGGGTCCCAACGCCTGCCCTATGTCAGCCTTGAATAATGGTAACTGAAACTCAAATCACTTGAGTTATAAATTAATTATAAACCATGCTGCTGAAAGCAGAGTGGGAAGCACTTTTCTTTACTTGAAAGGTGAATCAGATGCTGGTTGGTTGCAGCATAGCAGGAGCCCAGGCGAGTGCCTGAAAGTTCAGAGAAACTCTGCAGAAGATGGCTGTGTCACTTGGGGTGTTGAAGCCCTGCTGAAGATTCCTGCAGCTTTTGCCCAGGATTTATGCTCCAATAAGGGATGAAGTTTCAAATGTGCATATCTTTGCTCTGGCAGCTTGGTGTGTGGGGCTTTGGATCCCCTTCTGACATGTGCAGCCCTTTTTTGAATTTTGAGCACTGTGGCTAGATGGGCTTCTTGGGATGACACAGATGCAATTTATGAATAATTAATGGCTTCTCAAAAATTCTGATTGTGCTGTCTGGGGAAATGGACTAACTACAGTTTGCTCCATTTAAAAGCAGAAAGATGTTTTTATGGTAAAACCCCAAACTGTATTTGCATATTCCTGTGCTCTGGTATCTTATATCTCTTGCTCCCTGTCAATAAAAAGATCTTTTGGTGTTTTGCTCAGTAAGAAAGTGATTCCACGTTATTTCCTGCAGAGGTTTCTGTTGAAGTGGTCTGGCTGTAAAGAAGCAGCAACTCCTTTACATTCAGTAACCATACCATTTTCTCTATCAGCATGGAGCATTTGACTCATGTGCCCTAGAAAATAACTCCTCACTCCCACTATGTGCTCATATACTGAGCTGAGATCTAAACCTGACCTGCAGTTCTGGGATGCAAACTCATGATCAAAATCCCTGGATGCAGGAGGTCAGTGTTCCAGCATCCTTAGTCTCTGGGGTGAGAGACCACTATTTAAGGAGTAGTGCTGCGAATTCAAAACAGGTTAATGCTTTCTAAGGTCTAGTGAAGTTACAAAAACACAGAACAAAAGACCCTGTCTGCCTTAAATAGAAGCTTATTAGAGAGCTCAATCTTGTTTCTATTAAAGTCAAAAAGGGGATCGTGCTTCTAAATTTCACCCAATCCAAGCTGGGGGCTTTTATAAAGGGGCAGAAAAAAATCCGTCTGAAAAACCGAGATGCTTGGTTTCCAGCAGAAGCCATGATACCATTCTTGCAGTGATGTGATGCAAGGATACTCTGCAGGGAGCCTATTTCATAAACAATACCAAAATTGTGGTTCTCTCTACAGTCTTTTCTCCTGCACAGCACCTTGGACTGTGCTCAGTACTGGGCCTTATGAAGCAGGACTTTACACGCCCCATAGCTGAGGGGCTGGGTTTTCATTACAGTTAACAGCAGAGGGGGTAACCAATAGATTAAGCCAGATCTGGGGCTGTGAAAGTGTAGCAGAGTTTTGTGTGATTTAATTTTCTTAATTTGATACTCTCAGAATGTGCACAGTCCGGAGGTGATTTGGTTGTAAAGCTCGCAGATACGCTCACCTCCTCCTGTAATTATCAGAAAGTCCTCTGATCTGTCAGCATGCATAAACTGGGTATTTTTATGTACACAGGCATCCACCAAGCACAAATCTCTTGAGAATTTTGGCTCCATCTATTAGTAACTTCTTGTTTCATGATCCTTGCTCTGAGCTTCTTGTTTGTTATTCCCTGTTTTCCATACTGGAAATCGTGTTGCTGAACTCACCTCGTGAAGGAGAAATGTCTCCCAACAGTTGCTCGTCTGGGGGAGATTGTGATGAGGAGGCTGGGATTCCAGATTTCTGCAGAAACCTAGCTCTGACACCCATTTCTGACAGTGCCTCACTGTCACGTAGCAGCATCCCTGGCTGCAGTGAGCCCCGCTCATCCAGACTGCCCTGACTTGTGAGTAATTTTCTCGTTCTCCTTGGCTGCCTAGGGATCTGCTTGGTGCTGAGGAGCATACATTGAACATCCCTGGAGAGCTGTTAGCCATATGGCTTCTCCACTAATTTTCTTGGTGGCCCTCTGTTAGTTCTCTGTATGTTGCTGTGGAAAAACTCAGTGCCCTCTGAGTTTTAATTCAGGGATCATAAAGACCTAATGTCACTTTTCCATGAAGGAGAGGGCAGCAAAGAATTCCTTCCTGCATGTCACCTTTCTTTTGCAGCATGTGAAGACAGGGAGGTTTAGGAGTTTGTTATGTCAAATTACTTGGTTAGTTCTGCATAACATTGTTTATGGGTATTTCACGACGTTTTTGGACATTCTCAGAGACAGAAATGAATATCAAGGTATGACCAAGTAAAGAAAGTGCTTGTTCTTAAGTTCCTTTCTATAGAAATTAATGAAGTATTTATTGGGAATGAATTCAGAATGTGTTAATTTGCTGATCTTCTTCACTAGTAACTAGAGATTAACAGAGAAGTGTTAAGTGCAGTAATCCCAGGACAACAGGAGAGATGGAGAACTCAGCCAGTGCTGTTTTTCTCAGCTCTGTTCCCTTTGTTGTGGAAGGGCTCTCTTCAGGCATCGACTCCACTTGTCTGATTAGTAGTCCTAGTAAATCCAGAGGGACTGTGTACTGATGTCCCAGGGTTCCTGTGTGCACACATGCACAGCAATATTCCTGCCCTGGGTGCCTCTTAAAACGCTAGGTGTTACCTTGAGAAGATTGTTTCCCTCCCACGTAGTCTGAGCGTTACCGAGGTTGGATCTCCTTCAAAGAGAGCAGCCTTCACAGTCCTAACAGGCTTTCATCCATATGGCTTCTCGCTTCCCCCCCTCCTTCTGCTTTAGCTTTCCCTTGTTCACCTCTCTGCTCTGCAGCTTGCTTGGATGCCTTGCTGCCTTGGGAGCTCAAGACCAAGGATTCTTTCAAGCTTTCTGTCCTAGCATGTAGCTGAATGCGTTCAAAGACTCCCAAATGCGACTGGCTGTGAGTGTGTTGCCTTAGATGAGCTGAGGGCTGTACCTAAGCCACTTTCAGCTCTCTCATAGTTCTTCCCATCCCTACTGGCCAAGGAAGCCATACCTCCTTTTCCTGGTAAGCAAGAAAAGAGCTCAAAGACTTGCCCCTGTGGTTTCCTTCCTACCATTAAACAGATCCATCTCTATACATCTGGTATAATTTTCTTTTGCAGCTAGTCAACTCTCCTGATTGTGCTCTTTGCTGATCTGGTGGTTATTTTTGTTGCCTCTGTGGAGAGCTGCTCTCAGCACACCCAGAGCCAACGCTCCTGACAGGCAGCACAATCCTGGAGTGCCTTGGCAGGCTGCCTGCGTCTGTCCTGCAGGCCCTGGGGGGACTCTCACACGTTTTGCCGCTTACTTTCCTCTTTCCTAGAGATCTAACGCGATTTTGCAAATAGTCACTTGGAGCCATATTTCCCTTTGCCCTGGAATATTTTTTTATTTATTTTTAGTAAACGTTTGTCAGTATTTCTAACACTGCGCCTCCAGCAACGTGGCCTGGACTGCAGCCACGCAGCAGTCTGACAACCTGTTAGGCGAGTCTCCTATCAATTAGGCTGCAGCTGTCATTGGATCTATTCTCAGCCTCCTTGGTACGTGTTTGCAAATAACAGGGGCTGCTGTTTTGCAGCTCTTGATTTTTTTTTTTTCTCCACAGCCAGTCAAGAGCATTTTGTCCCTAGAATTCCGCCTTCATTTTTGCTTTCTAATCATCCTCGTTTTATTCTCCTAAGAATGTATACTTATTGAGGATATTGTTATAAATAAAGTGTCTTCACTCTCTTTTATTTAATGCACAAAACAAGGAAAACATCCCCCAAAGATACAAAAAAAGGAATATCTTACTCAAGGCTATACCTTGATCCTTTAAACGTTTTCAGGCTTTCTCCAAAGCATCCAGACTGCTTCTTACCTGGGGGGAGCTGCCATTTTGAAAGCCCACATTGCATGAGAGCTCTCCATGGGGGCTGCCTTGTTTCTGCTGATGTTTGAACTTCGAGGTGGTAGTGTGCTTTATTATCAGGTTTACCACAGCTGGAAATAGAGTCCCCGACAACGTACAGTCTGTTAGAATTTCCTCTTATACCTTCTACAGTTTACCGTTTTCTCCTCTAAAAAATAATGAAGATGGCTCTATAATTTTTTTCCAGATGTTACACACTGCATGGTGGTACTTGATGCTAATTTTTCATCCAGCAGTCTATGGAGTACAGCCCAGTTTGTATTAGCCAGAGTAGCCACGCTTAGGCGTATCAGTTTTTTGTTTTGCTTCCACGTGAAATGGGAAATCAGAATTGGGTTGTTCAAGCAAGGCAAACACACTCAGGGCATTTCATCCTTGGGTTGACTGGAAGACACGTTTTGATACTATACTGTCGTTTCTTTCATAAGCCCAGCTCCATTTTTGCACAAACCCAGTGGAAACTGTTCCTCCTTCCTCTCAATCCGTAGGTCCTAACAACAGGTCTCCAGCCAGCTTGCAGCTTGGAGGCAGAACCAGCCCTTCATGGGCAGATTGGAACAAATGAGTTTAGATCAGCTTATGCTGAATTGGCCAAAGGCCCCTGTGCTTGCCGGCTGGGAAGATAAGGACAGGGCTTTTCTTCTATGCTCACAAAATAGCACACAGTACTGCAAGAGCCTTCCCCTGACGTCCTTCAGTATTTGCTCTGCAGGAATATCCCCGAGGAGCCCACTTAGTGCTGTAGCTGAGCTGGCATTCAGAGCCATCTTGAAGCTCCTGTGTGTAAAATGATTCCAAAGTGGCTGGGTGGCCCTGTGAAGCTCGTGGGCACTGTGTGTGTTTACACAGCCCTGCCTGGCAATGCTGCACCCATGAGAGGAAGGCCTCACCAGGATCCCAGCAGCTTTGGTGTCAGTGCATCGAGGCATGGGGCAGCTGGCTCCTTGAAGGGAGCTGGCAGAGCTCTGGGCAGCCACTCAGTACACAAGGAAGAGGGACTTCTCTGGGAAAAATTAGGGAAGCCAGAACACATAGAATTGGATTGTCTAGTAGTGCACTGGCACCTCAGAAAGACCTGAGTGCTTTTATGATCCTCTTCCTAGGAAAGCTGGCTCTAAATCCCTTAGGAAGCCTCTATTTAGGCTAGGATCTAGGCGCCCAGTTCGGGTGTTTCATGAAATACTTGTTGGAGATAGATCCTGCTGGGTAGTGCAGACCTTTGGGCAATCTCCGACTGAGACATTTAAGGTTTCTCAAGTACTTATTTAATGAAGAATGCATTTCACATGTATATAGCATTGTTCCTGCTCAGCCACTGAGCTTTCAACTCTTTGAAAGTGTAAGCATAGTTACAACAAGCTGCCATCCTGCAGACAGAGCTCAGTTGGCAAGAAGATGTAGTTTATGCAGTATTTATGTTCTCCTGGTAAACAAAGACAAGTAAAATGCTTTACTTGTTAACATCAGTTCAAAGGGAAAGTGAATGATGGCACTTGCTGTAATCATGTTCAGTGTTCTGAAGGTGTCTGTGTTTTTCACCTTTATTCTAAGCTCTTGTTTATAATTTGCTTTTTATGTTTTAATAGTGTGTGACTGTTTCTGAGAATGCAGCGTACGACTTTGTTTGCAGACTATATTTAAGGAGAAGGGTTCTCTCTGGATTTTACAGTGATAATATTAAGTGCAGCAGGAACATTGGTTAAATAAGCAGCAGAGGCCAGCGCTGACTCGTTTGGTGTTCATTTCGTTGTCAGCTGCCACTGGAATAGTGTTCAGATTAATGTGATTACTCTTTGCAGTGGTTGCAAGTTCATAGACCAACTGTGCACTTGTATCAAAGTCATTAGAATGATTTTAGTCCAGGTTTCCTACCAGAATTATTTCTATAAAATGCAGTTGTAATTCTATACTGGCCATTTACACGTGAGGATTTCTATTTCAGGACGCTTTGGAAATAGCCAGGATCTTCAACTGCACCCTTTCCAAAAGATACAAGATCCTTTTAACATTTAATGATGACTGAGAAGGTGCTTAAAAATAACTTAGAAGCACAAAGCGCATTAGTGTGGTCCCCACCAGTTATAGGACTGGACTAACAGTTAAAGTTTGGATTCTGTTTGCTTTTCCTGTCCTTTCTTGCTTCATGACCTGAGGTGAATTGCCTAGTTTCCCTTGACAAATGAGCTTAATACTTATCTATTGTCTATATTTACATTATTACATTTAGGAGGTGATAGGATCTGAATTCATCTTCTCTGAGGAAAGAACTGTAAAACTCTGTGGTTGTCAGGTAGTATAAAATATATCCTTCTACTTGACTGCACATGGTATTATCTGCTGTATAATTTGCTGGGTATCAAGTCCATTTCACATGCACAAGGTCCCTGGTTAATGATGGGATAAGTTCTTTTGGGAGGGATTATACTTACATATATATTTGTAAAATATTCAGTGTAATACCAAGCTCATCTTGGCTGTATCATTTATGCTTTGCTAAAATTTATACAATATAGGTAATCAATTAGTCAGATTCTCCTGCACGCTGCTAAATGGAACGTGAACAGCTCATAACGGGCAGCACTAAATAGACATTTGTATGTACACAGGTATCCTGTGCAGTGAAAGGGGCACGCAGGAGACAAGGTACTGAACAAAACAGCCCTGCATAAAGCCAGGCTTTCATTTAAGGAGAGAAAAATGTTGCTGAAAGCTGCAAGATTATTAGCATTACTATGCATGAGCAGTAGTCAAAAAAGGTGTTACAAGAGGAAGAGAGACATTATTCAAGTGTCTAAGAAGATGGACCATCATCAGCAGTGGAGAGAGAAAAGGCTTCCAAAGGAATAGCATAGCATTTTAAACATTAAATTATAAGGGGACTGAGGCTTTAAAAGGTGTGTTGGAGTTTCTGCATTATTTATAATTTGAGATTGCCTTTCCCCCTCGATGCTTAAGTTTTGTTCTGTTCATACAGAACAGAAAAGTCCTTCTCATACTTCTCAGCTTCTGGACATCGAACCAGCTCCAAGTTTTAGGATATAATTTACTCTAAGAAGACACTGATTACCTGCAATGCTGCACTGGGCATTTCTAAGAAGCTGCTTCTTAGAAATTTTGGGAAGTGAGCAAAATTTGGCTGCCATTACTCTGGAGTTTGGGAATGGTGAGCTTGCAATTCTGTATTAGTTTTGTATTTTTATTGCATCCGTACCTATGAGCTGCAGGCACTGACAGGATTTCACAGTGCTGGGTGCTGTCCTTTCCCTAACACAATTTAAGGTCTCGTGGACACCTTTTTTGAACCTAGTGCACAGCCTCTGTGACAGTGCAATTACTCAGAGTGCAGAAGCTTACACTAGGATAAAAACCTGGAAAAATACACCTTGTATCAATTGCCTGAGCAAAAGAAGCTGTCTTGGCAAAAAGAAAGTTTTTTTCCTCTTTTGCTCGTACTATAGCTGTGTCTACATTAGGGCTTTTGCTGGCATAGCTGAAAAAAAAAATCATACTGCTAGCTGACAGGGATATGCTGACAATTTTTTAAAATAGATGATGGATCAGTGTGTGTTTCTGTATGTGGGGAGGGGGGAGGAGTGAACCTGATTTAAAATAGAAGTTTCTAAAATTGGTTTGCAGAGATACCCTTTAAATGGCAGCCACTGCTACCCCTGCCAGTAACGTCCCGCTGCCCGGCCCTCCTGTCCTTCTCACCCCGGCTCGGGCTCCAGCCCCGTGCTCCCCTCCCCTCGCACCTTGTCTGCTCCCCACCCAGCTGGGGCCTCCTGCCCGCTGTCCTCAGTTCTCCTGCCCGGTTCCTGCCCGGTTCCTGCCCTGGCACCCTCCCAGCTCCGCTCCCCCCTCGCTGCAGGCAGCGCCTGTGGCTGCAGTCCAGCACCTCTGGCACCACGAGCTGCCCTTGCTCTCTGAACTGGCACTTTCTTGCCTTCCTCCCAAGGCCTCTGTTGGGTTTGAGGGCTCAGGCTTTGCATACCACCAGAAGTGCTCCATACACGCTGTGCCATTGCAAAGTGCTTCATGTCCTTCAGCCAAACTGCACATTAAGTCAGAGAGCAGAGGGATTTCCATTTCTAACATGAAGGCAAAGAATTTCCAGAACATCTAGAGAATATTTGGAGGAAGACATGGAGCTGTGGTAAGGTCCCAGGGCTAGAGGCATGAATGTTGGTCCTGTTGCTGCTTCTCCTGGCCAGACAATTGCTGTGTACCTTGTTCCATCACTCAGGTTGGTTGGTCCAAATGACATAGAAAGGTTTTTTACATACTTGCTTCTGGGGAAGGAATTGATCCCAGAACTACTGAGGTCTTCCCGTGTCATCTTTGCACAAAAGTTACTGCTTTGGTGCCTCAGATTCTCTGTGTATAAAATGAGACTTCACAGTCATGAGGTATGAACCTCGGTTTGATCAAACTGGGGTGAGGTCCTGTGACAGTTGAATCTGCAAGTGCAAGAAGTAGGGATTAGCTGTTTCTCAGATGATTAACACTCCTTTGGAAGCACAGTTTTGTGAAAATAAGTTGCTAAATAACCTTCGGATTGTGTGAACGAGTGAGGGGTGAGAGGCAAGCAGGCTCCTGAGCAGACAGCAGCCTGGGCAAACAGGTCCTTGAACCAGTGTTCATAGCCAGCACCCCAGAGTCCTTACTGGTGGTTATTGCAGGTAATTCATAAATTATGCACCTGGAAATGAGGCATATGTAATAATTTTTTTCAAAGAGCAGTGATAGGACCTGTTTTAATTTTTTTTTTCTGAATATGAAGTTTAAGCATTTAAATAGCTTTTAACTAAGTAACCCAAACCCATTGGTATCAGTTATTTGTTCAGAGTTCAAACTGACATTTCGTAAGTATGTTAATTGATACTGCACTAACTTGCTATAGGTATCTTCCTAAGTGCCAATTATCTGCCTCAACATTCCCCACAATTTAAGTTTGTTAGTAAGAAGCTAATTATACTAGTTTATTGCTGATGGAATTACGTGAAGAGTAGATTTCACTCTTACATACTTATTAGACCTCAGTAAGTGATCCTTAGCAGTCTGTTGCTATTCAATTAACAAGTAATAACTTACTTAATGAATCTAATTGAAATGCTTATTTCAGTCAGGCACCTCATATAAAGCGCTTTACTTTGAGCACTTTCCTGAGCGCTAGTTGTGTTTCCTTAACAAGAACTAAATGGGGCCACTGAGGAGAACCCAGACTGTGATGAGAACTGAACCAGTGTTAGTAAATTCCTGCCAAACACGACCAGAAGTATCTGCCAGGTGATTTGTGCTTTACTGAACTATCACAGGAATAACCCAAAACTTCTGCGTCTGTGAGGATTTAAATCCACGGAGAGGATTCTGCGGCAGGCGATTCTCCAAGCCCCCCTCCTGCAGTGGGGGTAAACACCCTGGCCACCCCTCTGGGAGCTGCAGAGCTCAGCTCTGCTGCTCTGCGTGGATGCTGTCATTGAGTTCTAGTTCCAGTTCAACTCCCTTAAAAACTCACTCCTTTTCCTTGGCAGCCTGCACGTTTGACTTGAGATCGATAGAAGTATGATGATGGCTGTATTTAATGATCTAAAGCTATTAGCATAATTACAGCCCAAAAGAGGATACAGCTGAAGGATTTTATACTGTTCCATGTCCTTCAGTGAGACTGACACTAAATCACAGGGAATTTTATCTTTGCTCACAAGCATGACCTGCACTGAACTGTCTTGAGTGACCGCTCCTGGGGCGAGCAAAACCCATCTCCTGTGCAGAGCCAGGCTCCTGCCAGAGGTGCCGGGGGCTACGCGCGGGGCTCTGGGCTGCGCTCACCGTACCTGGTGAGCCGGAGGTGCGAGTCTCCTTCACGGAAGGGCACAGGCCTTAACGGGGATTTTATAGCCTAGGAAAGGATAACCTGCTGTGCTCATTTATGGCATGGGAAGAGCCAACAACGGTTGGCTTCTGAAGCTATTTTTTGCTTTAGGATTAAAAGTGTGCTTTCTTCTGTAATGAGAATTTAACAGACAAGACTTGTGTTTGCGGATAAATGCCAGGAAATCTTCCCAAGCAACGCTAACAAATTATGCCATTTGGCAATATTAGTGTACGGGCAGTAACCTTTTCTCAAGAATTTTTAGCAGATAGATTTAGTGTCAAAAAAACCCATAAAAGCTGAAATATATTCTCCAGTATATCAGGTTTGTTACCAACCTTTTAATGTATGCCTTCTACTCACTGAATTGAAAGACCTTATTGATCTCTTTGCAGCTGAACTGATTATTGGGGTAAGAGAGAGACTTCCTGAAAGAAGCCAAGAGAAATTATTCATTTAACATATTCTCATTTTAGTAAACTTCCATTTAACCTCCAGGGTTAATTAAAAAAAAAAAATTGCTGGTTGGCTGGCATAAATTTATTAAATCAGACAGAAACCGAGTTCAGGCTAGTACATTTAATGTCAACATTTGTAATAATCTTAGGGGAAAAAGAATTCACATAGACTTATTAGTATTCCAGAATTGCTTTATTTTAAAACAACAGCCATAACAGCAGAAGAACCCAGCGAGGAAAATAGCCCCCAAAATGGAACCAGATTCTACAACCTTGGATAGTTCAGAAATTCTTAAATATGCTATCAGGGCTTTGTAGGTCCGTGGTTATTGGTTGAAATCGTGTTGTCATCAAGAGGCATTAGCTGGTTGGTGTCTGTAGGGTCGGGATTAGGGGATTTGGTGTGCTGTCCAGTGATTCTTCCCCCTGTCTGCAGGGTGAACGTTACACATCAGAGCTGGCGTCTTCATTAATGTCTGAACAGAGAGCAAGGATTAAATGGGCCTAACAGCTGAGGGGATTTTCAAAGGCACGAGTGGCATTTAGACACGTATCCTCTGCTGGGTTCTGTTGGTTTTCCAGACTTGCTTTCAGACCCCTGATTTGGTTTGGGTCTGTTGCCCCACTGTTCCCCCTGACCCTGTTATGGACAAGCTACTTACGGGTGTTTGATGGAGATTTGGGGAAATTTTCAGAGATCAAATGTGAACACTTGAGTTACACTGATGAGATGGAGGAGCCCGTGCTCAGTAGGAAGGGGTTAATAGGGAACCATCCTGGAGAAGGTTCTGCCTTGTCATTCACACTGTGACAAGCTTGGAGGTGAGACTGGGTGGCATAACAAAGATGCCATCTGCCATTTTGAAGCTGGGCTCCTCTGATCCTGGCTTGACGCTGCATCTGAAGCAGAGGGAAGTAGGGCTGGAGTATCCTAAGAAGCAGCAGTTCAGGAGAGAAGCCTTCACTGGAAGGACTTTATGAAAAAACAGCTACTAAAATACTAAAGTAGAGCTTCATGACAGGTTAGTTATTGTTGCGTGCAGAACAAGTTAGACTGTGTTCCACAGATCACAAGGAGGAGTGTAAAAGGTCCAGCACTGGATTTAGATAGAAACTGCTGACATTGTTAGCTGGGTGGCATTTGGGCAAGATTTTATTAGAAGCCGGCATCATAAAGCTGTCCATTCTGTCAACCAGTTTCAGGGCAAATATTTTCTCCTCCCTTCTGCCATCAAATTGAGATGACAGGTTTCTAAATGGTTTTCATCTGAAATGTGACAAAAAAGTGTATTTTTGGCAACCGGTCTTGCTTTGTGTCCTGTGTGGTATTTTGTCCCTCCTGGTCTAGAATACCTTTTGTAGTTAGAGCCTTTTGAGGTGTATCCCCTCCCTCAGAGCATGGGGAGCAATTCTACCTGGAGTTTTGTTCTCATGGAAGAGCAAATCCAGTCTTTTACCAAGTACTGCAGTTTAACTGAAGCAGCAGGAACTAGCAAGGAATGCTTGTAAAATGGAACATATCATGTATAGTAAAATGGCATTTTCAAGTACTTTCTGAACTCTCGTCCCAGTAATGAAGCAGCTCTGAAATATCACATGACTTTCTCAGTGTGTTGCACTCTGTGTAACCTTGCCTTTGATCGTGATGTCATTTCGGATGAAAGGCTCGCGTGGAGAACGGTACGTGGTGCATTAGGATTGGCAGATATCCTCTGGGATCTGAACAGAGAAGGACTATTTGAGGTGTGCACTCTATGCTTGTCAAAGAGAAGTAAGTGCTGCAATAAAAAGAGTAGTGAGATATCTAAACTCCCCTCAGTCTGGGTAGAAGCAAGGCTTCACCTGTCTGCAAGAGGACCCGCTGAATCTGAAAGTTCTCCTAGAAAGGTTTTAGGGATGAATAGTCATTTTTACTGTCATTCAGTCCAGGGTCCTAACTCAGGTCAGTGATTTCCTGAATGTTTGAGTAGCTCCAGGTGGCCCTGCTCCAGCAGGGGGGCTTGAAACAGATGATCTCCAGAGGTCCCTTCCAACCTCAATCATTCCGTGATTTTGTGGTTTTGATGTTGAGATGCGCCTGACTCGAGTGTTACCAGCAGAAGTGAAACGAACACAAGACACCTTCTTCTGCTCCTGTTAGCAGCAGGACCCCCCAGCAGTCTCAGTGAGCTCTCTGGGTACCTTCACCTGGCTTTTCTCTTGTGCCTGGGAGCTCAGCATTTGGCACCTTCCACCTTATGTCCCATTTGAGTCCGATATACGATGGGATTTTCTAGTGAATGTAAAAGCAGGCTTACAACCACACACACTGCGGTCCAGGGATGGAAAGAGGACTCCACACACAAAATGTCAGCTGGCCCAAGCAAGCCTGTTCAGCTCCCATGGCAGTACCTGCTGGAAAACTCTCCAACAACCAGAAAAAGCAGGTTATTCCATGGAAGCATTTTTCTTACCCTTAAGCCTTGATCTCCTTATCAAACACTTGTGGCCTGAGATGATGTTGGGGGCTGCATCCTGTTACAGCAAATGCTTTCCTGCACATGTGCTTTGCTTTGGCCTTGCTCACACCTCCCTAGCATTTGCTTTCTGGGGCCGTCTGAGTGATTGAGGGTGAAGGCCTGGCCCCATGCAGCTCTGCCATCTCCCTCGATGGAGTCAGTATTTCACCCGTGCTAGCAGTGACAGAGACTGAATGTTAGAGCTGCATGCACAAGCTTTCACGGAAATCAATTCTCACACGCAGCATTAATATTGGAAGTGCTTCTCTCTCACCTAATTGTTGGCCAGGCACAGTAACCTGTGACTAATGGCCATTCACAGTTATACAGCATGGCCTGATCATAAAAATTTGCCATTAGTCTCTAACAAAAAAAAAAATCTCAGGCTGTTAATTGACCAACACGTATTCGTGAGGAATCAGAGCAATGGATATTCAGTGCCCAGGAAAGGAAGGTGCAGCTGCTTGTGCATTGCTTTTATGATTCATCTGCTCTGCTTTTGATTCTTTTTCCTCATGTGAGGCCAGTATTGTAAATCAAAGATTTGAGGAATAACCCTGTGCTTGAAGTGACCCAAATTAAAAGCCAATTGCCACCTTTCTTCTCTTGCTAGGCAGCCGTCCATTTCTGTGCAGGAGCAGACACATGTCAGAGGCTGTCAGTACTGCTGCACAGGCAAACCAGGGAGCTCGTGGGCTGCCTCTGCCAGGGGTTAAGGTCAGCTACTGGAAAAAGTTACAAAACAGCTATTACAGCCAGGTATGATCCTGCAGAAAGGCCTTCATTGGGAACTGGTATTCTTTGCTCATTTTTGTGCAGTTCAGTGAGGCTCTGCCCTGGAAAACAGCTTCTGATTCTCAAAACAAGGACAGCAAGATGCGTGCAGGTCGGTTTGGGGGTTGGGATTTATTTTTTTGGCCATTCAAGTTTTTCTGTCATAAAATTCCTTTTATGTTGACAAATGGGGATCATTCCTGAAAATGGTCAGGACAGCTTGTCTATGTGGTAGATCTTCTCCTTCCCTGCCCTTAAAGCATTACGGGAGCGTGAGCAACCCTTCCTGGCTGACATGAAGCGCAGAGGCACCAGGCTGGTAGGGACGATGCAGTGCCACCATTGCAGCCCGAAGAATTCCCAACCTTTACCTAAACATGGGGACCCTGTGGCACCTCTGCTCTGGTCAGCAGCCTTCACTGTAGGCCACAGACTGGGATCTAGTTACAATTTTAACGGGAAGAGATCAGAAAAGCTGATAGTGACTGCAGGAGAAAAGCAAGTGAGGAGACCATAAATCAGGCCATCGCATGAATTCAGAATGCACTAATAAAATCAGAGCTTCCAATAAATTTCATTTCAGGCAGAGTAGAAACAGTTTCTCAGTCGAGAGTCCAGGACAGATTATAATTTCAGATGTGTGTCAGGCCAGTGCAACGTGCCTATGAAAATGTTTGCAAGCAGGCAGCAATGGCTGGGCCAATCAGGCCCTCACACCAGTTGAACTTTAGTAGGGTTGAATAAAAAGGTGAGAATCTCTACTTCTCTGAGCAAAGCTGAATCTAATTAAATATTTAACGTGATTTTTTTTCCTCCCAAATCCTTTGGTTTCTTGCTCTTTCATACTGTGATATGATGACATTTGAACAACAAATGCAGTCTTGGTGCGTTGGTCTCCTGGTACTGCTTTTTATATGAAAAGCTTGCACATCCCAGCTGAAGTCCAGATGCTGCATTTATGAGGCATTTTGTCATGATCAATTTTTAAAAAATATTTTTCCATGCCATGAAATTAATAGGCACCTGGGGAAATACCAACCAACTCTTCCCTATTCTTGCAAATACTAACCTTTCCCAGGTGGGAAGGTATTTCTCTTTCCCTTTATTTACCTGCAAGATGTCCTTGCTAGTGCTCAGAATCACAGAGAGAGAAGGAAGCATTAAGAGGAGAACGCTACAAACAGACCAGCTGCACTGAACCCACTGCATTCTGAGGAGCCATTTACTGCAGGAACCCTGCATAATCTTCCCAGGGTCACAGAGCGAGTCATTAGCAAGGCAGCACTAAGACAGAGGCATCCTGATTTTTCTAACTACTCTGATTACTTTAAGACCCCAATTTAAAAGGCCATAGGTTTGTTCTGGCAGCGCAGTCGTAGAGATAACTACTCACAGCTTTACAAATTGGTTTTCTTGCAATCATCTCACTAGCATGGGCCTGCAGCCCTTTGGTGTTTTGTCCGTGTTCTGTTCCAAACTGGTTTTTTCTGCAAGACCCGAGGCAAGCCAGAGCTGAGCAGGAGCCTCTCCTCTGCCCTCCCGTGCCCCCAGCTGCCCTGCCCCACATCCCGCAGTGCTGGGACCTCCTCCCCTTGCCGGGGTGACCCTGCCTGCATCAAGCACCCTTCAAGTATCAGCTGGGGCTTCAGATTGTTCCTCAAGAGAGACCTTAGGATGCTTAAAACCAACTGACTGACCCAGGAAAGCACTGGAGGAGAAAAACTGTGTTCTTTTCTTGCTAACCCCTTCCTTACTGCTGCAGTTCCCTTTCAGAATGGGGCTTCTGTAGGTGGCTGCTTGGGCATCATCACTGGAGACAAGCCCTCCCTTGGTAAAGGCAGAGTTTTCTTGTACTTACTTTTCTAACAAATTGTTATATTTATTTTCGTGGTGCATGCAAACGTGTGGGGTTTGCCTGCACCATGCAGCCCCGCAGAGCACGTTGGGAGAGATGCTGGTCTGGCTGCATCCACCCAGCCACCACCTCACTCTGGTTAAGGGAGGGCTGGTTCAATACAGACCAGACCACGGAACTCCAGGAAATGGTCGCTTGACACATTCTAGATAAAATACAGACTTTTTCTGAGCAAAAAACATCCCAGGATTTGTGCTGCAGATGCACATTTACACATCACTAAAACAGCTATTTGTAATTTTCTCATGATGACCTTTAATGCCTGGCTGAAGATGACTCAGGTAGGTACAGCCCCTGCACAGAGGGAACCCTTCAGCTCCACTGGCTGACACTTTGGTGTCAAAGGCATAGTTAATTTTAAAGTGGAAAAGCAGCACATTATGAGAGCTGTACGTCTTTGATGCTTCATGTCATATATAAAGACACCCAGTGAAAAAAATGCCATACCAGTAAAAAAATAAAAATTTTCTTTGGCACTAAAAAAAAATATATATTGAGCCATTATAGGTTTGGACCTATTTTTTTAAGCACCGTATTTCTTTTTCCTTCAGGTTTTTTTTTTTTTGGTAGGCTACAACTAGGTGCCATTGTAGTGTTATAACATGCACAGTAATTTCAAATGATTAATACCTCGACAGCATAATCTTGTAAAAAATCGTTTTTATCCATTATCTAAAATCAACTTTTAATTACAAGAATGTTGTATTTGTTTTCTGATACTAAACTACCTTGATTAGTTTAAAATTGTGTGGGATGTTGGCACATAAAGCATGTATTTTTCTGCTGGGCTTTAACTGTCCACCTGAGGTGTGAGTTACAATTATTAAGCATTAATAAGTATTTAGGAATGTCCTGCTCTGTGAGTCTGCAATTAATTTTGCCGGGAATCGGCTCTGTATTTTATAATCTACATCATAGAAGGAGCACGCTACCTTCTTTCAAAACTGTACAGTACTAGCACAAAACTGGTATTTTTTTAACCTCAGTAAGGAAGGTTTGCAGGAAGCAGAGCCCGGCGGAACCCGGCCGGAGCTCCAGGGCTCCCACTCGGGCACGGCGTTGGCGCTGGGTGGGCAGCGCTGGCTCTGCCCGAGCTGTGCCCCGCGCCCCGGCTCCGCCGCCGTTTGCGCTTCCCCCGGGAGCCCCCGAGCGTCCCCGAGGCCGCGCAGCTCAGCGAGGCTGAAGGGGGACCCCCGCGTCCCCCCCACCTCCGCCAGGCCCGCAGCCTCTGGCTCCTGGAGAGCCGCTGGAGGCGAGCTGAGATTCCCCCTAGGCCATCCCCCAGCACATCGGCACCAAGCACGAAACCGCACACTCGCTACATGGGAATATTTTATTTGGACTTTACATGCGGCCCTAAAAACCCAAAGAACGTATTATTTACACATCCACAATACAAGTTTACAAGATATCTATACATGTTAAAGTACTCTATAGTAATAGAGCAGCTTCATTTAAGGGTTACTTTTTTTATGCCGTACCATTAAAAAAGATACAATCTGCGTTTACCTTTGCACAAATGGATAAAGCATCTTTTATTATTAAATTAACAGAGTAAGGACTAGGTTGAATGTTAGAAATTTCAACATAAATACTGAGAGAACTCACATTACCATCTACAAGGCAGCACAATGTTACAGGAGGTTATCAGGGTTCACATACATTTATCTTCCGGGTCACACAAGTCTGTATTAATATTTGTAAAGTGAATTCGGATCAGTTTGTGTCTTTTGACAACTGAGTACATTTTAATAGTTATTAATCTGTAGTGTTTTAGTTGAAAGACAGAAGTGTTTAGGAAGAAAGATCATTGATTTTTGGGTCCAGAGGTCTCAGGAAATAAATGTCCCTTACAGCCTTACAAGAAAAAAATGACTACTTCTATCCTTTATTCTTTGTTCCGTAACAGAGATCCAGTTTTTAGTCACTAACCTTCTCTCCCCTTTGAACACAGAAAATAAATCTCCACCGTCTCTGAAACCCATTGCAGTTATTTGTCCCACAAATTCATGAATATTCCTCTGCCATGGTTATTTCTATAGTTATGTTCAATAAACAATGTGGTAGTGTGTAGTTTGCAAGCTAAAATAGCCATCTGTGTTGAACATCAGCTGCAAGTGGATACTGTAAACCCTACTAAATAGCTTACACAACTTTAGCAGGTGTTCCATTACCCTAGAAACCTCATTTGATTTCACATTATAACTGTTTGATCCTTCAGAGAGCTGGAGTGGAATGTTTATCATGGTAAGGTGATTTAATGCTGCTGTCTTCTTGGATTGTAGGCTGCCTTTAGTTACCATTAATTATTCTTGCATTTTATCTCTTTTTTTTTTTGGGTGCTGTTGAGAGGTTTTACAACTGGCACTCGGGAGATATGTGCTATAGTGAGAACACTTGACAGATTAAATTTTTTTTTTTTTAGTACTTTTATCATTTGCATGAATAAGGCACAAAATGCACAGATTCAGGTAAACTCACACATAATATTTACAGAATATTGTCATTACCTGCATGACTTTGGAAAAAAACAAACCTTACTTTACACAACAAAAACAAATTGATTGCACTACTGTTGAGTTTTCACAGACTGCTTCTGCCAGGCCAATTAATGTTTCTCCTTTTTTATTGACAAGAGTCTATCAGTGTGTAGGGCGTTATTAAATGCAACAAAAACGTGACCTTCTCCAGTTACACAGGCGAGTGCCAAGTGAACTGACTATTAGCTGCCCTCAGAGAATACAGGGGCTCAAGTTCACAGTGGCCAGGTATTGGATGGAGGCACTGTGGAAACACAGTAAAACTCCCCCGTTCCAGCCCAAAACACCAGATTTGAAATGCACAGCTCTGAATCAATAGCAGCATAACAGAGTTATGAAGAATTAAACATATCTGCACTCTTTGACCGTTTCATCCAGGCGTTCCCCTCGAAGGCTGTCAGAGGTGCGCAGTTCATCCTCAGCTGGCTCCAGGCTGAACCCAGCGGGCTGCAGAAGGCAGAGTCATCTGTTTGTTCAGTCATGCTCAATGTAAACAATTCCATAGCATAAAAGATGCAATGGGAATCTAAGTACATCCTAGTGTGTACGGTACACACACACATCCACGCACACGCACAGCTTTATCCGTGGCAAAAACAAAATGCCACGCACATGGAGAGAAAAAAATAATAATGCTACAGTTGGGCCAGAGACTTAATTCCAGCAAATTGATTATTAACCCAGCTATTCATTGAGACATTACCATTTTCTGACATTTGTGCAAGAGGCAAGGTGAATGCATACATAGTAAAATGTTCACATTTAATGGGAATGACCACACTTAATGGCAGTCTAAAATGGAACCCATTTTTCAAGTATTTGCTCACTGATTTTTTCCCAACAACTGTTGTTTAGCTATTTAGAACAGTAACGTAGCCCCCACCCCATTGTGCTACATGTCTCCTTAGCTCCAAACAAAAGAAATGTAATGACCAGCACTTTCCTTTGTTTTTTTTTTTTTTGTGTGTTTGCTCGTAGCAAGTACATGAAGTCCTGCTACAGCTATACGTGGCAAGACACAGATGTTGCTCAAGTAAAGACAGTTTCTTTGGCCACTTTGTTCTCCTTAATAACAAGCAGGTCTCTGTCTTATGTGTCTACCACAACATCATCTCCCAACCTGTACAGGTCAGTGCCACACTCGTTTCAGCACAGACATGTCCTAGTAGCTGTATTTGTTCAGTGGTCTGACCGACGTCGTCTGCGGGACGAACGAGGGTTTTGGTGGCACGTCAGGTTTTAGGGAGGGTGTCCTCTTTATTCCTGTACGAGGCAGGGTGCCGTTGCTCGTGTAGCTGCTTTGCCTGGACAAGGAAGGCTGGAGGTGAACGCTGACAGGCGTCCCTTGCATGTAGTCCATCTTTGTGCCTGCCGTGGGAGCCATGTACCCCCCACGATTAATACTTGGCTGTCTGGATAACAAAACACCATTTGGTGAGTTTAAGTTTTTAGGAAGGGCAGATATTGAGTGCCTCTGTGAAGAATTTTTGTGATAACCCCTCTGCCTTTCCAAAGAGGTCATTGGTACTGCAGGAGTGGTGGGAACGTCCACTCGTTTTGTGGGACTGTTTCTCGGAAGAGTCGATGGAGGAGAGTACAAAGATGCCTCCCTGTTGGGAACCTTGGGTGGGATCTCAGACATATTGCCCATTGGATCCAGCATTAAAGTCTGGTGGGCCACTTGAATATCTCCCATAATTGCTTTGGGATTGTTAGTAGTTTCATTTAAGTGTTTGAGAAAATCATTCAGGGTGTTCCTGGAATCAACAGATCTCCTGTGGTCTCTTTTGCTGGATGATTTTGTGAGTGGATGATCAATATGTTGCATCTTTTTGTCTGCCTTGTGCGCATTAGAATTTGAGAAAGATGTGTTGTAGTCATGGGTAGCATTGGGAAGAACAATAGCACTAGGAATATGTCCGTGACTTAGAGGCGAGTGGGGTGGAGGACTGGAAGGAAAAAACTGAGGGCTCTTTAGCGGGGTTTCCTTTCGTGAAGCATTGAGGTTAGCATGCGCTTTGTCCGACTGACTCTTCATAGCCTGCAGAGTTTTTTGTTGAAGAACCGGAGTAGATTCAGGAGTCGGAAGTGCAGCTAATTCTGGAGGCTGTCCCCTGTGGTCCATCATCATGGACTTGGTATCACCGCTCGGAGGCAGCTCCTTCCTGCTGGTCAGCAGGTTTGTGTACAGTTTGGGCGAATCAATGTTCTGCTGGTACTCCTTGACAGGGCTGTCGAACAGCCCGTTCAGTTTGGCAAAGCTGCCGCTGGAGTCGGTGCAGGACTGAGCCGATTCTGCGTCCTTGTGTATTTTCCTGGATTTGCGCACGAACAGATCCCGGTAACAGTACACGGCCACTCCCGCGATAAAGGCGCCCAGCACAAAAGCGGCAAAGACACAAGTGATTAGGACATTCATATGCACCATTTGGTTGGACTCTCCCGACTGTACTTCCCACCTCACACCTGCAAGAGACAGGCAGGATATCATCAATCTCCAGGTATTTCATACTGACACACGTCAGAAGAAGGCAGCCTTCCTCAGGGAAGTGTCTACTAAGTGTTTGTAAGTGCTCTGGCTGCGGTGTTGGTGTAACTCAGTAGGATCCTGCAATCTACACCCCTGGTGAATGCCAATAATTTTATAAAATTTAATTGTAAAATGACTGTGTGCACTGACAAGGCTAAATGAAGACTGTCCATTTTCTCTGATAATGAGGAATGCTTGTCGCAGCTTCTCTCCTTATATTTTGTTTAGCCTGTCCCCAAATTTCCTTTAAGGCTCACAAATGGGGGCCTTATGTTATTAACATTAATGATTTCTGCTGGAAAATTGAGGTTAGAAGGTCCTACTGGGCCAGACAGCAATTAATAACTCATGGATGGATTTCTCTCTCACTTTCCTGCCCAACTCATAAATCAGTACCAAAGGAGAGACAGGATTATGCAAATGTTGTGTAAAAATGTGTAACGTACATACTGCACTGTTCCAGCCACGCTAACGTAATTCGGTAGAAAACTTGCAAACTACTGCACTCCCAGGCTGCTAGCCCTGCAGTGGCACACCTGCACTTACTGTACTTGTCCAAGTCTGAAGATAATGTGATTCTGTTAGAGCACTGATTTTTATTTTATTTTGACCAATAACGAACATAAATACTTGCATAACATTATAAAACCAACTTAGGTTAAGTTATTAGAGAATGTTAAAATTTAGAAACTTTTAGCTTAGACCAAGAAATTGAATATTTGATTAATTTTTTATTTGGGTATTAACAAGCTACCTTTGGGTTTTTTAGACTTTTTTAAAGCAACCACAGACATCTTGCAGCTAAGACAATGTTAGTTTTTAATGAAAGTAATTCTGTTACTATCCCAAGAGATGTTAAAATGAAAGAGCACAAGGGAAGGAACGGAGCCACTTTTTGTTAGAGGCAAGGCCTTTGAATATTGTTAACGTTCAGGGTTACAGGTTTTAATGGCACTGTGCAGAAGCAGAAGGAAACCATGAGTAAAGTTCACTAATAGCTATGACACAAAATGTGATTCAGAACCAAGAGCAAATGATAATAAAAACTTAAAGCAAAACGAAAAGTAACTGCAACAAATTAAAATGACAAATGCACGGCCATAATGGCTGATAGGAAACCTGATATGTTTTGGTGAATGGTAATAAAACACAAATGGTTTTTGGCTGGTGAGGTTTTTCAGTAAATACAGAATCGTGCAAACATGTCTGTCACCTTGCTGTGCTGTGCACTGACAGAGACTCGTGTTAAATTTTGGTTATGGGGCTGAAGCTTCTCGATTCTGTGGTTGACTGCAATAGTCCTATTGAATTAAAGTCTCAGATGCCGTAAGAGCCTGATCAAAGGTCCACTTAACTGAAAGAATGGCTAAGAAAGGTGAACTACAGGCAGAACAGGCTTCTTGTAGTGTTCAGCTTAAAACCTCTGTATGTCTCAGTATGTACTGAGGTCATCTCTAAACTGATGCTCATATCCAGAGGATAAAAATTCAGCACATTCTTATTCTGACCCTTGTTCTTCAAAAGCATGTTTCCAGGCAAGCAGAGGCTGGGATATGCCCCATTTAACACGTGGATCTGTCATGGAGCTCTGCTTTGTGTGCTGTTTTGCCACCACCCCCAACCCAAATGCAAAACCCCCAAAACAGAAGCAACCATTCATGAGTAAGAACAGTCTAAGCCAAACTAGACTGGATTGAAAACCATGAACAGAGGTGCAGATAGGTCTTGAGGGTAATTTTTTTAATGTATCCAGAACTGCCATTGATGTCAATGGGAGTTTTGGAACACTCCGGGATTAAAAGGATGAGCTTATTATCTGTGCTTCCCATTATAAGCTCTAAGCAGCACTTTGCCCCGGGATAAGTAGGTATGAAAAACATGATTGCACTGTCTGCATATTCACAGGAAATGGGTGTAAAATAGAGCCCAACAATCATGGCTGTTACATTAAACCTTAGACAATGCTGAGACTATCAGGTTTCCATTCAGCTGCAATGTATTCCCTGGTAAGGCCTTACCCTTTGGGACACCTGATAATGGATCAGAATAATCAGAAGTGTTTGGGTCATCTTGAACTACAAATTTCCGAGAGCCAGTCACTTTAGGTTTCCAGGAACCAATCACTTTAGGTGATATAACTGGGATACTTGCCATTGTGGTAATGGAAGCTGAGGAGAACTCCATGTCTGTGGTGGCAAACAGATTTTTATTAATGTGTTTCATGGCACATCTAAGCTATAGCTGGACATAGTATTTTACGGGAGTTACACATCAGAGCAAAATGTGACCCCCCCTACACTCTGCAGAAGTACAGATGGCTGATTAAAATCAATTACTTCAAAACTGTAAGTATGAAAAAAGTACATTTACACATCAACAGCTGCTAGCCAAAAAGCCAGAGAAGTCAAACATGAAAGCAGTGCAAAAGTTAAAGTAAGCAACTGTGGGGGTGAAAAAGCACAATTTAGTCTCCTTAATTGCTATATTCTTCACTGGAGACAACATACTTGGCTGCCTTTTAAACATCTTCAAAAAAAAAAGAAGTTCCTTGGAACGATACACACTCATGACAGGTTACGCCTGAGAAACCAGATCAGCTCCATTAGTGCTATTATGGTATAGCAGGAACTGCTGAATGAGCCATTTCTGCAGGTGGGGATAAAAGGAATGTTTTTAACCCCTATTTTGTAATGGCTCCTAAGGAACAATCCTGCAGAGATCCTGGCTCCTCTCTAGTACGCTTGCTGAACAGACCCACCACAGCCTGTGTGAAAAGGCACAGAGGAGGAACCTCATCAAATTGGGTTTACAACTCCCAGTCTCGTTTGCACCCTTGAGTATTCTGTGTTCACTGCCCCAGTAGGTTTAGGTACAAGGTCTATGGCTCAAGATCAGACTTGAGAAATGTACTTCAAAAGCACACTCATTCAGGACTTGAAAATAGGGTTCAGTTGTATCTGTGTCATAAAATATCACTTTGAAAATTCAGTTGATGAAAACTCACGAAGCCAGGCAGCATTTCTATGTGACAGTTTTGTTTTGTTTTGTTTCCTTAAGTGAGTCTCTAACTTGCATTATGGGTAAATAGATCTGGAAGATATTTGTCTCAAACATTACTTCTTGTCAAGTTACAGAAGTGAAAATGTCAGAAACCAAACCACAAATAATGTTCCTGTTGCACTCACAAATTTAACATACAAACACATTATTTTCCTATTTGTCAGCCCTTGGTTTGAAAGCGAAGACCCAAGTCCCAAAGCAAAGACTGGAAGGTAAGGGCTGAGTCTTGCTCCTGTTGAAGTCAACACAGGTTCTGCTCTTGAGTTCAACAGAGGAGCACTGGGTGTCCCTGAACACCAGGGGCTGGCGGTGAACACATTATTAGAAAAATCACTGAGGAGAAAAGGATGCAAAAGCCCATCTGACAGCAATGCACAACCTTTTTTCTAAGCCACTTTTGTCGACACAATTTCTCATTCAGCTACACAGTTCGTGATGTTAAATTTTTTTCCATTAGCATAAACTACTTAAAGCATTTCAAAAATAAAGAAATACACATTTTAGAAAATGTGTATTTGTGCCAAAAGCTTGCTGGGAAAGAAGGAGAAGAGAAAAGGAGAGGTAAGGAGGAAGATGATGAAGTTCTGCCATTCATCTACTAGAGATGACCAAGAGGGGCATTCACAAACGCATGGCTGGGGATCAAGAGTAAAGCTTAGTGGACGTCGTGCAGTGAAGATGTCATCTATGTTAATCAGGCTCTTTAATAAAAGATGGCTCAATAAATAATGAGCTGTTAACATGCGGCTACACAGGGTGAAGTGCTGAGTGAGAAGAGTCTGACTATCTTTACCATCAGTGGGAACATGAGTAAAAGCACAAAAATGGAGGATTGCCAACTGTGCAAAAGGAAGGAAAAAAGGGCTGAAAATGCTGAACTGAAGGAAAGTAAAGGTCATTAATTCAAAAAAATTAAAAAAAACTAACCAGATGTTGGGTCGCCAAATATTTTGTAATCTGGTGTAGCTGTAGTAGGCAAAATTTCTAAAAGAATTAAAGGAACAAGTAATCAGTAAAAAGTAACGAAAAGAAAGCAAAAGATCTCAAACCTGAGTAATGGAAAATAAAAACTAAAATATCACTGGTTACAAAAAAGAAATTCTTCAATACTTTGCTGTAGACCCCAAATAGCTGTAAACTGGCGAAGGAAAGACAAAAACTCTGCCACCCAGGACTAAAAAGCTCAGCTTTGTGAACGTTCACAGTAACACCAGGTGATGTGTTCATCGTGTTACTGAAAAGCTCATCAGAAATTTAACATCCACAGTGAGGTGTGGCCACAGACTATGGTGAGACATTGCAGAGGGCAGCCGTGCCCGTGCCTTACCGTGGCAGTCCCCGAGCTGCGCCGTGTTGCCGTATTCGACATCCTGGACGTATCCTCCAGTGCTGTGGTTGTATGAAACAAACAAAGAGAACCTGCAATTAACAGTATTAGTAAGGATACAAATGGAGATTTTTTTCTTTATTCTGGAAGCAGCAGATGGAAACACATCTAACAGGCAGGGTACGGCCCAAAGGACTGTACAAAACGTACGGCATAGTCAGGCTTTAAAACTCTCTGTGTGTGCTTATGCCAGGAAGTAGAAGAAAAAATAATCCCTTTTTTTTTTTAGCAACTACATCATGTCTTCTCCATTGGGCATGCTCTTGGGTTTAGATACAACCATCCAATTATACCAGTTAAAGTTTGCACTGGCCTGCTACAAAGGCCTCTTTTTAAGATACAGCTGCTAGTGCACCATATATTACAGACTCGATTTGTGCAAAATGCCTTTGGTATGCATATATAGCACCCCAGCTCCAGTGTGGAGGCACACCCTTGCTCTTCCCACTGTGAATCCTGTGCTTTCATATTTGCAATTCCCTGTGCCCTGACCAATGCCTGGGAGGGGATACTGTGTGCTGTCCTCTCGGAGCTGCTCAGGTTTGCATGCTGCAATCGCTTGCCTTCCTGCTTCCAACTGCTCTTCCTACAGGTCTGCCTGTCCTCCTACACATGTAAAACTCCTACTGAAACCAAGTCTTCACCCAGAGGTTGCAGAGTTAGGCCAGACTTTAGCATTCTGTTCTCTTACGTACACAGTGCACTGAAAAAAACAGCTTTAAAAAGCAGAGATTTAGTAACTGCGTGCAAGGGAAGTGGCACAGGACGTGAGCTCATGGGGTCTGTAAAGCACAGTTAGAGATGCTGGGCTGACCAGAAAAGGAGTACTTACAGCATGCCTGGTGTCACTCTTCCACACGCCTCGTGGTCTAACCAGCCACAGTACGGGTCCCGTGAAGCAATACATGCCCTTGCAAGAGAAAAACCCCAAAAAATCATGCATTTTTTACTTCCTTCCTAACAAATGCTGGTGCCCTTGCTTTAAGGGGAGGTCAGGAACGGAGCCGTACTTTTTACATGACCCGTGACGCTCACAGCGGCTCAGGGGAATTCTGACGACGCAGCTGGAGAACGCCACGAACAGAGCATGGTGGTCTCTGTCCAGCTGGAGGGAAAGGACTCTTCTGTCCTCCTCGCTCTCTGCATTACACCTGGTTACAAAAACAAGGGCAGGCCGCTGCTTTAGTGACTGCAGCACATCATGCAGTAAACATTTCGTTTATTGTCTGTGCAGCTATTGAACAGAAACTTTTCATAGACATAAATGTAACCACTACTCTTTGCTGAGACATTGCTGAACAAACCCCTGAGTTATCAAATGCTGGCTTCTGGCTCCTGCTAACAGCTAGGTGAGAAGTTTGCTGAAGGATGTAGGGAAAAAGAAAATCCAAATCTATTTTCTTTGTTCTCTCAGCATAAATACCGTGAGAGAGCAGAAGAGGAGTCCTGTACTGGATGCCTGTAGAGTCTAACTGGAACGCTTCCACTCCCAAATTCTTTGTGCCAAAAAATAAACAAGTTTAAAATGATCAGATATGGGTTATACACTCTTGGCCACTCTTGAGCAACCCTCAAGATAAGCACAGATCATTTCTTTTTGCCATCAGCAAACACCTGTGACGTTTCAGTAGTATTTGCGGGAGAATCAGACTGTGTCACTGACGTCACTGGAGTGGAATCAGGTTGTTCATTCAACCCATGCAAAATGGCAAGTGACCAAACAGTTTCGGGTTATTCAGCACGAGGAACACGATGAAGTGACAAACAAGTGGTGATGTTGGTGATAATGAGCTGGTTTACCATAATCTTTTTTAGCTAGGTACCAAGGACTACGTGAAGAGCTTAGATGTTCTGGTAATACTTACTTTGCATGATTATATGCTTCAATCTCTTCCAGTAATATGCTGTCATTCAAAGAAAAAGGCCTGGTCTTTGCCAAGATTTTAAGTACTACTCCTGCTTCAGAGCCAACAAATATGACTGTGTAGTTCTGGTGGGGTCCAGCTGCGTGGTCTACAGCAATTGCTGTCAATCTGTATCTAGCAAGACCAAAAGGCACATCACTAACAGCAAGTTTTCTTGTTTTCCTTTTCACAGGTGCTACTTTTGAACTGTCATACCTGACACGTGTTTTGGTAAACCAGGGCTCCTCAGTGACTGAGGGAACAGCTGAGTCCATCAAAGGATGAGATTTGATGAAGGAGAGCGTTTCGTCTGGGAAATCAATGGAGGTTTTGTAAGCCTCTGCTAGGCCGTGTTTTGCACAGCAGCCAGGTCTGAAATGAGAACAACATTGTTTTCCTCTTGATATTTTAGTTAATGAGAGAAGGCAGCCGGTTAATGAGCATCCTTATGGCTGAAGTGTCAAGCTCTGCTGTGGGTTTTACCCAACAAGGCACACAAGAGTGCAGCTGATTTAAGGTAGCTCTCTTAAGGACAGTGTTATGACATCACGAGTAAGAACCTTTTACCTTGGCTTTGGTACTTTGTCTTCAGGCACGGCTGTCCAAACAGAGTCAGGAGTCTTTTGTTCTTTAAATCTCCCTTTGAAGACTTTCTCAATGTCATCCATGCTGAAAGCACACACTGCTGAACCAGGGATGCTGTGAAATTTTGAAAAAGAGTTTCAAGAACTCAGATTACAATGGCACCCATCTCAGTGTAAGGGAGAACCAGAGATCTGCCTTTGATGAAAGGCTGCTCATCTCTCACCTGTTGAGCTGTGTGGTGAACACACCCACAACAGTGGGCACTCCATTGATCTCTATTATGTCTGTGATCGACTGCAGGACATCAAAGTAGAAGAATGAATCCCCAGGAACTGAGCAGTTGAGCCGAGCTTTCAGAAAGGATGTCCAGTGTTTCTCCAGGACCCTTTGGGAGCCCCCCATGTCATTTTTGCAGATGCGTGCCACACGGGAATACACAGCCTGTGAAAGGCAAAAAAGAAAGAAAAAGGGAGAGAGGCTTGAGAGATGCAAGGGAAACAGTGCTTGTTTCTGAGCTCTTAATAAAACACCAAGATAATGTCGTTAACAGGAAACTGCCATTTATCTGCACAGAGAAGATGAAAGCAAATGGTGTTCAGCTCGTAGTGCACAGGCACCTTAACGTATCACCAAGCAAATGCATCTCCACAGTTTTCCCCCACCCTTTTCGCCTTCAAAATCATACTGTTAGTGAGATTTAAAGGCTTTAATTAACCATGTGTAAGGGATTTAATAATTTATTGTAGAATATCCTTCCATGGTGAGGCATGAGTATTATACTCTGTACTGGCATGACTGAATTATTCAATATCCAGGAACATTAGAGAAACGTCTTTGGAAATCTCCTTTTGTGTTGTTTTCTTTTGTTTCTTTAATAAGCATGGAAACACCCTCAGCTTTTCCATTCCTTGCCACAAGAGTTAAGGCAGCAGCAGCACTAAGGCAACAGCACACTGAAAGCTACCTGTAGCGAGCTCACTAACAGCGAGGCCGGGAGAACAGAGACAGCTTTTTGGCTGAAGAATGCACTGCTCCAGTTCTCTTTTTCTCCCCTCCCTGGAAATTATAATGATGGGAAAACTGTGCAAGCTTTGTCCTAGTTCCTCCTTCAGATTATGAACTGTGCTAGTTCCTGATGCCGGTTTGGGATGAGCTCTTTCTGCTGTGACTCAACGCTCACAGTGATGATACCGACCTTGCCCAAAGTGTTGTGCTCTACAGCAATTTCTCGGAAGAAGAAATAAACGTAGTTCCCATATTCTATGGCGTGGAGGAAATGTGGTTCTGTAAGAAAGAGCAAGGAGAAGTTACTTGCAAGAACTGCTCAGTGGGCACACGACAGTGCCTACGCTGTGAGACTGGGCGGCTCCTCCCCAGGTCCGTACCAGCCAAGGTGAGCTCCAGTCTTCCAGAGACTTTAGGATGTCCAAATAGAGGTGCACTGGAGTTTAAATGAACTCAAAGTCTTTGGCATTGGCTAATGGACTGTAAAAAGGCCCCACAGAAGTTGTATTTCGGCTAAGGTATTTTGTTGCTGCAAATTCATTCATTGAAGCATTTAACAAAAATATTCTCTGGTTTGTTTTTTTTTTTGCATTATGCAGCTTTTTAATTGTAATTATACTATTCTGAAAGCCTCATACACGCTGACATTGCAGCATATGTGTAAACCAGGCTGGCTGTGAATTATCTGACCTTCTGTGCCACTGAAATTGCATTTGCCATGTGTACGGGAAAATACTCCCCAAATTACCTTTTATCCATTTGGAATCATACTTTATTGTTCTTAAGGCAGATCCATCCCCCATGCTGCGATAAATAACAGCATCACTTGCCAGGAAATCTGCTACTGTTGCCGAATACAATTTTCCATCTAAAACGGAAGTTGAAAACACGGTATTAAGAGGCCTTTAATAATCTAGAGAATTCTGACTAGCCTGTATTTTTCCCCATTTCTTTACTGTCACACTTCCCCAGATTGCTGTAACCTATTTATTAACAGGTCAGCTTCTATTCCTTTGGAGGCCCTTTAAAAAATTTAAGAGCAGGGGCACCACGACACCTTTAGCTTTCCTGTGCTTGCTTTAAAAGCTCCCTGTCTCCTTTGGTGTCATTAATCATTTAGACTCATTACAAGTAAAAGTTCTTACCAGCAAAGAGGGCGACATTGGTTTGTCTGGCATCAAATGGGCATCTTGCCAAACCACTAATTTCCTCCCCATCATACTCTAATGTATTCAACTAGAGAAGAAAAATAAATGGGTGATAGTGTCATTTCTATTTTGTGCACTGGCACAAAAGCATAACGTTGTCTTTCCACAGAACTGAATTCAGCACATTGGCTTCTGTCTGTTTTTATTTCACCTTGAAGCACTCTCCAGTCACACTGGATGTACTGGCTACGGCATAACCAGTGCAAGCAAAACCAGTGCCAGATTAATGGCACCTCAGGACTCTTACCCGATAGTATCTGCACATGGGGTTAAACGCATTTGTTCCACAGACAAACACCATCTCATCGTTTCTTGGAACAAAGACTTTAATGAAGTTATGGCATTCATCCTGAAAAGAGGGTAAGATGTTATTAATCACAAACTCCATGTACATAATACATACTAGTGGTGTTTTTCTGTAACGTGCTCCACTTACTTTATGTTTGCCTTTCATAGCACAGTTCTCTCTGTCCTGTTGCTTTGATCTCCACGTTAATTTCTGTCAGAGCAGACCACAAACATTTGAATTCCTTGCCACAGAAAATTCTTTCAAAAACCATGAAAACCAAAGGACACACCTCTCCCTTTCCAGCATGCATCTACTCACCTTGCTTGGGGTAACTTCTGATTTCGGAACTTCGTTTAAGTTTACGGTGTAAACCTGGTCCCTGGTTGCAGAGTAAAAAGAGAGCAGTAAATTCATTAATTCTGTGGCTCTTTTATTTGATAAGCTAAGTCTATTTTCAGAATGTTGTGTTAGACCAGCAACTTCGATGAAATGCTTATGGATTTTCTGTGTTTAATGCAAATGGGACAAGGTTGCCCATGCGCAACATGGGGTGGTTTTGATTTTTATTGGTGTGGTCCTGAGAGAGCACCTGCAGTGCCCAGCAGTCCATCCCTGTCTGCCCGTGCTGCTGAGGACTAACCTGGGCTGGAAATATGCAAGTGTCTTATCCTCACTTCCTACAGCCCTGATGTGTCAGACCAAGTTTAAAATGATCAGGAGAGGTTTTTATCAGGCAGGGCAGTAATAAAAAAGAGGGAAAAGAGCATTTGATCATTGGTTTTAGCTTAACTACAGTAACTGCAGCCTTCAAATCCAATTTTCATGGACTGGCCACAGATATGGTATATTTCTCTGGGAAGTCCTGCCCCAATTCTAATTTTTATCATATTTTGCACATTTTTCTAAATGAATTTTACACATAAATGCAAAACTAGAAGAGAAAAGAATTTTAATCTAATGAACTGAGTGAAGGAAAATTACCTGCCAGTGATATAAAGTGTGTCTCGAATTTTCAACATTAGTTGGAAGTCCAGTCTGTGCTGAGATTCATTGCCTGAAGGGCGTCCTCTAAATACTGGATATTGCCTTGAATCTGCAAGTAAAAACGGGCTACACCATCACTCAGGATTATAGAGCTAAAGAATCAATATATGGCATTGATTAGCTGTATATACTAGGTGTAGAAGGGTTTAAACTAAATTCCTTGAGTAATGTCTTGAATATAAATGAGGAAAAGATGGCTAATGTCAGCAAATGTTCTTTTTCCTGAAGTTATTGCTGTATTTCTGATTGCTTTTTTAAGAAAATGATTAAGTGTTCTATTAAAGATACAAAGCCAGTAAACACATTTCAATTTGAAAGGAATCAGATTTTTTTTTTTTNAATCAACATGGGAAGTTTTCCCCGGTGTTCGGCAGCACTTGCGGATCACTCACAGTGGTAGTCCACGACGTTAATGGGGTCCTCGTCCTCGGGGAAGCTGACGGCGCGGCAGCGGGACAGGCCCAGCAGCGTCACCAAGGCACAGAGCAGGGGCAGCCTCATGGCGGGGGCCAGGGGAGCGCTGCCCTCGCGGCAGCACCGCTCGACTACCTGCGGACAGGGACAGGCCGTGAGCGGCGCGGCTCCCGCGCCTCCTGCGCCGCACCGCGGGCTTCGTGCGCGTCTGAGCGTCGGCGGCGCCGGGCACGGAGCGGGAACCGCTGCGGGACACGGCCCTGCTCGGAGCTGCTCCCACACACACTGATGGTTGCTAACTTTTAGCTGCGTTCACGGGCGTTTCCGAAGGAGCTGACGACTGTCAGCCCGTTTAATTCACAAAATCAGAAATAGAACGTGCGGGCTGCTGACCTGGCAGGAAAAACTGTCAAACTTGGGATTAGAATTTTAATTAAACTGCAATCTCTTTCCATCCCCTAAATCACTGAATGTCATCCAACACAAACCCTTTTCCCATAAAGTACCTAAATCTCATCCAAAACGTCACGACACGCGCAATGTGTCCGAGCACCCACGCCGTGTTTTAATGGCACTGCTTGTTCCCAGGCTGTGCCACCACAGCACCAAGCCCAACGTGCCCGTTGCCACAGCCCTGCTGCCGAGGGCCAGGCACTGATGCTCTGCCTTGTGCAGCGACTCTCAGATGTGCAGAGGCACCGCACACTGCTGCCCTGCAGCGTGACAGCGCTGGCACACACCTCACGAGGGTGGCGAGGGACTCAGGTGGGGATGCAGATGTTGAACCACCTTCCCAAGATGCCACTTTCCCCCTCATTCTCTTTGCTACTGTCGAAGGCTCCAGGGGCTTTCACCTGGGGCTGTGTGTGTGTGCTCTGTAGATTAGAGAGCACAGATCACGCCAGCACCACAACATTACACAACAAAGCTTTTAAGAGGGGAAGGGAAACATAACTTCTTCAATTAAACCACAGGGATATTTTAGTGAGCAGAATGTAACTGCTCAAGTTGCAATTTGGGTAGGATGCAAGAAAACACATCTCAAAGTGAAATGTGATCCTTAATGACTGCAAGTGGACTGGGCAGGGGTCATATTTCTCATTAGAAACCTGGCAAATGTAGTATTATTCCCTCCTCCAACCTTTTGGAGGCATTCATTCAGCCCCGATTCACAGGTCAGAGCTCTGAGTCATCAGCTCAGTGCCTTGCAGATGCTGAAATTGGTTATTAAACGCTTTGTCTAAACAGAAAAAAAGAAACCTTTCCATTTTAATGTTTCAAGACTTTCAGTGAGAAGAACATGCTGCCAACACAAAGTGCCAGACCTGATCCAGCAAAGCACAAAAGTATTAATCATTTAATAATTTGAAAAGCAATTAAAAAACCCCTTCATAACAACACTTAACCTTTCAGCAATGCTTACGGGGGACGAAAATGCTCTATTTGTTAATTGATACTATGGCTGGCTAGGGGCAGGGCTTCCTCCTTCCAGAGGCTGCTGAGCTGTCAGTTCAGGCTGGACTGTGAGGAGACCATCTGAAAGGCTGGGAGCGTTTGGGGATGGGGGTGGGGATGTTGTCTGGATGCCTGCCCATTACAGACTGACCTGGAAAGAAGCATTTTCCTGTTAATGATATTTCTGTATCTCAGTCCACCAGTCCAGAACGAATGGGCTGTGCTCTTAGTCAAGATTGATGAGTGCAGTGGTTAATAAACACTAATGATTCCTGGCACTTTCCCTCTGCTCTTCCTTGTCCTGACATGGCCTCTTCAGCTGAAGCATCTTGCGTTAAATTACTAATGAGCAAACTTAAAACAAACTGGAATTAATAAAGTTAGTCAAATTAGTTCTTTCTTGTGAAAGCACCATTAGAGCAAAGTCCTGCAGCACTGTGGCTCCCAGACACAATAACAAATCATTAATGCTTACACAATCTTTTTTTTTGATCCTTTTGTAAGGAAAAGCAGGCTCCAAATACCCAACCCAGTCCTCTTCCAGTGAAAGAGAAAGGGGAGACACATAAACTGCACGCTGAGTCGGTGCACAGCAACATCTATAAGGTGCTTAGGAAAAGTCCTCCCTGAAGCCTTGTTTTCTTGGAGAACAAATGAATACAAATTGCCAAAGAGCAAGAAGCTCTCCCAGACATGTAGGCAGCAGTTAGCATAGATGAGGCTGCTTCTGGCCCACAGCATGACTCAAAGAGACCCTGGCCCGGCTTCAAACTGCAAACTCTTCAAGTTCCACCTGCACCAAGCACGGGCATGTAAGAAGAAGTTTCTTTTTCACAATTCTTTTTCCTTCCCATGTCCCATCAGGGAAGAACTGACTGTGGCGACAATTACAAAACTTCCATGTAACCCGCCTTCCACAGGCAGATACTGATTTCTGCACGTCAGGAAATGGCTGCAGAGCAAAGGGCAATTTGGTTTTGGTTTTAGGTCATGATTGTCAAAGGGCAACTTGTTTTTAGGTCACGATTATCATGGCCAATACGCAGCAAACTGTCACAAAAGCAAACAGGAAGCAACTGAAATGCCAGGTAAACAGAGACAGTATTGGTTCTCTCAAACAGATTCAAATTTCAGGCGAGATACCAAACTCCCTAAAAGAATGTGAAGTTTTGTAAATGTAAATCCACAGGACGTGTTTCCCCAGAGGCTGCATCCAGAGGAGCAACAAACTCATATTTATGTCTTCCCCAAAAAACCCTCAAACGTTTCAGGATACTCCACAGATGAATTCTGAGAACATACAGGGCAGGGATATTTATGTTCGGCAATCTTTTCTAACTGAACATCATCTGTCACAAATCTCTGTCAGAGAAAATACCTACATGAAGCACAGACCTTTGTCACGACACGACAGAAAAGCAGCCAGAGAGCTGCACTGGATCAGCAAACCACAGGTAATCACTTCTCACCAGCCAGGCAATAACTACAGAGTTCTTTATTATTTTGCTTGTAAAATTATTACAAGAATATTAACAGTAGCTCTGATTTCCAGCTACATATGCAAAGAAAATGCACCTGCTTCAAGAGGCTCTTAAATGCAGCTTTTATCTGGTTGGACACAGGCTTGAGATCAGAACCACTGAAGAGAGAATAAACTGGGAAGAACAGCTGTTTCCTGGATAATCAGAAAAATGGGCTCCATCTAGCCCTCGGAGCAGGGGTTTATGACAGCCAGGTGTAGCCTTCTGGAAGACACAGATAGGCTGGTGTGAAAGACGTAATTCCTGCCACACTCAAACCTTTTGTGGAGGCCACTACTGGGGACTACAAATAACAACGCTGAAATATCTGTTAGGCCTGGAATAGCTGATTACAAAATGCTGGCAATGTCTACCTTCAAGAAAATGCAGAAAACATTCATACTCTGGGTTTGATTATTTTCCCCCTGCCAGGATTCAGCCCAGTCTTTGATTAATTTCTCTTATAAATTGCATTCCTAGCATTTCTGCTAGAAAACAACCCGTGGCAAGTGCAGCGTTTGGACATTACCATATTGCTATCCTTGTTTTGCAGCTGGGCAATCGAGGCACAGACCAAGGCTGAATTTGACCGAGGCCAGCCACCAAAAGAGCCTTTTCAAAGGTTCGGAGCTGCTCGGGGTCAGACGTGCTCCCTCCTCGCAGCACGGGCACACTGACCAGCGTCCCTCAGGTGAAAAGCTGGCTACAGCTCAGAGCTCCTCTGGCCACGGGGCCTCTGCCGTAATGAGTTGTGCTGCAAGGACAAAGAACTAGAGGTGTAAATGTTAACTGGTGGCAAAAATCCACCTTGTTAAGGAGGAGAGCAACCTGCCTGGAACAGGCCTCGGGGAGATGCTGTTGGTCAAACGGGAGGCAGGCAGTTGTCCCAAGTAATAAACTGGCTCTTTGTGGCTGCCACCTTTCAATCGCAGATAGAAATCCCATCCTTCAATTCCTGATTGGGGGAATCCAGAGGAGCAGGATATAATTTCTGTTAAAATATGAGCCTGCCTTCAAACAATCACACATGAAGGGGAACAGGCTGGTGTTTCTTGCCCATTAATCTACTCCAGCCTTTGACAACGTGCTGGTGACGCTCCATCAATCATCTTTGCGTGCACTGCCACGTAAAAGAGAAGGGGGAAGGGAAAGGGCATTCAGCCAGCTGGGGAGAAGCAACATATAAAATGGCTTCAAACCAGACTGATGCAATATCTTCTACTTACTGGAAAAAAAAATACTTAGAAATCTCCTTAACACAATAAACGCTTCTCAAAACGCTAAGCACAGTCAGGAGTGCAGCAAAGCAAATCCAGGTTCAAGTTCAAGACAGGTCAGAACAAAAGATACATCCTAAAAGTTAGCTCACTTGTGGAGAGTTTGGCAAGGAATGGAGGAAAGGATCACCATAGTAAAAGCTGAGTAAATGACTACATCACCTTCCTCCTCTGCCAGACTGGGGCTGTCAGGTGAGACCAGGGATCCCCTCTGTGCTTGGAAGTACAAGTGGGCCATAATGCTGAAGGGGGACAGGCAGAATTGATTAGCAATATGCTGAGCTTAGTGAATTTATGTCGATGTGGTTTCCCACAATCCCCACTGACTGGGCTTGGGCAGGTCAGGAAATCCCTGCTGTCCTCTGTTTCTTCCTGCATGCAAATGGCTCCCTGAGGGCACTAATTGGTGCAAAGGCACTGACTAGTGTCTTTCTCAGATGGTACCCTCTGAAATTTTGAGCGTGAAACCACTCTAATAATAAGGTAAAAGCTAAAACAAAACAAGAAAGTATTTTACTGCTGCTTGTTCACAGATGCTCAACAAGTTTCTCAGGGCCTGCAGCTGAGACTTCAGCTGCTGATGCAGAGCAAAGCTGATCCCATGCAACACCCAGCAACTTCCACTGAGCCCGAGACAAGCCCTGCTGAGGGCCACAGGGCACCCTTGGACAGTGGTTTCAGGGCACTGAACCCTTGGCCAAAGCAGTGCCTCGAAGCTTTTTAACCAGAAGAACACTCAAGCAAATAAAGATCTGTTGGCCAGGCTAGAGCAAGTCACAGATTCCACCTGCAACCAAATAAAGGCTGAATGGGAGCTTACCTGTGTTTAGCACCTCTCCCCTTTTTTCTGGATGCAAAGGACTACTGTAGAAAGGTTAAAAATCTTGTTTACTACAGCCTCAGGGATTATCTTTTGATGTACAAATCACTTATGGTCTACTAAGAGCGGTTAAAAACACTACCTGAAAAGGGTATGGTTCAGATTCCGGGCTCCAGCAAGTTAAAAGCCTGCTGGCAGTGACTCCACTTTAGGGGGCTAAGGATTTGCACCTGAGTTTAATTGCTGATGGTAACTGCTGCCAGGTGGGAGTTCAACTTCTTGAGCCAGCTGCAGAGGGAACACAGCTCGCTAGTGAGTGCACAGTCCACAAAGGGAGGGTGATGCTCGGTTTCGTTTTGACAACCAGGTCAATCTTTTCCGAAGATAAAACATTCACAAGAAAATACATGAAGGTGGTGCAGGCTGCCTTCGGGGGTGCCCTAGACTGGTACAAATGGACCCACTGGCAACCACAGATGCACCTGAACATTCACTCAGAATGGCATCTCATCCCTGCTGGAATAAAGTAACTCCAGAGCAGAGCCACGCACTGGGGGAACCAGGCCAAAGCGTGTTTTGGTAATCAAAATATGGAAATGAAGCCTTTTTGTACCATCTGAGTCAAAATAGAAGACCAGTGTGGCCCAGGGTCTGGTGCCTTGAACTCTACAGGAGGAGCCAAAAATTCTTTTTCCTATCTCTATTTTTTGGTCTTGGTCCTTTTTTTCTATGTCTTAACTGTGTGAAATGTGTATGATGAGTCATTTGCTTACAAGCCAGGAAGTATTCCACATAGAATGCAACATTTGCCTTAAAAATCTGTATCAGTATTTATGATAGGAAAGGCAGGGGATCAGATTCCCATTTTAGGACATATCTATACATAGGTTTTCCAACGATGCAATTGTGTTATAGCGTGGTAAGTCCTCCCGAAACAGGGATACAACAGCCAGCATCAATGCAAGTGGGATTTTCTTTATAATTCTTTGTAATGTCATTCCAGTATGGGTTTCTTCTAATGAAGGCTGACTTGAATAAAGTTCCTGAAGGCAATGCCTGACACAGAGGTTTACTGTACATTCAAATCTTAAGAGATTCTCTAGGATGTGATAAATCCTTGTTGTGGAATTTGGTGACAGATCGTTTCAGCTAATTATCAAATAACACAGGAAAATATTTGTGGCTATAATGAAAGACAGGTACTTAATTCTTGTAGTCCCTTTTAGGAACATGAAGCATGATGTCATATGATAAACAGGTGATAAAAACTCCTCCTGTCCTATAAAGGTACACCCAAATGTGAACTTGGAGTATGCAGCCATCCTTACTTTTTAGAACAACTTTAAAGTCTGCAGCTCTGGAGAAAAAATTTAGGATATTTAGAGCTGAGATATTAATTGAGCATGAAAGTGCAAATAACAGGTCTGTTATTTTAAGATAATACTTGACTTCTTTTAAGGATTCTGCATTAACACCTCTTGATCTATGCCTAAGTAAAAAAAGATAGTTTAATATTAAAGTGATGAAACCCTACCACTGAGTATCACAGCTTTCATCTTAATTGGCTTATGGCACTGCCAGCTACACTTCAGTTGTTTGCAGGCTTTGAACATTGCAGCAAGCGCACCCCTCTTGCTCTAGAACGAGCTGACAGAACTGGCAAAATGGATGGGGTGACTTTTAATGATGCAAGTGTTTAGTGGTTGATTAGAAGCACTTTGAGGGCTAAATTCTCCTGTGATCAAAAATTTACTTGAACACCAGATAGTTTCAGCAGGAAAGGAAATAAAATGCCAAGCAAACTCTAAGTGATTGCCTCAATTACCGTTATTTTAACTTAATTTTTGAGACTGAATGTTAACTAGCTTCCCTTATAAGGGTAACACCAAAGTCCTGCACCTGAAACCAACCTTTGATTTCAGCTCACATCTGTGGCCAAATCTGTTCTGTTTTGCAAAGCTCCTGCAGGACACGCTCTCCTTGCAAGTTTGCCAGGGCTGGGCTATCGATGATGGAGTGCAAGGTGCTTTGACTTAAGCAGGGCTCTGGATTCACCATTTTTGCAGATCTGCATTTCATTAATTCAAACTGCTCATGCCCAACTGGGACTGCCCTAGAATATACTAAATTTATTTGTGGAAGTGTCCACGAACTGGTGCAGAGAACGTCAGTACAGTGACGTTTGTTCCATACTGTCAGCCCTGATCCTCCATTAATTCGTGGCCACGGCAGCTCTGGCAGCAGGAATTCCCACCCCTGCCCTGACCCCAACCCCAGCAAAGCAAAGCCACCCTGCTGGGGAGAGCAGCTGTGGCTCATCAGGGTGAAGTCCTGAGCACCTCCAGCTCCCAGCTGTGTCAGAGGTGGCTGATGCTTTTGATTAGTGTGTTTTAGACCAAAATACTTCCATCCTGAAAACTAGGGAGAACCCTTAAGCCATAATGGCACAGACCTAATCACCTACAGCAGTGCATACAGGTGTGGATGTAGGTTCAGCAACACCCAAACTGCCCCCCCTTGGCCTGAAACAAAAGCCTAAAACCAAGACCAAAGTATCACTTTTCCTCCCTCTAGGAGGGTTGGCTACAAGTGTGGGTGAGTGCTGTAAGTGAAGGAAGTCAGTGTTCTTCCTGGAAGCCTGCAGAACATGATTTACATAGCAAAACTGCCACTCATTTCAGCATGATTAGGCATCATCTGATAAGGCAACTCTGAGACAGGTATAAACCAGTATTTGCAGGTGAGGACTTAATGAAGGTCTCAGGCCCAACTTGCACAAGTCCAGCTGACGCCACAGCCAAGGGAGCTGCTGGCAGCACCTCGGGCCTGCTGTCTGCCAGCCCTGCAGAAAGCAGTCTGAGCAGCCTTCCCCCTGAGCAGGGCTGCTGCCCTGATCCTGAGATAAGTGCTGCCCATTTGAGCCCTGGCTGGAGCCCAGGAGGTCAGGGTTTGCCTGCTGGATGTTTTGAAATGGAAGGGAGGTCTGGAGGAAGGAATATGCCCCAACAAGCAGGGCAGACGAAGAAAAAAGGGATTTGCACTGTGGAAAGGGCACATCTGCTGTTCAACAGGCTGTGCCTCAGACAATGCTACTGTCAACCTCACTCCAGAAAGCATCACTTCTTTCCACCCACTGCTCTCCCCTGCTACAAACACCCCTCCAGCATCTCATCCCTGTGCCTTGCTGGAGCATTGCTGGCTTGAGTTGCTGCTGCTGGGGAAAAGGCTGCTGCATGTCACTGCTCTCACTTCAGAGAGAAAGTAAATGGCTGCGGAAAATGCAGAGGGAGCGACAGGAAAAGGCTCAACTGGCAAGAAGCACATGAGAGACCTTGAACACTGCGCTGGTATTCTCAGGATGCCATTCTCAGGGCTGGAATGGCCAGCCAGCCCTGCCTGCAAGAGGACTGCCTACACAGGGGGGGAACAACGTGCCTTTAACTAGCCTTGGTTTCTCTGCACGGACAAATCTGGTAGCTGGCCACCCAGGTACCTGCTTGTATATGCAAAGCATGTGCTCTGCCCCTTTCCTGGGCACAATCAATTACATGTACAGAACACAGGCATGAAAACCTGGAGGAACCTCGAGCTCAAAGTTAACAATTACTATTATCTTGTTACGATTAAAGATTAACTATGCCAGTGAAAGGCTATGTTATGAAATGTCTTTCCCAGGCTGACAGTGAATAGTTTTGTTTTCTTGGTTTGTTTTTTATCTCAAAATCTTCTCAGGATTTGGAGTAATTGTTTAAACTGCTGCTTTGATTTACCATAATACCAAAATGTTGTCACTTGCCACGTGACTACTCATACTTTCATTTGAGATGTCGTGCAGAAACACATGGAAATCTGGTGAAGGCAAACCAATTTTAGAACATGTTCCGAGCAATTGTTTTGCAGCACTGCCCTACAGTATGAAGTCTCTTCCATTTCTTAAATTGCCTAATCAAATGCAGACTCTGTTCCAGTCACGCTAAATTTTCACATAATGGCAGAAAAATACTTCTTTCTAGCCTAGCACCGAACAGTTGGATCACATTATCACATTTGCTGCTTTTGTAGTCTCCAAGTGTGTATTTGTAAAAGTATGTATATACATATTCACAGGGGAGAGGGGGAACATCGGTGCTCATGCTGTGAGACCCTGGGGATGGTCAGAGGGACAGGGAGATGCCTTGAGAGGTGCTGAGGGTCTTTTGGGGGGACCTGGCTTACCAGAAATGCAGAGCAGTGGTGAAAAATTTACTTTTATTATTTAGAAATCAGAGGTATCAGTGCAGAATTTGATCTGGCTGATTCCTTGCCCTGCAGCCTGTTGAAGTTACTCGAGTGACATAAATGCAGAAAGGTAAACTATCCCTATTTGTTACCACTTTGGGGCTGGTGAAATGTGCAGCCATTGCTGTCCCTGCTCTGGGTCCCAAGCTTGGGCACATCCCTGCGCTGATTCACATTTGGGGAGCTCTGCACCACAGAACTGCCCACTTTCACAGAGCAAACACAAGCTGCAGAGCCCACCCACAGCAGTGTCTGCAACTGGATGCAGCCGTGCTGGGCACCAGCTCTCCCTCCTCTCTCTCTTTTACGTGGGCTCCATCGCCTCATGGTAACATTCACTCTGCAAGACAGGGAAATATTTGCATCACAATACTTTGGCATTTTGACTAGTGGCATTTTGACAGAGAAGTCACAGATCAGACCTTGAAAGTAAAAATAAAAAAAATATTCAAATCAGTAACATATGGGCTGCAAGTGCTTGAATCAAGGTCAGAAGGAAGTCTCTGGCAAATCAGAGAACTTAGGGCTTTAAAGCTTCCTATTACATCCTGTCCCTTCTCTCTTCCACACCGGCCTCCCCAGATCCCCAATACAATTACAATGTTTCCTTAAATCCTTGTGTTGTCACTAGTAATATTGGCCAGTGAAACAACATGGCAGGATAATCATACCTAGCCCCCACACTATTTACGTCTGCAGGTCTGTTTCTCTTACCCATCTGCACCAAACATTTAGGTTCGCGCTGGCACAGTTTGCTGCTGAAGACCACTGTTTAGCCATGAGCAGTGTTTGTTATGTTTTTGGTGAGGATGAAAACCTGATGCTTTAGGGGGAGGAAAAGCCATAATCCACCCTCACAGTAAAACCTGTATAGTGGTACGCAAGACAAAAAAAATTCTATCCTTACCCTTGCAGGAAATCAGACTAATCCTCAAAGCATGAGATTTGTTATTTTTGTCTGAGGTTATCATCAAGGAAAAAACCTACATAATGCTAAAAATATCCACACAGCATTTACTTTATGAAGAAAATATGATTTACTGAGCAAAACAAATTACTGGCTTTTCGGTGTTAATCTTTGATAAACACGTGCTGGGTTAAAGAAACTGTCACAGAGAGAAGTTTGCAAATTGAAAGAAACCATTCAACTCTGCAAGATTATTTCCCCCCTCCCTTATTACTCCTTTCATGAGACACCTGGGGACATTGTTCACACACTGTTGACAGCTTTCCCACTACTGCTTTTCCTCTGTTATCCGTTCCCTTCTCTTCAGCACTCGTCCCCAGGTGGCAATACACAAAAGAGCTATATTTGCAAGGGGTGCCAAAGCTGGCTCTTGGACAACTGTTGGAGAGCCAGAGGGCCCTCTCCTGCCTTCCAGGTTGGTTGGTTCAAGCGGTTTCCCCAGGGCACTGACCCACCAGGCAGTGCTCTGGTGTTTCACTCCCGAGAGCTGCGCTGCTCGGGGAACGCGCACGCTGCCCACGGCCCCTTCTCGCCTCGGCCGCCACCACACCAACAGGTCCCGCCGCGCTCCCTCACGCTGGGCCACATTCAAGCGCCATCTAACACTTTAATGCTGCAGCCTTAACTATACATGGAGTTTTTGCAAGTTAAACACGCATTTTTCTTTTCCGTGGTCTCCCACAACACGATGGTTCCACAGCCCGATGGAACACGTAGGTGTTCACACAGCATGGGGAAGGGGGTACCTAAACGGAGGCACGGCATAAACAAGGGCTTGACATACAAGTGCGAAGATTTTCTTTTGACCCCAAAGTGCATCTGTCATGATAGACAGACACAGAAATAGCAGCAACACTTTGTGCTGTGCTGCAGTCCCTGCCCACCACCAGCGCCCATACACACGCCTGGGAAGCGAGGCAGCAGCACTTGAGGGAAATACCTTTTGTTTCACACCACAGTAAAGCTCTGAGGAGGGCCCTGCCCAACGTAAGTGTGAGCTGGTACTTCACCGCTGCTTGAGAAAGCGGAGTCCCAGCTGCTGCGACCATTTGGTAAAAGAAAGATGAACTGTGTAGCTCCCATTAAGAAAAGCCTATTATTGCAGTAATAGCTGAGCTGAGTGACCAGCTGATCAGCTCTCATCTCTTCTGAGGTTTCACTCCCACTGCTGGTGGGCAGCCAGTCTGTGATGCTGGTCCCCACTGCTCACTTGTTACCCTTCTAGATGAGCAACGCTGCGTTTGCCTCCCTGCTGTCCCTCACACACTTGAAGAGCCCCCTAGCACGCACGTGCCAATTAACTCCTCGTTCTCATCCCAGGCCCTCTTCAAAGCTCCCCTTTGCCTCTGGTGCCAAAGCGTGTGTGCCCCCTTTCCCCGACACACGCAGCCCAGCTATGTTTAGGTGGCTTGTGCGCCAGCACAGCTGCTGATTATGCAGGTCAACACGGCTCTCCTGCTTCTAGAGGCCACTGCCCGACTGTACCCATCTGCCGTCTCTTCAACCATCCACTGTGGGAACAGGATCCATCCCTTTCATCCTGTGTTTATCCAGTGCCTGTCCAATTAGAAACCTGGGCTGCAATTTGGCTCTTAGATGCAATGGTTAGGAGAAAAAAAAAAAAAAGTAACGGCAACAACACAACAACAAACCTTTTTGCACCAAGAGCCTCTGTGTGCAAATACGACCTCTGTTATGTTACCAAGGTCAGGCAGACCAAGGCCAATCTGCTGTGTGAGAATATAAATCAAAGCTGTCCAGGGACTGATTTCGTTTACAAGGTTTGTAACCATTCTGGACAGAATGAATGTTGCTTGCCTGAGCTCCTCGCTCCTCCTCTTCCACCACCACTTCTTTGCTCCTCCACTCCCACCAAGCCCCTCCCTTCCCACTAATACCTCTTGACCTCCTTTGCTCTTGAAAGCAAAGTTCTCTTCTAGCAAGAAAGCAGTGGCTCACACATGACACACATGCCACGCTAGGCCAATTTATTTAAATTATGCAAAAATCTCAACAAGTACAATTAGCAGAGAGTCACAAGTACGTTCACCTGCTGGTTACCTGTCATTCACAGCACACGTCAGAATTAAAACAACAAATCCTGTAACAACTTCTTTCCTATTGCATTCATAGATCCGCAAAACAAACCAAGGAAAGCATCTGTAGCAAGTATTAGAGTCTGGGCACAGATCCTGTGAAATCACATGGTTTCCGTTGTGGAACTAAAAAGGCTTCTACAAGAATGTGTGAAATACACAGCCGAAATTCTCCATTTCTTTCTGTGCTCCTTGGCAGTTTGTGTGGCTAAGTTAAAGCGGCAAGTTCTGTTTCTTTAGCTGGCGCTTCCCAAGCACACCCCGATGTGCACGCGGGATTCAGCCAGCAAGCTCCCTCTCGAGTACGGACAGAGTTAATGTAATCCCACTCCACACAACAGGTTGCTGTCTCCAAACTGCAGCCTTGAAAGCAAGAGTCCAGCGGTTGCCTCACTCCCCCCAGCCATTTTGCAGCCCTTCCTCCTGCAGGTGTGCACACCGAGCTGCAGTGGGGCTGGGCACGGGTGCCAGAATGAAAGAAACTTCACGTTCTGGATGTTAACTTTAGTTACCATAGCCAGACAATGCTGCCAGTGGCGTGGAAGAAAAAATTGCTGTAGCCAGCTGTGCTGTTCACAGTCGGATGGTTTCTGTGTAGCTCCAAATGGTTCTGGAGCCAGTAGCCTGTTGTGGCCAAGGACAGGATGATGGATGGTCTATACACACTGTCCAAGCAGGGAGAATGGCAGAAGTTCACTTCAGGGTTGTTAAAATGCTAATCTGGGTTAGTTAACAATAGCCGAATGGAATAGAAAAGTTAGGGAAATAAATACTACTCATATGTTATATATGTGCACTACAGATTTGATCTCTGTGGTTAACACAAACATTTGACTTTGGAAGTGGGACAATTCAAGTGTCTTCCTGTCTGAATAAACTGAATCAACTGCTGATATTAGCTGTACTGTAATTACTGTCAAGCCACGACGAGGGAAAGCAGGCTATGGCAGACAACACACAGAGCTCCACAAACAGCATCAGAAGGGCAGTAACACTGTTCTCACCGCACACCTCTTCCATGTGACATGGGAACAAATCAGAACCCACTTTCTTTTGAACTTAAGGCTGGCAGCTATTCACAGAACAAGTAACAGCTTAATAAAATGGCTTAGATGGATTTTAGCAGTAACTGCAGTAGCTTATCGGATGCGTAAGAAGAGATCATCTGTTCGAGCAGCAGTTTTGACGAAAGCGACATTTGAACTGTTTTAATTACATACAGAGTTGCTAAGACTGAAAATAACTTGTACTACCCAATGCCAGTAATAAGCCTTATTCCATCTTTTCTTAATTACTTGTGGAGCAAATTATTACTTTATCAAGTGGAAAGGTACCTGATTTTATCAACCTGGAATTAGAGGTACGTTTAACATAGGAGTATGTAATCAACCATCATCTCCTCTGTTCAGTAAGCAAACACATGGTCTAAGCCTTGAAAGGTATCAGACTGCAACATAAGTAGCTCATACAGGCACAGAAGCTGTTGAAGTAACTGTTTCCTTTGTCTTACAAAGAAAGACTAGAACTGAAACAGTCTCAGTCATATCACTTCTCTAACCCTTGATGAAAACTGACCTTATTCACCCTGATCTCACTTGACTTCAGACTTCGAATTCCTTTTAATTTTTCAGAAGGACAAACAACCATAGCATTTCAACATTTCCATGCAGGTTCTGTCCATCTAACTGGGCTACACCTGACTTCAGGGGATACTGAGTCCTGTGTTAAGTGCACTAATGTTTTTAAAAGAATTTAAAACCCATAAAATCCAGAACTGAAATCTGAATGTGATCAAATGTAGTAAGACGAGAAGACACATTATTACAAACGCCTAACGTACACTTTGACCTGAACTTCCATGATGGACTTTTGCTTCGCACACCTCTCGTGACAGGACCGATCGGATCAAAGACCAACTTAAGAGTGAACTGCATCTATAATTAAGCATTCTATCTAAATGTGTGCTTCTCATAAACAGACAGCAAAGCTATGGCGGCTCCGAGGGCTAAAGTATCTGCTCTAACAGTCAGCTCAGCTCAGCCATTCCCAGAAACGTTCAGATGGTCCAGCTCAAAGGGCGCGAGAGGCTGGGGGGAGAAAACCCGCAGCCATACAGCTGGTTTGTGGAGCTTTGACAGGGCCAGCACTGTATTCCTGGCACACACTCCTGCATCACACAAAGCACATTTAGAAAATGTTGTTATCTCTGTTGCATCTCACCATAAAGGAGAGCAGGTAGTGACAGACTGCAGGATATGGGGGAGGAAGGTTCACTGTAACTAAAGGTGCAGAGGAAAGTGAGAAGCTGCTTAAATAAACCAACGTAGAGCCTCTGGGTTATACTTTTTTGGATATCTTTCTGAAAACAAATCTGAGCTACATAATTCAGAATCCTAATAAATTCTTACTACAAACTTTTTCTTCCTGATTTAAAAAACCCTGAGCTTTGTATTAGTTAACACAAAAACTGTTTAAGTTCATGATTATATAGAAAAGAAATCAGAGCACTAAGCTGGCAATTTGTTTTTATCTAAGCCAGAGTAAATGTTTATACAATATCTGCCAACATAACAAAATATGCCCGTCACTTACTACATTAAACATGATTACATACAGCTTAATTTACTGAAAGGAACTGAAGTAGACTTTAGAGGTGCACAGTATATTATAGCGTGAATAAAGCAGGAAAAACGTCTATTCTCTTTTGCCACAAAAGTAATTGCAAAGCTTTACAATGAGCTTCCTGTTGGACTTGGAAAAAGGAGAGAACCTCAGAAAATTCTCTGTGAAAGTATTTGTATGTGAGAGCAACAGACCAGCAGTAAACGCCTCTAAGACAGTAGGAAGCTGTTCCTTCAAATAATATTTAGGGAATATTAATAAGACCAACAACTTGAAGCACAAAGGTATCCCAAGAAAGATGCATGCTTTTTTCCCCCCAAGGAAATAACCAGGGGGAAAAAAATGCCCCACATTTACAGAGCACTGAACAGTATTCTGGAGGAAGTTTGCTGTAATTCCTGCACATTATGTGTGAAGCGTGTGTGTGTGTACACGGATAAGCTACAATACCATCTGTACAGCAAGTGCCACATATGTGAGCATTATGAACCATCATTGCTGCTGCTATGCTCAAAAGTAAATGTATTCTAAGCCACACACACATACAAATACAAATGACTTTACACACTGAGGGCTGAATTTTGCTCAAATTACTCACAGGCTCATGCCTGTGATACAGACATAATCTTGACCAGAAGTAAGAAACAACTGAGAGACTGGCAGAAACCCACTAAGTTAAGACTAGCTATATTCATGCTAACAAGTGGGATATCCACCGGAACTACAATATTTTCAACACATCAACCTAAAGCAGTCAATCCCATTTTTCAACTCACAAGATAAAACACAACAACCATAAAAAAACCCTGCACAACCACCCCACATCCCTTTAAAACACAGGCGTAATAGCCACCTAGATATATCTGTGTGACCTTTCATTTCCATTCATCCTTATAAATAATAAAGAAGGCTTTAAACCCTTTCTAATTACTCCTTGAAAGCAGCTGTATCGGTTTCTGCAGTGATGAAACGCCCCCACCCCCCCCAGAAAAAAAAAAGTTTCCCCGCTCTGCACCTGAGCATTGTTTTCGGCAGGAGGGCGGGCGCGGAGCTGCCCCCGCCGCGGCACGGGGATAATTCAGAACTGACTCCAGTATTTGTTTCCATCCATAATTGATGGGGAGCTGGAAACGCGGCTCCCTCTGCCTCCCAGCGCCCGGCTGCTGCCGGGGAGCCCGTAAATCACGCCTCGCCAGGCTGCCCGCCCCGCCGGCAGCGCCGAGACCCGAGCCGGGCCGGCTCGGCCCCCGACGCGGCGCCAGCCCC